>JANJGN010000552.1:0-401845 GCA_026770705.1 Isurus oxyrinchus
GTGGGGTGTGTGTGGGGGTGTGTGTGGGGCGTGTGTGTGGGGGTGTGTGGGGGGGTGGGGGTGTGTGTGGGGGTGTGTGTGAGCTTGTGTGTGGGGTGTGTGTGGGGGGGAGGGGGTGTGTGTCGGGGTGTGTGTGGGGGGGGTGTGTGTGGGGGGGTGTGTGTGGGGGTGTGTGTGCGGGGTGTGTGTGGGGGTGTGTGTGGGGTGTGTGTGGGGGGGGGTGGGGGTGTGTATGGGGGTGTGTGTGGGGGGTGTGTGTGGGGCTGTGTGTGGGGGGGGGTGGGGGTGTGTGTGGGGGGGGGGTGGGGGTGTGTGTGTGTGGGGGGTGGGGGTGTGTGTGTGGGGGGTGTGTGTGAGCTTGTGTGTGGGGTGTGTGTGGGGGGGTGGGGGTGTGTGGGGGGTGTGTGGGGGGGGTGGGGGTGTGTGTGGGGGGGTGGGGGTGTGTGTGGGGGGTGGGGGTGTGTGGGGGTGTGTGGGGGGTGTGTGGGGGGGTGGGGGGTGTGGGGGTGTGTGTGGGGGTGTGTGTGGGGGTGTGTGGGGGGGGGGTTGGGGGGGTGGGGGGGGGTTGGGGGGGTGGGGGGGGTGGGGGGGTGGGGGTGTGTGTGGGGGTGTGTGGGGGTGTGTGGGGGGGGTGGGGGGGGTTGGGGGGTGGGGGGGGGTTGGGGGGGTGGGGTTGGTTGGGAGTGTGTGGGGGGTGGGGGGGTGTGGGGGTGTGTGTGGGGGGTGGGGGGTGTGTGGGGGTGTGTGTGGGGGGTGTGTGTGGGGGTGTGTGTGGGGGGTGTGTGTGGGGGTGTGTGTGTGGGGTGTGTGGGGGGTGTGTGTGGGGTGGTGTGTGGGGGTGTGTGTGGGGGGTGTGTGTGGGGGTGTGTGTGGGGTGTGTGTGGGGGGGTGTGTGTGGGGGGGTGTGTGGGTGAGGGTGGGGGGGAGGGTGTGTGTGGGGTGTGTGTGGGGGGGTGGGGGGGAGGGTGTGTGTGGGGGTGTGTGTGGGGGTGTGTGTGGGGGGGTGTGTGGGGGGGTGTGTGTGTGGGGGGGGTGGGGGGGAGGGTGTGTGTGGGGGTGTGTGTGGGGGTGTGTGTGGGGGGGTGTGTGTGTGGGGGGGGTGGGGGGGAGGGTGTGTGTGGGGTGTGTGTGGTGGGGTGGGGGGGGGGGAGGGTGTGTGTGGGGGTGTGTGTCGGGGTGTGTGTGGGGGGTGTGTGTGGGGGGTGTGTGTGTGTGGGGGTGTGTGTGGGGGTGTGTGTGGGGGGTGTGTGTGGGTGTGTGTGTGTGTGGGGGTGTGTGTGTGCGGGGTGTGTGTGGGGGGTGTGTGTGTGTGGGGGTGTGTGTGGGGGTGTGTGTGGGGGGGTGTGTGTGGGTGTGTGTGTGTGTGGGGGGTGTGTGTGGGGGTGTGTGTGGGGTGTGTGGGGGGGGGTGTGTGTGTGTGGGTGTGTGTGTGTGGGGGTGTGTGTGGGGGTGTGTGTGTGGGGGTGTGTGTGGGGGGGTGGGGGGGAGGGTGTGTGTGGGGTTGTGTGTGGGGGTGTGTGTGGGGGGGTGGGGGGGAGGGTGTGTGTGGGGGTGTGTGTGGGGGTGTGTGTGGGGGGGTGGGGGGGAGGGTGGGTGTGGGGGGTGTGTGTGGGGGTGTGTGTGGGGGTGTGTGTGTGGGGGGGTGGGGGGGAGGGTGTGTGTGGGGTGTGTGTGGGGGTGTGTGTGGGGGGGTGGGGGGGAGGGTGGGTGTGGGGGTGTGTGTGGGGGTGTGTGTGGGGGGTGTGTGTGTGGGGGTGTGTGTGGGGGTGTGTGTGGGGGGGGGTGGGGGGGGAGGGTGTGTGTGGGGGGTGTGTGTGGGGGTGTGTGTGGGGGTGTGTGTGTGGGGGTGTGTGTGGGGGGGTGGGGGGGAGGGTGTGTGTGGGGGTGTGTATGGGGGGGTGGGGGGGAGGGTGTGTGTGGGGGTGTGTGTGGGGGTGTGTGTGTGGGGGGGTGGGGGGGAGGGTGTGTGTGGGGGTGTGTATGGTGGTGTGAATGGGGGGGGTGGGGGGGTGGGGGGGGGTGTGTATGGGGGTGTGTATGGGGGTGTGTGTGGGGGGTGGGGGGTTGTGTGTGGGGGGGTGGGGGGGTGGGGGGTGTGTGTGGGGGGGGTGGGGGTTGTGTATGGGGGGGTGGGGGGTGTGCGTGGGGGTGTGTGGGGGGGGTGGGGGGTTGTGTGGGGGGGGGGTGGGGGGTGTGCGTGGGGGTGTGTGGGGGGGTGGGGGGTGTGCGTGGGGGGTGGTTGTTTTGGGGGAAGCGGGCACTAGGACCCGGCGTCGCTGCCTCCATCTGTCCGGGCTCAGCCGCTCTGTGTGTGCTTAAAAAGACTGGGCGGGCCCTAGGACCCGGCGGCGCTTTTGCAAATTTAACACGGCGGTCTCTAGGACCTGGCGGCGCTGCCTCCACCTGCCCGGGCTCAGTCCGCTCTGTGTCTGTGGAGCGGGTGGTGGGTGGGTGTGATGTGCATTGTGTAGAGGGGGGGGGTGGGACACTAGGACCCGGAGGCGCTCTGACTGATATGGAGGCAGGCGGTCTCTAGAACCCGGCGGTTTTCTGGTATTTAGGACGGCGGGCACTAGGACCCGGCGGCGCTCTGGCAAATAAGCAAGGCGGGCACTAGGACACGGCGGCGCTCAGGCAGAACAAGTGGGCGGCAACTAGGACCTGGCGGCGCTTTTGCAATTTTAGCACGGCGGTCTCTAGGACCCGGCGGCGCTGCCTCCACCTGCCCGGGCTCAGTCCGCTCTGTGTCTGTATAGCGGGGGGTGTGTCTGAGTCTCGGGGATGGGAGCCTCGGGGATGTGCACCGTCCTCCTGCTGCTGGCGGCAGCGCCGTGCTGCCGGCCCGGGGTGGCTTTCCGCTGCCCCCCCTGCAGCTCGGAGCGGCTGTCTGCCTGCACCGCCCCGGCCGGCTGCGGGGAGACGGTGCGGGAGTCGGGCTGCGGCTGTTGCTGGAGCTGCGCCCGGAGCCGGGGCGAGCCGTGCGGGGTCTACACCCCCCGCTGCGGGGCCGGGCTCCGCTGTTACCCCAGGGGCGGCACCGAGTACCCGCTGCAAGCCCTGGTCCGGGGGCAGGGACTGTGCGGCAAGCGGAGAGACCTGGAGGACAACCGCTCCCGGGACACACAGACAGGTAAAGATTTACTGCTCTCCTCTCAGCTCGACTTGTTGGTCTAACTTTAACCCGCAAACAACCGCAAGCTGCAGCACGGGCTGCTCCGCAAGTACCTGCCAGGCTTTCTCTTTCTTGTTTTGTTGCATTTCTGTCAAACATCAAACCCTCCCACCCTCACCCCCCTCACCAAAGCCAACAAAAAAAAGTTCAGAAAGTTTCTACAACTTTAGAAAGTTCCCACAACTTTAGAAAGTTCCCACAACTTTAGAAAGTTTCTACAACTTTAGAAAGTTCCCACAACTTTAGAAAGTTCCCACAACTTTAGAAAGTTTCTACAACTTTAGAAAGTTCCCACAACTTTAGAAAGTTCCCACAACTTTAGAAAGTTCCCACAACTTTTTGCTTGGAGCGAGTCAGAGGTTTGGATTAAGTATAAACTTGATATTTTGTTCCGTATATAGTTTTTTCCCCTAATGTCAGATATTCAGCGATCGGTGAATTTCAACGCCTCCACCCACCAGCTTGGGTACACTGTTTGTTTATTTGTTTGTTTGTTTATTGGGTCTCCATGAGGGAGCATCGGGTACTGAGAGTTTCCATTTTAAAGGCGATGTTCGGGACCTGTAATCAGCTGTTAATTAGCACCTCATACAAAAGCTTTCTGCTTCAAACGGCAGCGTGCATTTATATAGCATCTTTCAAAACAGTAATAAAAACAGCCCAAGGGGCTTCACAGCAGCGTCCTCCAGAGACCCATGAACACGGGTTGCAAGGGAACATCACAAGCTTGGTCAATGAGGTGGATATCAAACCCTCATCATGTTTTTTCAAAACAAAGAGACACTGGCTGGAGTCAGAGATCACTGGGACACAAGCTGGAGTCAGGTGTTGCTGCGACACTGGCTGGATTCAGAGATCGCTGTGACACTGGCTGGATTCAGAGATTGCTGCGACAATGGCTGGATTCAGAGATCGCTGTGACACTGGCTGGATTCAGAGATCGCTGTGACACTGGCTGGAATCAGAGATCGCTGCGACACTGGCTGGATTCAGAGATCGCTGTGACACTGGCTGGATTCAGAGATCGCTGTGACACTGGCTGGATTCAGAGATCGCTGTGACACTGGCTGGATTCAGAGATCGCTGTGACACTGGCTGGATTCAGAGATCGCTGTGACACTGGCTGGATTCAGAGATCGCTGTGACACTGGCTGGATTCAGAGATCGCTGTGACACTGGCTGGATTCAGAGATCGCTGTGACACTGGCTGGATTCAGAGATCGCTGTGACACTGGCTGGATTCAGAGATCGCTGTGACACTGGCTGGATTCAGAGATCGCGGTGACACTGGCTGGATTCAGAGATCGCTGTGACACTGGCTGGATTCAGAGATCGCTGTGACACTGGCTGGATTCAGAGATCGCTGTGACACTGGCTGGATTCAGAGATCGCTGTGACACTGGCTGGATTCAGGCATCGCTGTGACACTGGCTGGTGTAAGGGATCGCTGTGACATTGGCTGGAGTCAGAGATCGCTCTGACACTGGCTGGATTCAGAGATCGCTGTGACACTGGCTGGAGTCAGAGATTAATGTGACACTGGCTGGATTCAGAGATCGCTGTGACACTGGCTGGAGTCAGAGATCGTGTCGACACTGGATGGAGTCAGAGACCCGTGTGACACTTGCTGGAGTCAGAGATCGCTGTGACACTGCTAGATTCAGAGATCGCTGTGACACTGCTGGATTCAGAAATAGCTGTGACACTGGCTGGAGTCAGAGATCGCTGTGACACTGGCTGGATTCAGAGATCGCTGTGACACTGGAAGCAGTCAGAGATCGGTGTGACACTGTCTGGATTCAGAGATCACTGTGACACTGGCTGGAGTCACAGATTGCTGTAACACTGGCTGGATTCAGGCATCACTGTGACACTGGCTGGAGGCAGGCGTCGCTGTGACACTGGCTGGAGTCAGAGATCACTGTGACACTGGCTGGAGTCACAGGTCGCGGTGACACTGGCTGGATTCAGAGATCGCCGTGACATTGGCTGGAGTCAGAGATCACAGTGACACTGGCTGGAGTCAGAGATCGCAGTGACACTGGCTGGTTTCAGAGATCACTGTGACACTGGCTGGAGTCAGAGATCGCTGTGACACTGGCTGGATTCAGAGATCACTGTGACACTGGCTGGAGTCAGAGATCTCTGTGACACTGGCCAGATTCAGAGATCGCTGTGACACTGGCCGGATTCAGAGATCTCTGTGACACTGGCCGGTTTCAGAGATCTCTGTGACACTGGCCGGATTCAGAGATCGCTGTGACACTGGCCGGAGTCAGAGATCGCTGTGACACTGGCCGGAGTCAGAGATCGCTGTGACACTGGCCGGAGTCAGAGATCGCTGTGACACTGGCTGGATTCAGGCATCGCTGTGAGACTGGCTGGATTCAGAGATCTCTGTGACACTGGCTGGATTCAGAGATCGCTGTGACACTGGCCGGAGTCAGAGATCGCTGTGACACTGGCTGGATTCAGGCATCGCTGTGAGACTGGCTGGATTCAGAGATCTCTGTGACACTGGCTGGATTCAGAGATCGCTGTGACACTGGCTGGAGTCAGAGATCGCTGTGACACTGGCTGGATTCAGAGATCGCTGTGACACTGGCTGGATTCAGAGATCGCTGTGACACTGGCTGGATTCAGAGATCGCTGTGAAACTGGCTGGATTCAGAGATCGCTGTGACACTGGCTGGAGTCAGAGATCGCTGTGACACTGGCTGGATTTAGAGATCGCTGTGACACTGGCTGGATTCAGAGATCGCTGTGACACTGGCTGGATTCAGAGATCACTGTGACACTGGCTAGATTCAGGCGTCGCTGTGACACTGGCTGGAGTCAGAGGTCACTGTGACACAGGCTGGATTCAGAGATCGCTGTGACTCTGGCTTAGATTCAGAGATCGCGGTGACACTGGCTGGATTCAGAGATCGCTGTGACACTGGCTGGATTCAGAGATCGCTGTGACACTGGCTGGATTCAGAGATCGCTGTGACACTGGCTGGAGTCAGAGATCGCTGTGACACTGGCTGGAGTCAGAGATCGCTGTGACACTGGCTGGAGTCAGAGATCGCTGTGACACTGGCTGGAGTCAGAGATCGCTGTGACACTGGCTGGAGTCAGAGATCGCTGTGACACTGGCTGGATTCAGGCATCGCTGTGACACTGGCTGGTGTCAGGGATCGCTGTGACATTGGCTGGAGTCAGAGATCGCTCTGACACTGGCTGGATTCAGAGATCGCTGTGACACTGGCTGGAGTCAGAGATTAATGTGACACTGGCTGGAGTCAGAGATCGCTGTGACACTGGCTGGAGTCAGAGATCGTGTCGACACTGGATGGAGTCAGAGACCCGTGTGACACTTGCTGGAGTCAGAGATCGCTGTGACACTGCTAGATTCAGAGATCGCTGTGACACTGCTGGATTCAGAAATAGCTGTGACACTGGCTGGAGTCAGAGATCGCTGTGACACTGGCTGGATTCAGAGATCGCTGTGACACTGGAAGCAGTCAGAGATCGGTGTGACACTGTCTGGATTCAGAGATCACTGTGACACTGGCTGGAGGCAGGCGTCGCTGTGACACTGGCTGGAGTCAGAGATCACTGTGACACTGGCTGGAGTCAAAGGTCGCGGTGACACTGGCTGGATTCAGAGATCGCCGTGACATTGGCTGGAGTCAGAGATCACAGTGACACTGGCTGGAGTCAGAGATCGCAGTGACACTGGCTGGATTCAGAGATCACTGTGACACTGGCTGGAGTCAGAGATCGCTGTGACACTGGCTGGATTCAGAGATCACTGTGACACTGGCTGGAGTCAGAGATCTCTGTGACAATGGCCAGATTCAGAGATCGCTGTGACACTGGCCGGATTCAGAGATCTCTGTGACACTGGCCGGATTCAGAGATCGCTGTGACACTGGCCGGAGTCAGAGATCGCTGTGACACTGGCCGGAGTCAGAGATCGCTGTGACACTGGCCGGAGTCAGAGATCGCTGTGACACTGGCTGGATTCAGGCATCGCTGTGAGACTGGCTGGATTCAGAGATCTCTGTGACACTGGCTGGATTCAGAGATCGCTGTGACACTGGCCGGAGTCAGAGATCGCTGTGACACTGGCCGGATTCAGGCATCGCTGTGAGACTGGCTGGATTCAGAGATCTCTGTGACACTGGCTGGATTCAGAGATCGCTGTGACACTGGCTGGAGTCAGAGATCGCGGTGACACTGGCTGGATTCAGAGATCGCTGTGACACTGGCTGGATTCAGAGATCGCTGTGACACTGGCTGGATTCAGAGATCGCTGTGAAACTGGCTGGAGTCAGAGATCGCTGTGACACTGGCTGGATTTAGAGATCGCTGTGACACTGGCTGGATTCAGAGATCGCTGTGACATTGGCTGGATTCAGAGATCGCTGTGACACTGGCTAGATTCAGGCGTCGCTGTGACACTGGCTGGAGTCAGAGGTCACTGTGACACAGGCTGGATTCAGAGATCGCTGTGACACTGGCTTAGATTCAGGCGTCGCTATGACACTGGCTGGAGTCAGAGGTCACTGTGACACTGGCTGGATTCAGAGATCGCTGTGACACTGGCTGGAGTCAGAGATCACTGTGACACTGGCTGGAGTCAGAGATCGCTGTGGCACTGGCTGGAGTCAGAGATCGCTGTGACACTGGATGGATTCAGAGATCGCTGTGACACTGGCTGGAGTCAGAGATCGCTGTGACACTGGCTGGATTCAGAGATCGTTGTGACCCTGGAAGTAGTCAGAGATCGCTGTGACACTGGCTGGATACAGGCATCACTGTGACACTGGCTGGAGGCAGGCGTCGCTGTGACAATGGCTGGAGTCAGAGATCACTGTGACACTGGCTGCAGTCAAAGGTCGCGGTGACACTGGCTGGATTCAGAGATCGCCGTGACATTGGCTGGAGTCAGAGATCACAGTGACACTGGCTGGTGTCAGAGATCGCAGTGACACTGGCTGGATTCAGAGATCACTGTGACACTGGCTGGAGTCAGAGATCTCTGTGACACTGGCCGGATTCAGAGATCGCTGTGACACTGGCCTGATTCAGAGATCTCTGTGACACTGGCCGGATTCAGAGATCGCTGTGACACTGGCCGGAGTCAGAGATCGCTGTGACACTGGCCGGAGTCAGAGATCGCTGTGACACTGGCCGGAGTCAGAGATCGCTGTGACACTGGCCGGAGTGAGAGATCGCTGTGACACTGGCCGGAGTCAGAGATCGCTGTGACACTGGCCGGAGTCAGAGATCGCTGTGACACTGGCCGGAGTCAGAGATCGCTGTGACACTGGCTGGAGTCAGGCACCGCAGTGACACTGGCTGGATTCAGGCATCGCTGTGAGACTGGCTGGATTCAGAGATCTCTGTGACACTGGCTGGATTCAGAGATCACTGTGACACTGGCTGGAGTCGGGCATTGCTGTGACACTGGCTGGAGTCAGGCATCACTGTGACACTGGCTGGAATCAGAGATCGCTGTGACACTGCTGGAGTCAGAGATCGCTGTGACACTGGCTGGATTCAGAGATCGCGGTGACACTGGCTGGAGTCAGAAATCGCTATGGCACTGGCTGGATTCAGAGATCGTTGTGACACTGGCTGGAGTCAGAGATCGCTGTGACACTGGCTGGAGTCAGAGATCGCGGTGACACAGGCTGGAGTCAGAGATCGCTGTGACACTGGCTGGAGTCAGGCATCACTGTGACACTGGCTGGAGTCAGAGATCGCTGTGACACTGGCTGGAGTCAGAGATCGCTGTGACAGTGGCCGGAGTCAGAGATCGCTGTGACACTGGCAGGATTCAGGCATCGCTGTGACACTGGCTGGTGTCAGAGATTGCTGTGACATTGGCTGGAGTCAGAGATCGCTGTGACACTGCTGGATTCAGAGATCGCTGTGACACTGGCTGGAGTCAGAGATTAATGTGACACTGGCTGGAGTCAGAGATTAATGTGACACTGGCTGGAGTCAGAGATCGGTGTGACACTGTCTGGATTCAGAGATCACTGTGACACTGGCTGGAGTCACAGATCACTGTGACACTGGCTGGATTCAGGCATCACTGTGACACTGGCTGGAGGCAGGCGTCGCTGTGACACTGGCTGGAGTCAGAGATCACTGTGACACTGGCTGGAGTCAAAGGTCGCGGTGACACTGGCTGGATTCAGAGATCGCCGTGACATTGGCTGGAGTCAGAGATCACAGTGACACTGGCTGGAGTCATAGATCGCAGTGACACTGGCTGGATTCAGAGATCACTGTGACACTGGCTGGAGTCAGAGATCTCTGTGACACTGGCCAGATTCAGAGATCGCTGTGACACTGGCCGGATTCAGAGATCTCTGTGACAATGGCCGGATTCAGAGATCTCTGTGACACTGGCCGGATTCAGAGATCGCTGTGACACTGGCCGGAGTCAGAGATCACTGTGACACTGGCCGGAGTCAGAGATCGCTGTGAAACTGGCCGGAGTCAGAGATCGCTGTGACACTGGCCGGAGTCAGAGATCGCTGTGACACTGGCCGGAGTCAGAGATCGCTGTGACACTGGCCGGAGTCAGAGATCGCTGTGACACTGGCTGGAGTCAGGCATCACTGTGACACTGGCTGGAGTCAGAGATCGCTGTGACACTGGCTGGAGTCAGAGATCGCTGTGACAGTGGCCGGAGTCAGAGATCGCTGTGACACTGGCAGGATTCAGGCATCGCTGTGACACTGGCTGGTGTCAGAGATTGCTGTGACATTGGCTGGAGTCAGAGATCGCTGTGACACTGCTGGATTCAGAGATCGCTGTGACACTGGCTGGAGTCTGAGATTAATGTGACACTGGCTGGAGTCAGAGATTAATGTGACACTGGCTGGAGTCAGAGATCGGTGTGACACTGTCTGGATTCAGAGATCACTGTGACACTGGCTGGAGTCACAGATCGCTGTGACACTGGCTGGATTCAGGCATCACTGTGACACTGGCTGGAGGCAGGCGTCGCTGTGACACTGGCTGGAGTCAGAGATCACTGTGACACTGGCTGGAGTCAAAGGTCGCGGTGACACTGGCTGGATTCAGAGATCGCCGTGACATTGGCTGGAGTCAGAGATCACAGTGACACTGGCTGGAGTCATAGATCGCAGTGACACTGGCTGGATTCAGAGATCACTGTGACACTGGCTGGAGTCAGAGATCTCTGTGACACTGGCCAGATTCAGAGATCGCTGTGACACTGGCCGGATTCAGAGATCTCTGTGACAATGGCCGGATTCAGAGATCTCTGTGACACTGGCCGGATTCAGAGATCGCTGTGACACTGGCCGGAGTCAGAGATCACTGTGACACTGGCCGGAGTCAGAGATCGCTGTGAAACTGGCCGGAGTCAGAGATCGCTGTGACACTGGCCGGAGTCAGAGATCGCTGTGACACTGGCCGGAGTCAGAGATCGCTGTGACACTGGCCGGAGTCAGAGATCGCTGTGACACTGACCGGAGTCAGAGATTGCTGTGACAATGGCTGGAGTCAGGCATCGCTGTGACACTGGCTGGATTCAGGCATCGCTGTGACACTGGCTGGATTCAGAGATCTCTGTGACACTGGCTGGATTCAGAGATCGCTGTGACACTGGCTGGAGTCAGAGATCGCTGTGACACTGGCTGGATTCAGAGATCGCTGTGGCACTGGCTGGATTCAGAGATGGCTGTGACACTGGCTGGATTCAGAGATCGCTGTGACACTGGCTGGATTCGGAGATCGCTGTGACACTGGCTGGAGTCAGAGATCGCTGTGACACTGGCTGGATTTAGAGATCGCTGTGACACTGGCTGGATTCAGAGATCGCTGTGACACTGGCTGGATTCAGAGATCGCTGTGACACTGGCTGGATTCAGAGATCGCTGTGACACTGGCTAGATTCAGGCGTCGCTGTGACACTGGCTGGAGGCAGAGGTCACTGTGACACAGGCTGGATTCAGAGATCGCTGTGACTCTGGCTTAGATTCAGGCGTCGCTGTGACACTGGCTGGAGTCAGAGGTCACTGTGACACTGGCTGGATTCAGAGATCGCTGTGACACTAGCTGGAGTCAGAGATCACTGTGACACTGGCTGGAGTCAGAGATCGCTGTGGCACTGGCTGGAGTCAGAGATCACTGTGACACTGGATGGATTCAGGCATCGCTGTGACACTGGCTGGTGTCAGAGATCGCTGTGACACTGGCTGGATTCAGAGATCGTTGTGACCCTGGAAGCAGTCAGCGATCGCTGTGACACTGGCTGGATTCAGAGATCACTGTGACACTGGCTGGAGTCACAGATCGCTGTGACACTGGCAGGATTCAGGCATCACTGTGACACTGGCCTGATTCAGAGATCTCTGTGACACTGGCCGGATTCAGAGATCGCTGTGACACTGGCCGGAGTCAGAGATCGCTGTGACACTGGCCGGAGTCAGAGATCGCTGTGGCACTGGCTGGAGTCAGAGATCACAGTGACACTGGCTGGTGTCAGAGATCACAGTGACACTGGCTGGATTCAGAGATCACTGTGACACTGGCTGGAGTCAGAGATCTCTGTGACACTGGCCGGATTCAGAGATCGCTGTGACACTGGCCTGATTCAGAGATCTCTGTGACACTGGCCGGATTCAGAGATCGCTGTGACACTGGCCGGAGTCAGAGATCGCTGTGACACTGGCCGGAGTGAGAGATCGCTGTGACACTGGCCGGAGTCAGAGATCGCTGTGACACTGGCCGGAGTCAGAGATCGCTGTGACACTGGCTGGAGTCAGGAATCGCTGTGACACTGGCTGGATTCAGGCATCGCTGTGAGACTGGCTGGATTCAGAGATCACTGTGACACTGGCTGGAGTCAGGCATCGCTGTGACACTGGCTGGAGTCAGTCATCACTGTGACACTGGCTGGAATCAGAGATCGCTGTGACACTGCTGGAGTCAGAGATCGCTGTGACACTGGCTGGATTCAGAGATCGCGGTGACACTGGCTGGAGTCAGAAATCGCTATGGCACTGGCTGGATTCAGAGATCGTTGTGACACTGGCTGGAGTCAGAGATCGCTGTGACACTGGCTGGAGTCAGAGATCACGGTGACACAGGCTGGAGTCAGAGATCGCTGTGACACTGGCAGGAGTCAGGCATCACTGTGACACTGGCTGGAGTCAGAGATCGCTGTGACACTTGCTGGAGTCAGAGATCGCTGTGACAGTGGCCGGAGTCAGAGATCGCTGTGACACTGGCTGGAGTCAGGCATCGCTGTGACACTGGCTGGATTCAGGCATCGCTGTGACACTGGCTGGATTCAGAGATCACTGTGACACTGGCTGGAATCAGGCATCACTGTGACACTGGCTGGAGTCAGGCATCTCAGTGACACTGGCTGGAGTCAGAGATTTCCGTGACACTGGCTGGAGTCAGAGATCGCTGTGACACTGGCTGGAGTCGGAGATCGCTGTGACACTGGCTGGAGTCAGAGATCTCCGTGACACTGGCTGGATTAAGAGATCGCTGTGACACTGGCTGGATTCAGGCGTCGCATTGACACTGGCTGGAGTCAGAGATCGCTGTGACACTGGCTGATTCGGAGATCGCTGTGACACTGCTGGATTCAGAGATCGCTGTGACACTGGCAGGCATCAGACATCGCTGTGACACTGGCTGGATTCAGAGATCGCTATGACACTGGCCGGAGTCAGAGATCGCTGTGACACTGGCTGGAGTCAGAGATCGCTGTGACACTGGCTGGAATCAGAGATCGCTGTGACACTGGCTGGAATCAGAGATTGCGGTGACACTGGCTGGAGTCAGAGATCGCGGTGACACTGGCTGGATCAGAGATCGCGGTGACACTGGCTGGAGTCAGAAATCGCTTTGGCACTGGCTGGATTCAGAGATCGTTGTGACACTGGCTGGAGCCAGAGATCGCGGTGACACAAGCTGGAGTCAGAGATCGCTGTGACACTGGCTGGAGTCAGGCATCACTGTGACACTGGTTGGAGTCAGAGATCGCTGTGACACTGGCTGGAGTCAGAGATCGCTGTGACACTGGCCGGAGTCAGAGATCGCTGTGACACTGGCCGGAGTCAGAGATCGCTGTGACACTGGCCGGAGTCAGAGATCGCTGTGACACTGGCAGGAGTCAGAGATCGCTGTGACACTGGCTGGAGTCAGAGATCGTTGTGACACTGGCTGGAGTCAGAGATCGCTGTGACACTGGCTGGATAAAGAGATCGCTGTGACAATGGCTGTAGTGAGAGATCGCTGTGACACTGGCTGGAGTGAGAGATCGCTGTGACACTGGCTGGAATCAGAGATCGCGGTGACACTGGCTGGAGTCAGAGATCGCGGTGACACTGGCTGGATCAGAGATCGCGGTGACACTGGCTGGAGTCAGAGATCGCTTTGGCACTGGCTGGATTCAGAGATCGTTGTGACACTGGCTGGAGCCAGAGATCGCGGTGACACAAGCTGGAGTCAGAGATCGCTGTGACACTGGCTGGAGTCAGGCATCACTGTGACACTGGTTGGAGTCAGAGATCGCCGTGACACTGGCTGGAGTCAGAGATCGCTGTGACACTGGCCGGAGTCAGAGATCGCTGTGACACTGGCCGGAGTCAGAGATCGCTGTGACACTGGCCGGAGTCAGAGATCGCTGTGACACTGGCAGGAGTCAGAGATCGCTGTGACACTGGCTGGAGTCAGAGATCGTTGTGACACTGGCTGGAGTCAGAGATCGCTGTGACACTGGCTGGATAAAGAGATCGCTGTGACAATGGCTGTAGTGAGAGATCGCTGTGACACTGGCTGGAGTGAGAGATCGCTGTGACACTGGCTGGAGTCAGGGATCGCTGTGACACTGGCTGGAGTCAGAGATCGCAGAGACACTGACTGGATTCAGAGATCGCTGTAACACTGACTTGAGTCAGAGATCGCTGTGGCACTAAATGGAGTCAGAGATCGCTGTGACACTGGCTGGTGTCAGAGATCGCTGTGACACTGGCTGGAGTCAGAGATCGCAGAGACACTGGCTGGAGTCAGAAGTCGCCGTGACACTGGCTGGAGTCAGGCTTCGCCGTGACACTGGCTGGTGTCAGAGATCGCTGTGACACTGGCTGCAGTCAGAGATCGCGGTGACACTGGCTGGAGTCAGCGATCGCTGTGACAGTGGCTGGAGTCAGGCATCGCTCTGGCACTGGCTGGAGTCAGTGATCGCTGTGACAATGGCTGGAGTCACAGATCGCTGTGACACTGGCTGGAGTCAGAGATCGCTGTGACACTGGCTGGAGTCAGAGATCGCGCTGACACTGGCTGTAGTCAGGCATCACTGTGACATTGGATGGAGTCAGAGATCGCTGTGACACTGGCTGTAGTCAGGCATCACTGTGATATTGGATGGAGTCAGAGATCGCGGTGACACTGGTTGGAGTCAGGCATAACTGTGACCCTGGCTGGAGTCAGAGATCGCTGTGACACTGGCTGGAGTCAGAGATCGTTGTGACACTGGCTGGAGTCAGAGATCGCTGTGACACTGGCTGGAGTCAGAGATCACTGTGACACTGGCTGGAGTCAGAGATCGCTGTGACACTGGCTGGATTCAGAGATCGCTGTGACACTGGCTGGAGTCAGAGATCGCTGTGACACTGGCTAGAGTCGGAGATCGCTGTGACACTGGCTGGAGTCAAAGATCTCTGTGACACTGGCTGGATTAAGAGATCGCTGTGACACTGGCTGGATTCAGAGATCGCTGTGACACTGGCTGGAGTCAGAGATCGCTGTGACACTGGCTGGAGTCAGAGATCGCTGTGACACTGGCTGGAGTCAGAGATCTCTCTGACACTGGCTGGATTAAGAGATCGCTGTGACACTGGCTGGATTCAGGCGTCGCTTTGACACTGGCTGGAGTCAGAAATTGCTGTGACACTGGCTGGAGTCAGAGATCACTGTGACACTGGCTGGAGTCAGAGATCGCTGTGACACTGGCTGGAGTCAGAGATCGCTGTGACACTGGCTGGAGTCAGAGATCGCTGTGACACTGGCTGGATTCAGAGATCGCTGTGACACTGGCTGGATTCAGAGATCGCTGCGACACTGGCTGGGGTCCGAGATCCCTGTGGTACTTCTGGATTCAGCGATCGCTATGACACTGGCTGTAGTCAGGCATCACTTTGACATTGGATGGAGTCAGAGATCGCTGTGACACTGGCTGGAGTCAGGCATCGCTGTGACAGTGGCTGGAGTCAGGCATCGCTGTGACACTGGCTGGAGTCAGAGATCGCTGTAACACTGGCTGGAGTCAGAGATCGCTGTGATACTGGCTGGAGTCAGGCATCCCTGTGGCGCTGGCTCGATTCAGGCATCGCAGTGACAGTGGCTCGAGTCAGGCATCGCTGTGACACTGGCTGGTATCAGAGATCGCTGTGACACTGGCTGGAGTCAGAGATCGCGGAGACACTGGCTGGAGTCAGACGTCGCCGTGACACTGGCTGGAGTCAGAGATCGCTGTGACACTGGCTGCAGTCAGAGATCGCTGTGACAGTAGCTGGAGTCAGGCATCGCTGTGGCACTGGCTGGAGTCAGAGATCGCTGTGACAATGGCTGGAGTCAGAAATCGCTGTGACACTGGCTGGAGTCAGAGATCGCTGTGACACTGGCTGGAGTCAGAGATCGCGCTGATACTGGCTGTAGTTTGGCATCACTGTGACATTGGATGGAGTCAGAGATCGCGGTGACACTGGCTGGATTCAGGCATCGCTGTGACACTGGCTGGAGTCAGAGATCGCTGTGACACTCGTTGGAGTAAAGCATCGCCGTGACAATGGCTGGAGCCAGAGATCGTTGTGACACTGGTTGGAGTCAGAGATCGCGCTGACACTGGCTGTAGTCAGGCATCACTGTGACATTGGATGGAGTCAGAGATCGCTGTGACACTGGCTGGAGTCAGGCATCGCCGTGACAATGGCTGGAGTCAGAGATCGCTGTGACACTGGCTGGAGTCAGAGATCGCGCTGACACTGGCTGTAGTCAGGCATCACTGTGACATTGGATGGAGTCAGAGATCGCTGTGACACTGGCTGGAGTCAGGCGTCACTTTGACACTGGCTGGAGTCAGAGATCGCTGTGACACTGGCTGGAGTCAGAGATCGCTGTGACACTGGCTGGAGTCAGAGATCGCTGTGACACTGGCTGGAGTCAGAGATCGCTGTGACACTGGCTGGAGTCAGAGATCGCTGTGACACTGGCCGGAGTCAGAGATCGCGCTGACACTGGCTGTAGTCAGGCATCACTGTGACATTGGATGGAGTCAGAGATCGCTGTGATACTGGCTGGAGTCAGGCATCGCTGTGGCACTGGCTGGATTCAGGCATCGCAGTGACACTGGCTGGAGTCAGGCGTCGCCGTGACACTGGCTGGTGTCTGAGATCGCTGTGGCACTGACTGGTGTCAGAGATCGCTGTGACACTGGCTGGAGTCAGAGATCGCGGTGACACTGGCTGGATTCAGAGATCGCTGTGACACTGGCCGGAGTGAGAGATCGCGCTGACACTGGCTGTAGTCAGGCATCACTGTGACATTGGCTGGAGTCAGAGATCGCTGTGACACTGGCTGTAGTCAGCCATCGCTTTGGCACTGGCTGGATTCAGGCATCGCAGTGACACTGGCTGGAATCAGGTGTCGCCGTGACACTGGATGAAGTCAGAGATCGCTGTGGCACTAACTGGAGTCAGAGATCGCTGTGACACTGGCTGGAGTCAGAGATCGCTGTGGCACTGACTGGATTCAGAGATCGCTGTAACACTGGCTGGAGTCAGAGATCGCTGTGGCACTAACTGGAGTCAGAGATCGCTGTGACACTGGCTGGTGTCAGAGATCGCTGTGACACTGGCTGGAGTCAGAGATCGCGGAGACACTGGCTGGAGTCAGAAGACGCCGTGACACTGGCTGGAGTCAGAGATCGCTGTGACACTGGCTGCAGTCAGAGATCGCGGTGACACTGGCTGGAGTCAGCGATCGCTGTGACAGTGGCTGGAGTCAGGCATCGCTCTGGCACTGGCTGGAGTCAGAGATCGCTGTGACAATGGCTGGAGTCAGAGATCGCTGTGACACTGGCTGGAGTCAGAGATCGCGCTGACACTGGCTGTAGTCAGGCATCACTGTGACATTGGATGGAGTCAGAGATCTCTGTGACACTGGCTGTAGTCAGGCATCACTGTGACATTGGATGGAGTCAGAGATCGCGGTGACACTGGCTGGAGTCAGGCATAACTGTGACCCTGGCTGGAGTCAGAGATCGCTGTGACACTGGCTGGAGTCAGAGATCGTTGTGACACTGGCTGGATTCAGAGATCGCTGTGACACTGGCTGGAGTCAGAGATCACTGTGGCACTGACTGGATTCAGAGATCGCTGTAGCACTGGCTGGAGTCAGAGATCGCTGTGGCACTAACTGGAGTCAGAGATCGCTGTGACACTGGCTGGTGTCAGAGATCGCTGTGACACTGGCTGGAGTCAGAGATCGCGGAGACACTGGCTGGAGTCAGAAGACGCCGTGACACTGGCTGGAGTCAGAGATCGCTGTGACACTGGCTGCAGTCAGAGATCGCGGTGACACTGGCTGGAGTCAGCGATCGCTGTGACAGTGGCTGGAGTCAGGCATCGCTCTGGCACTGGCTGGAGTCAGAGATCGCTGTGACAATGGCTGGAGTCACAGATCGCTGTGACACTGGCTGGAGTCAGAGATCGCTGTGACACTGGCTGGAGTCAGAGATCGCGCTGACACTGGCTGTAGTCAGGCATCACTGTGACATTGGATGGAGTCAGAGATCTCTGTGACACTGGCTGTAGTCAGGCATCACTGTGACATTGGATGGAGTCAGAGATCGCGGTGACACTGGCTGGAGTCAGGCATAACTGTGACCCTGGCTGGAGTCAGAGATCGCTGTGACACTGGCTGGAGTCAGAGATCGTTGTGACACTGGCTGGATTCAGTGATCGCTGTGACACTGGCTGGAGTCAGAGATCACTGTGACACTGGCTGGAGTCAGAGATCGCTGTGACACTGGCTGGATTCAGAGATCGCTGTGACACTGGCTGGAGTCAGAGATCGCTATGACACTGGCTGGAGTCGGAGATCGCTGTGACACTGGCTGGAGTCAGAGATCTCTGTGACACTGGCTGGATTAAGAGATCGCTGTGACACTGGCTGGATTCAGGCATCGCTTTGACACTGGCTGGAGTCATAGATTGCTGTGACACTGGCTGGAGTCAGAGATCGTTGTGACACTGGCTGGAGACAGAGATCACTGTGACACTGGCTGGAGTCAGAGATCGCTGTGACACTGGCTGGATTCAGAGATCGCTGTGACACTGGCTGGAGTCAGAGATCGCTGTGACACTGGCTGGAGTCAGAGATCGCTGTGACACTGGCTGGAGTCAGAGATCGCTGTGACACTGGTTGGAGTCGGAGATCGCTGTGACACTGGCTGGAGTCAGAGATCTCTGTGACACTGGCTGGATTAAGAGATCGCTGCGACACTGGCTGGGGTCAGAGATCCCTCTGACACTGCTGGATTCAGAGATCGCTATGACACTGGCTGGAGTAAGAGAAGGCGTTGACACTGGCTGGAGTCAGAGATCGCTGTGACACTGGCTGGAGTCAGAGATCGCTGTGACACTGGCTGGAGTCAGAGATCGCTGTGACACTGGCTGGAGTCAGAGATCGCTGTGACACTGGCTGGAGTCGGAGATCACAGTGACACTGGCTGGATTCAGAGATCGCTGTGACACTGGCTGAATTCAGAGATCGCTGTGATACTGGCTGGAGTCAGGCATCGCTGTGGCACTGGCTGGATTCAGGCATCGCAGTGACACTGGCTGGAGTCAGGTGTCGCTGTGACACTGGCTGGAGTCAGAGATCGCTGTGACACTGGTAGGAGTCAGAGATCGCTGTGACACTGGCTGGATTCAGAGATCGCTGTGACACTGGCTGGATTCAGAGATCGCTGTGCCACTGGCTGGAGTCAGAGGTCGCTGTGACACTGGCTGGAGTAAGAGATCGTGTTGACACTGGCTGGATTCAGAAATCACTGCGACACTGCCTAGATTCAGGCGTCGCTGTGAAACTGGCTGGATTCAGAGATCGCTGTGCCACTCGCTGGAGTCAGAGGTCGCGGTTACAATGGCTGGAGTCAGCTGTCGCTTTGACACAGGCTGGAGTCAGAGATCGCTGTGACACTGGTAGGAGTCAGAGATCACTGTGACACTGGCTGGAGTCAGAGATCGCTGTGACACTGGCTGGAGTCGGAGATCGCTGTGACACTGGCTGGAGTCAGAGATCTCTGTGACACTGGCTGGATTAAGAGATCGCTGTGACACTGGCTGGATTCAGGCATCACTTTGACACTGGCTGGGGTCAGAGATTGCTGTGACACTGGCTGGAGTCAGAGATCGCTGTGACACTGGCTGGAGTCAGAGATCACTGTGACATTGGATGGAGTCAGAGATCGCTGTGACACTGGCTGGAGTCAGGCATCGCCGTGACAATGGCTGGAGTCAGAGATCGCTGTGACACTGGCTGGAGTCAGTGATCGCGCTGACACTGGCTGTAGTCAGGCATCACTGTGACATTGGATGGAGTCAGAGATCGCTGTGACACTGGCTGGAGTCAGGCGTCACTTTGACACTGGCTGGAGTCAGAGATCGCTGTGACACTGGCTGGAGTCAGAGATCGCTGTGACACTGGCTGGAGTCAGAGATCGCTGTGACACCGGCTGGAGTCAGAGATCGCTGTGACACTGGCTGGAGTCAGAGATCGCGCTGACACTGGCTGTAGTCAGGCATCACTGTGACATTGGATGGAGTCAGAGATCGCTGTGATACTGGCTGGAGTCAGGCATCGCTGCGGCACTGGCTGGATTCAGGCATCGCAGTGACACTGGCTGGAGTCAGGCGTCGCCGTGACACTGGCTGGTGTCTGAGATGGCTGTGACACTGGCTGGAGTCAGAGATCGCTGTGACACTGGCTGGAGTCAGAGATCTCTCTGACACTGGCTGGATTAAGAGATCGCTGTGACACTGGCTGGATTCAGGCTTCGCTTTGACACTGGCTGGAGTCATAAATTGCTGTGACACTGGCTGGAGTCAGAGATCGCTGTGACACTGGCTGGAGTCAGAGATCGCTGTGACACTGGCTGGAGTCAGAGATCGCTGTGACACTGGCTGGAGTCAGAGATCGCTGTGACACTGGCTGGATTCAGAGATCGCTGTGACACTGGCTGGATTCAGAGATCGCTGCGACACTGGCTGGGGTCAGAGATCCCTGTGGTACTGCTGGATTCAGCGATCGCTATGACACTGGCTGTAGTCAGGCATCACTTTGACATTGGATGGAGTCAGAGATCGCTGTGACACTGGCTGGAGTCAGGCATCGCTGTGGCACTGTTTGGATGCAGGCATCGCAGTGACACTGGCTGGAGTCAGGCATCACCGTGACTCTGGCTGGATTCAGAGATCGCTGTGACACTGGCCGGTGTCAGAGATCGCTGTGACACTGGCTGTAGTCAGAGATCGCGGTGACACTGGCTGGAGTCAGGCGTTGCCGTGACACTGGCTGGAGTCAGGCGTCGCCATGACCCTGGCTGGAGTCAGGCATCGCCGTTACACTGGCTGCAGTCAGAGATCGCGGTGACACTGGCTGGACTCAGCGATCGCTGTGACAGTGGCTGGAGTCAGGCATCGCTGTGACACTGGCTGGAGTCAGAGATCGTTGTAACACTGGCTGGAGTCAGAGATCGCTGTGATACTGGCTGGAGTCAGGCATCCCTGTGGCGCTGGCTCGATTCAGGCATCGCAGTGACAGTGGCTCGAGTCAGGCATCGCTGTGACACTGGCTGGTATCAGAGATCGCTGTGACACTGGCTGGAGTCAGAGATCGCGGAGACACTGGCTGGAGTCAGAAGTCGCCGTGACACTGGCTGGAGTCAGAGATCGCTGTGACACTGGCTGCAGTCAGAGATCGCTGTGACAGTAGCTGGAGTCAGGCATCGCTGTGGCACTGGCTGGAGTCAGAGATCGCTGTGACAATGGCTGGAGTCAGAAATCGCTGTGACACTGGCTGGAGTCAGAGATCGCTGTGACACTGGCTGGAGTCAGAGATCGCGCTGACACTGGCTGTAGTTTGGCATCACTGTGACATTGGATGGAGTCAGAGATCGCGGTGTCACTGGCTGGATTCAGGCATCGCTGTGACACTGGCTGGAGTCAGAGATCGCTGTGACACTCGTTGGAGTAAAGCATCGCCGTGACAATGGCTGGAGCCAGAGATCGTTGTGACACTGGTTGGAGTCAGAGATCGCGCTGACACTGGCTGTAGTCAGGCATCACTGTGACATTGGATGGAGTCAGAGATCGCTGTGACACTGGCTGGAGTCAGGCATCGCCGTGACAATGGCTGGAGTCAGAGATCGCTGTGACACTGGCTGGAGTCAGAGATCGCGCTGACACTGGCTGTAGTCAGGCATCACTGTGACATTGGATGGAGTCAGAGATCGCTGTGACACTGGCTGGAGTCAGGCGTCACTTTGACACTGGCTGGAGTCAGAGATCGCTGTGACACTGGCTGGAGTCAGAGATCGCTGTGACACTGGCTGGAGTCAGAGATCGCTGTGACACTGGCTGGAGTCAGAGATCGCTGTGACACTGGCTGGAGTCAGGGATCGCTGTGACACTGGCCGGAGTCAGAGATCGCGCTGACACTGGCTGTAGTCAGGCATCACTGTGACATTGGATGGAGTCAGAGATCGCTGTGATACTGGCTGGAGTCAGGCATCGCTGTGGCACTGGCTGGATTCAGGCATCGCAGTGACACTGGCTGGAGTCAGGCGTCGCCGTGACACTGGCTGGTGTCTGAGATCGCTGTGGCACTGACTGGTGTCAGAGATCGCTGTGACACTGGCTGGAGTCAGAGATCGCGGTGACACTGGCTGGATTCAGAGATCGCTGTGACACTGGCCGGAGTGAGAGATCGCGCTGACACTGGCTGTAGTCAGGCATCACTGTGACATTGGCTGGAGTCAGAGATCGCTGTGACACTGGCTGTAGTCAGCCATTGCTTTGGCACTGGCTGGATTCAGGCATCGCAGTGACACTGGCTGGAATCAGGTGTCGCCGTGACACTGGATGAAGTCAGAGATCGCTGTGGCACTAACTGGAGTCAGAGATCGCTGTGACACTAGCTGGTGTCAGAGATCGCTGTGACACTGGCTGGAGTCAGAGATCGCGGAGACACTGGCTGGAGTCAGAAGACGCCGTGACACTGGCTGGAGTCAGAGATCGCTGTGACACTGGCTGCAGTCAGAGATCGCGGTGACACTGGCTGGAGTCAGCGATCGCTGTGACAGTGGCTGGAGTCAGGCATCGCTCTGGCACTGGCTGGAGTCAGAGATCGCTGTGACAATGGCTGGAGTCACAGATCGCTGTGACACTGGCTGGAGTCAGAGATCGCTGTGACACTGGCTGGAGTCAGAGATCGCGCTGACACTGGCTGTAGTCAGGCATCACTGTGACATTGGATGGAGTCAGAGATCTCTGTGACACTGGCTGTAGTCAGGCATCACTGTGACATTGGATGGAGTCAGAGATCGCGGTGACACTGGCTGGAGTCAGGCATAACTGTGACCCTGGCTGGAGTCAGAGATCGCTGTGACACTGGCTGGAGTCAGAGATCGTTGTGACACTGGCTGGATTCAGAGATCGCTGTGACACTGGCTGGAGTCAGAGATCGCTGTGGCACTGACTGGATTCAGAGATCGCTGTAACACTGGCTGGAGTCAGAGATCGCTGTGGCACTAACTGGAGTCAGAGATCGCTGTGACACTGGCTGGTGTCAGAGATCGCTGTGACACTGGCTGGAGTCAGAGATCGCGGAGACACTGGCTGGAGTCAGAAGACGCCGTGACACTGGCTGGAGTCAGAGATCGCTGTGACACTGGCTGCAGTCAGAGATCGCGGTGACACTGGCTGGAGTCAGCGATCGCTGTGACAGTGGCTGGAGTCAGGCATCGCTCTGGCACTGGCTGGAGTCAGAGATCGCTGTGACAATGGCTGGAGTCACAGATCGCTGTGACACTGGCTGGAGTCAGAGATCGCTGTGACACTGGCTGGAGTCAGAGATCGCGCTGACACTGGCTGTAGTCAGGCATCACTGTGACATTGGATGGAGTCAGAGATCTCTGTGACACTGGCTGTAGTCAGGCATCACTGTGACATTGGATGGAGTCAGAGATCGCGGTGACACTGGCTGGAGTCAGGCATAACTGTGACCCTGGCTGGAGTCAGAGATCGCTGTGACACTGGCTGGAGTCAGAGATCGTTGTGACACTGGCTGGATTCAGTGATCGCTGTGACACTGGCTGGAGTCAGAGATCACTGTGACACTGGCTGGAGTCAGAGATCGCTGTGACACTGGCTGGATTCAGAGATCGCTGTGACACTGGCTGGAGTCAGAGATCGCTATGACACTGGCTGGAGTCGGAGATCGCTGTGACACTGGCTGGATTCAGAGATCTCTGTGACACTGGCTGGATTAAGAGATCGCTGTGACACTGGCTGGATTCAGGCATCGCTTTGACACTGGCTGGAGTCAGAGATTGCTGTGACACTGGCTGGAGTCAGAGATCGTTGTGACACTGGCTGGAGTCAGAGATCACTGTGACACTGGCTGGAGTCAGAGATCGCTGTGACACTGGCTGGATTCTGAGATCGCTGTGACACTGGCTGGAGTCAGAGATCGCTGTGACACTGGCTGGAGTCAGAGATCGCTGTGACACTGGCTGGAGTCAGAGATCGCTGTGACACTGGTTGGAGTCGGAGATCGCTGTGACACTGGCTGGAGTCAGAGATCTCTGTGACACTGGCTGGATTAAGAGATCGCTGCGACACTGGCTGGGGTCAGAGATCTCTCTGACACTGCTGGATTCAGAGATCGCTATGACACTGGCTGGAGTAAGAGAAGGCGTTGACACTGGCTGGAGTCAGAGATCGCTGTGACACTGGCTGGAGTCAGAGATCGCTGTGACACTGGCTGGAGTCAGAGATCGCTGTGACACTGGCTGGAGTCGGAGATCACAGTGACACTGGCTGGATTCAGAGATCGCTGTGACACTGGCTGAATTCAGAGATCGCTGTGATACTGGCTGGAGTCAGGCATCGCTGTGGCACTGGCTGGATTCAGGCATCGCAGTGACACTGGCTGGAGTCAGGCGTCGCTGTGACACTGGCTGGAGTCAGAGATCGCTGTGACACTGGTAGGAGTCAGAGATCGCTGTGACACTGGCTGGATTCAGAGATCGCTGTGACACTGGCTGGATTCAGAGATCGCTGTGCCACTGGCTGGAGTCAGAGGTCGCTGTGACACTGGCTGGAGTAAGAGATCGTGTTGACACTGGCTGGATTCAGAAATCACTGTGACACTGCCTAGATTCAGGCGTCGCTGTGAAACTGCCTGGATTCAGAGATCGCTGTGCCACTCGCTGGAGTCAGAGGTCGCGGTTACAATGGCTGGAGTCAGCCGTCGCTTTGACACTGGCTGGAGTCAGAGATCGCTGTGACACTGGTAGGAGTCAGAGATCACTGTGACACTGGCTGGAGTCAGAGATCGCTGTGACACTGGCTGGTGTCTGAGATCGCTGTGACACTGGCTGGAGTCAGAGATCTCTGTGACACTGGCTGGATTAAGAGATCGCTGTGACACTGGCTGGATTCAGGCGTCACTTTGACACTGGCTGGGGTCAGAGATTGCTGTGACACTGGCTGGAGTCAGAGATCGCTGTGACACTGGCTGGAGTCAGAGATCACTGTGACATTGGATGGAGTCAGAGATCGCTGTGACACTGGCTGGAGTCAGGCATCGCCGTGACAATGGCTGGAGTCAGAGATCGCTGTGACACTGGCTGGAGTCAGTGATCGCGCTGACACTGGCTGTAGTCAGGCATCACTGTGACATTGGATGGAGTCAGAGATCGCTGTGACACTGGCTGGAGTCAGGCGTCACTTTGACACTGGCTGGAGTCAGAGATCGCTGTGACACTGGCTGGAGTCAGAGATCGCTGTGACACTGGCTGGAGTCAGAGATCGCTGTGACACCGGCTGGAGTCAGAGATCGCTGTGACACTGGCTGGAGTCAGAGATCGCGCTGACACTGGCTGTAGTCAGGCATCACTGTGACATTGGATGGAGTCAGAGATCGCTGTGATACTGGCTGGAGTCAGGCATCGCTGCGGCACTGGCTGGATTCAGGCATCGCAGTGACACTGGCTGGAGTCAGGCGTCGCCGTGACACTGGCTGGTGTCTGAGATGGCTGTGACACTGGCTGGAGTAAGAGATCGTGTTGACACTGGCTGGATTCATAGATCACTGTGACACTGCCTAGATTCAGGCGTCGCTGTGACACTGGCTGGATTCAGAGATCGCTGTGCCACTCGCTGGAGTCAGAGGTCGCGCTTACAATGGCTGGAGTCAGGCTTCGCTTTGACACTGGCTGGAGTCAGAGATCGCTGTGACACTGGTAGGAGTCAGAGATCGCTGTGACACTGGCTGGATTAAGAGATCGCTGTGACACTGGCTGGATTCAGGCGTCGCTTTGACACTGGCTGGAGTCAGAGATTGCTGTGACACTGGCTGGAGTCAGAGATTGCTGTGACACTGGCTGGAGTCAGAGATCACTGTGACATTGGATGGAGTCAGAGATCGCTGTGACACTGGCTGGAGTCAGGCATCGCCGTGACAATGGCTGGAGTCAGAGATCGCACTGACACTGGGTGCAGTCAGGCATCACTGTGACATTGGATGGAGTCAGAGATCGCTGTGACACTGGCTGGAGTCCGGCGTCACTTTGACACTGGCTGTAGTCAGGCATCACTGTGACATTGGATGGAGTCAGAGATCGCTGTGACACTGGCTGGAGTCAGGCGTCACTTTGACACTGGCTGGAGTCAGAGATCGCTGTGACACTGGCTGGAGTCAGAGATCGCTGTGACACTGGCTGGAGTCAGAGATCGCTGTGACACTGGCTGGAGTCAGAGATCGCTGTGACACTGGCCAGAGTCAGAGATCGCGCTGACACTGGCTGTAGTCCGGCATCACTTTGACATTGGATGGAGTCAGAGATCGCTGTGATACTGGCTGGAGTCAGGCATTGCTGTGGCACTGGCAGGATTCAGGCATCGCAGTGACACTGGCTGGAGTCAGGCGTCGCCGTGACACTGGCTGGTGTCTGATATCGCTGTGGCACTGACTGGTGTCAGAGATCGCTGTGACACTGGCTGGAGTCAGAGATCGCTGTGACACTGGTTGGAGTCGGAGATCGCTGTGACACTGGCTGGAGTCAGAGATCTCTGTGACACTGGCTGGATTAAGAGATCACTGCGACACTGGCTGGGGTCAGAGATCCCTCTGACACTGCTGGATTCAGAGATCGCTATGACATTGGCTGGAGTAAGAGAAGGCGTTGACACTGGCTGGAGTCAGAGATCGCTGTGACACTGGCTGGAGTCAGAGATCGCTGTGACACTGGCTGGAGTCAGAGATCGCTGTGACACTGGCTGGAGTCGGAGATCACAGTGACACTGGCTGGATTCAGAGATCGCTGTGACACTGGCTGAATTCAGAGATCGCTGTGATACTGGCTGGAGTCAGGCATCGCTGTGGCACTGGCTGGATTCAGGCATCGCAGTGACACTGGCTGGAGTCAGGCGTCGCTGTGACACTGGCTGGAGTCAGAGATCGCTGTGACACTGGTAGGAGTCAGAGATCGCTGTGACACTGGCTGGATTCAGAGATCGCTGTGACACTGGCTGGATTCAGAGATCGCTGTGCCACTGGCTGGAGTCAGAGGTCGCTGTGACACTGGCTGGAGTAAGAGATCGTGTTGACACTGGCTGGATTCAGAAATCACTGTGACACTGCCTAGATTCAGGCGTCGCTGTGAAACTGGCTGGATTCAGAGATCGCTGTGCCACTCGCTGGAGTCAGAGGTCGCGGTTACAATGGCTGGAGTCAGCCGTCGCTTTGACACTGGCTGGAGTCAGAGATCGCTGTGACACTGGTAGGAGTCAGAGATCACTGTGACACTGGCTGGAGTCAGAGATCGATGTGACACTGGCTGGACTCGGAGATCGCTGTGACACTGGCTGGAGTCAGAGATCTCTGTGACACTGGCTGGATTAAGAGATCGCTGTGACACTGGCTGGATTCAGGCGTCACTTTGACACTGGCTGGGGTCAGAGATTGCTGTGACACTGGCTGGAGTCAGAGATCGCTGTGACACTGGCTGGAGTCAGAGATCACTGTGACATTGGATGGAGTCAGAGATCGCTGTGACACTGGCTGGAGTCAGGCATCGCCGTGACAATGGCTGGAGTCAGAGATCGCTGTGGCACTGGCTGGAGTCAGTGATCGCGCTGACACTGGCTGTAGTCAGGCATCACTGTGACATTGGATGGAGTCAGAGATCGCTGTGACACTGGCTGGAGTCAGGCGTCACTTTGACACTGGCTGGAGTCAGAGATCGCTGTGACACTGGCTGGAGTCAGAGATCGCTGTGACACTGGCTGGAGTCAGAGATCGCTGTGACACCGGCTGGAGTCAGAGATCGCTGTGACACTGGCTGGAGTCAGAGATCGCGCTGACACTGGCTGTAGTCAGGCATCACTGTGACATTGGATGGAGTCAGAAATCGCTGTGATACTGGCTGGAGTCAGGCATCGCTGCGGCACTGGCTGGATTCAGGCATCGCAGTGACACTGGCTGGAGTCAGGCGTCGCCGTGACACTGGCTGGTGTCTGAGATGGCTGTGACACTGGCTGGAGTAAGAGATCGTGTTGACACTGGCTGGATTCATAGATCACTGTGACACTGCCTAGATTCAGGCGTCGCTGTGACACTGGCTGGATGCAGAGATCGCTGTGCCACTCGCTGGAGTCAGAGGTCGCGCTTACAATGGCTGGAGTCAGGCTTCGCTTTGACACTGGCTGGAGTCAGAGATCGCTGTGACACTGGTAGGAGTCAGAGATCGCTGTGACACTGGCTGGATTAAGAGATCGCTGTGACACTGGCTGGATTCAGGCGTCGCTTTGACACTGGCTGGAGTCAGAGATTGCTGTGACACTGGCTGGAGTCAGAGATTGCTGTGACACTGGCTGGAGTCAGAGATCACTGTGACATTGGATGGAGTCAGAGATCGCTGTGACACTGGCTGGAGTCAGGCATCGCCGTGACAATGGCTGGAGTCAGAGATCGCGCTGACACTGGGTGCAGTCAGGCATCACTGTGACATTGGATGGAGTCAGAGATCGCTGTGACACTGGCTGGAGTCCGGCGTCACTTTGACACTGGCTGTAGTCAGGCATCACTGTGACATTGGATGGAGTCAGAGATCGCTGTGACACTGGCTGGAGTCAGGCGTCACTTTGACACTGGCTGGAGTCAGAGATCGCTGTGACACTGGCTGGAGTCAGAGATCGCTGTGACACTGGCTGGAGTCAGAGATCGCTGTGACACTGGCTGGAGTCAGAGATCGCTGTGACACTGGCTGGAGTCAGAGATCGCTGTGACACTGGCTGGAGTCAGAGATCGCTGTGACACTGGCTGGAGTCAGAGATCGCTGTGACACTGGCCAGAGTCAGAGATCGCGCTGACACTGGCTGTAGTCCGGCATCACTTTGACATTGGATGGAGTCAGAGATCGCTGTGATACTGGCTGGAGTCAGGCATTGCTGTGGCACTGGCAGGATTCAGGCATCGCAGTGACACTGGCTGGAGTCAGGCGTCGCCGTGACACTGGCTGGTGTCTGATATCGCTGTGGCACTGACTGGTGTCAGAGATCGCTGTGACACTGGCTGGAGTCAGAGATCGCGGTGACACTGGCTGGATTCAGAGATCGCTGTGACACTGGCCGGAGTGAGAGATCGCGCTGACACTGGCTGCAGTCAGGCATCACTGTGACATTGGCTGGAGTCAGAGATCGCTGTGACACTGGCTGGAGTCAGGCATCGCTGTGGCACTGGCTGGATTCAGGCATCGCAGTGACACTGGCTGGAGTCAGGTGTCGCCGTGACACTGGATGAAGTCAGAGATCGCTGTGGCACTAACTGGAGTCAGAGATCGCTGTGACACTGGCTGGAGTCAGAGATCGCTGCGGCACTGACTGGATTCAGAGATCGCTGTAACACTGGCTGGAGTCAGAGATCGCTGTGGCACTAACTGCAGTCAGAGATCGCTGTGACACTGGCTGGATTCAGAGATCGCTGTGACACTAGCTGGTGTCAGAGATCGCGCTGACACTGGCTGTTTCAGGCATCACTGTGACATTGGATGGAGTCAGAGATCGCTGTGACACTGGCTGGCGTCAGGCATCACCGTGAAAATGGCTGGAGTCAGAGATCGCTGTGACACTGGCTGGAGTCAGAGATCGCACTGACACTGGCTGTAGTCAGGCATCACTGTGACATTGGATGGAGTCAGAGATCGCTGTGACACTGGCTGGAGTCAGGCGTCACTTTGACACTGGCTGGAGTCAGAGATCACTGTGACACTGGCTGGAGTCAGAGATCGCTGTGACACTGGCTGGAGTCAGAGATCGCTGTGACACTGGCTGCAGTCAGAGATCGCTGTGACACTGGCTGGAGTCAGAGATCGCTGTGACACTGGCCGGAGTCAGAGATCGCGCTGACACTGGCTGTAGTCAGGCATCACTGTGACATTGGATGGAGTCAGAGATCGCTGTGATACTGGCTGGAGGCAGGCATCGCTGTGGCACTGGCTGGATTCAGGCATCGCAGTGACACTGGCTGGAGTTAGGCGTCGCCGTGACACTGGCTGGTGTCTGAGATCGCTGTGGCACTGACTGGTGTCAGAGATCACTGTGACACTGGCTGGAGTCAGAGATCGCGGTGACGCTGACTGGATTCAGAGATCGCTGTGACACTGGCCGGAGTGAGAGATCACGCTGACACTGGCTGTAGTCAGGCATCACTGTGACATTGGATGGAGTCAGAGATCGCTGTGACACTGGCTGGAGTCAGGCATCGCTGTGACACTGGCTGGATTCAGGCATCGCAGTGACACTCGTTGGAGTCAAGCATCGCCGTGACAATGGCTGGAGTCAGAGATCGCTGTGACACTGGCTGGAGTCAGAGATCGCGCTGACACTGGCTGTAGTCAGGCATCACTCTGACATTGGATGGAGTCAGAGATCGCTGTGACACTGGCTGGAGTCAGGCGTCACTTTGACACTGGCTGGAGTCAGAGATCGCTGTGACACTGGCTGGAGTCAGAGATCGCTGTGACACTGGCTGGAGTCAGAGATCGCTGTGACACTGGCTGGAGTCAGAGATCGCTGTGACACTGGCCGGAGTCAGAGATCGCGCTGACACTGGCTGTAGTCCGGCATCACTTTGACATTGGATGGAGTCAGAGATCGCTGTGATACTGGCTGGAGTCAGGCATTGCTGTGGCACTGGCAGGATTCAGGCATCGCAGTGACACTGGCTGGAGTCAGGCGTCGCCGTGACACTGGCTGGTGTCTGAGATCGCTGTGGCACTGACTGGTGTCAGAGATCGCTGTGACACTGGCTGGAGTCAGAGATCGCGGTGACACTGGCTGGATTCAGAGATCGCTGTGACACTGGCCTGAGTGAGAGATCGCGCTGACACTGGCTGCAGTCAGGCATCACTGTGACATTGGCTGGAGTCAGAGATCGCTGTGACACTGGCTGGAGTCAGGCATCGCTGTGGCACTGGCTGGATTCAGGCATCGCAGTGACACTGGCTGGAGTCAGGTGTCGCCGTGACACTGGATGAAGTCAGAGATCGCTGTGGCACTAACTGGAGTCAGAGATCGCTGTGACACTGGCTGGAGTCAGAGATCGCTGCGGCACTGACTGGATTCAGAGATCGCTGTAACACTGGCTGGAGTCAGAGATCGCTGTGGCACTAACTGCAGTCAGAGATCGCTGTGACACTGGCTGGATTCAGAGATCGCTGTGACACTAGCTGGTGTCAGAGATCGCGCTGACACTGGCTGTTTCAGGCATCACTGTGACATTGGATGGAGTCAGAGATCGCTGTGACACTGGCTGGCGTCAGGCATCACCGTGAAAATGGCTGGAGTCAGAGATCGCTGTGACACTGGCTGGAGTCAGAGATCGCGCTGACACTGGCTGTAGCCAGGCATCACTGTGACATTGGATGGAGTCAGAGATCGCTGTGACACTGGCTGGAGTCAGGCGTCACTTTGACACTGGCTGGAGTCAGAGATCGCTGTGACACTGGCTGGAGTCAGAGATCGCTGTGACACTGGCTGGAGTCAGAGATCGCTGTGACACTGGCTGCAGTCAGAGATCGCTGTGACACTGGCTGCAGTCAGAGATCGCTGTGACACTGGCTGGAGTCAGAGATCGCTGTGACACTGGCCGGAGTCAGAGATCGCGCTGACACTGGCTGTAGTCAGGCATCACTGTGACATTGGATGGAGTCAGAGATCGCTGTGATACTGGCTGGAGTCAGGCATCGCTGTGGCACTGGCTGGATTCAGGCATCGCAGTGACACTGGCTGGAGTTAGGCGTCGCCGTGACACTGGCTGGTGTCTGAGATCGCTGTGACACTGGCTGGAGTCAGAGATCGCTGTGACACTGGCTGGAGTCAGAGATCGCTGTGACACTGGCTGGAGTCGGAGATCACAGTGACACTGGCTGGATTCAGAGATCGCTGTGACACTGGCTGAATTCAGAGATCGCTGTGATACTGGCTGGAGTCAGGCATCGCTGTGGCACTGGCTGGATTCAGGCATCGCAGTGACACTGGCTGGAGTCAGGCGTCGCTGTGACACTGGCTGGAGTCAGAGATCGCTGTGACACTGGTAGGAGTCAGAGATCGCTGTGACACTGGCTGGATTCAGAGATCGCTGTGACACTGGCTGGATTCAGAGATCGCTGTGCCACTGGCTGGAGTCAGAGGTCGCTGTGACACTGGCTGGAGTAAGAGATCGTGTTGACACTGGCTGGATTCAGAAATCACTGTGACACTGCCTAGATTCAGGCGTCGCTGTGAAACTGCCTGGATTCAGAGATCGCTGTGCCACTCGCTGGAGTCAGAGGTCGCGGTTACAATGGCTGGAGTCAGCCGTCGCTTTGACACTGGCTGGAGTCAGAGATCGCTGTGACACTGGTAGGAGTCAGAGATCACTGTGACACTGGCTGGAGTCAGAGATCGCTGTGACACTGGCTGGTGTCTGAGATCGCTGTGACACTGGCTGGAGTCAGAGATCTCTGTGACACTGGCTGGATTAAGAGATCGCTGTGACACTGGCTGGATTCAGGCGTCACTTTGACACTGGCTGGGGTCAGAGATTGCTGTGACACTGGCTGGAGTCAGAGATCGCTGTGACACTGGCTGGAGTCAGAGATCACTGTGACATTGGATGGAGTCAGAGATCGCTGTGACACTGGCTGGAGTCAGGCATCGCCGTGACAATGGCTGGAGTCAGAGATCGCTGTGACACTGGCTGGAGTCAGTGATCGCGCTGACACTGGCTGTAGTCAGGCATCACTGTGACATTGGATGGAGTCAGAGATCGCTGTGACACTGGCTGGAGTCAGGCGTCACTTTGACACTGGCTGGAGTCAGAGATCGCTGTGACACTGGCTGGAGTCAGAGATCGCTGTGACACTGGCTGGAGTCAGAGATCGCTGTGACACCGGCTGGAGTCAGAGATCGCTGTGACACTGGCTGGAGTCAGAGATCGCGCTGACACTGGCTGTAGTCAGGCATCACTGTGACATTGGATGGAGTCAGAGATCGCTGTGATACTGGCTGGAGTCAGGCATCGCTGCGGCACTGGCTGGATTCAGGCATCGCAGTGACACTGGCTGGAGTCAGGCGTCGCCGTGACACTGGCTGGTGTCTGAGATGGCTGTGACACTGGCTGGAGTAAGAGATCGTGTTGACACTGGCTGGATTCATAGATCACTGTGACACTGCCTAGATTCAGGCGTCGCTGTGACACTGGCTGGATTCAGAGATCGCTGTGCCACTCGCTGGAGTCAGAGGTCGCGCTTACAATGGCTGGAGTCAGGCTTCGCTTTGACACTGGCTGGAGTCAGAGATCGCTGTGACACTGGTAGGAGTCAGAGATCGCTGTGACACTGGCTGGATTAAGAGATCGCTGTGACACTGGCTGGATTCAGGCGTCGCTTTGACACTGGCTGGAGTCAGAGATTGCTGTGACACTGGCTGGAGTCAGAGATTGCTGTGACACTGGCTGGAGTCAGAGATCACTGTGACATTGGATGGAGTCAGAGATCGCTGTGACACTGGCTGGAGTCGGGCATCGCCGTGACAATGGCTGGAGTCAGAGATCGCACTGACACTGGGTGCAGTCAGGCATCACTGTGACATTGGATGGAGTCAGAGATCGCTGTGACACTGGCTGGAGTCCGGCGTCACTTTGACACTGGCTGTAGTCAGGCATCACTGTGACATTGGATGGAGTCAGAGATCGCTGTGACACTGGCTGGAGTCAGGCGTCACTTTGACACTGGCTGGAGTCAGAGATCGCTGTGACACTGGCTGGAGTCAGAGATCGCTGTGACACTGGCTGGAGTCAGAGATCGCTGTGACACTGGCTGGAGTCAGAGATCGCTGTGACACTGGCCAGAGTCAGAGATCGCGCTGACACTGGCTGTAGTCCGGCATCACTTTGACATTGGATGGAGTCAGAGATCGCTGTGATACTGGCTGGAGTCAGGCATTGCTGTGGCACTGGCAGGATTCAGGCATCGCAGTGACACTGGCTGGAGTCAGGCGTCGCCGTGACACTGGCTGGTGTCTGATATCGCTGTGGCACTGACTGGTGTCAGAGATCGCTGTGACACTGGCTGGAGTCAGAGATCGCTGTGACACTGGTTGGAGTCGGAGATCGCTGTGACACTGGCTGGAGTCAGAGATCTCTGTGACACTGGCTGGATTAAGAGATCACTGCGACACTGGCTGGGGTCAGAGATCCCTCTGACACTGCTGGATTCAGAGATCGCTATGACATTGGCTGGAGTAAGAGAAGGCGTTGACACTGGCTGGAGTCAGAGATCGCTGTGACACTGGCTGGAGTCAGAGATCGCTGTGACACTGGCTGGAGTCAGAGATCGCTGTGACACTGGCTGGAGTCGGAGATCACAGTGACACTGGCTGGATTCAGAGATCGCTGTGACACTGGCTGAATTCAGAGATCGCTGTGATACTGGCTGGAGTCAGGCATCGCTGTGGCACTGGCTGGATTCAGGCATCGCAGTGACACTGGCTGGAGTCAGGCGTCGCTGTGACACTGGCTGGAGTCAGAGATCGCTGTGACACTGGTAGGAGTCAGAGATCGCTGTGACACTGGCTGGATTCAGAGATCGCTGTGACACTGGCTGGATTCAGAGATCGCTGTGCCACTGGCTGGAGTCAGAGGTCGCTGTGACACTGGCTGGAGTAAGAGATTGTGTTGACACTGGCTGGATTCAGAAATCACTGTGACACTGCCTAGATTCAGGCGTCGCTGTGAAACTGGCTGGATTCAGAGATCGCTGTGCCACTCGCTGGAGTCAGAGGTCGCGGTTACAATGGCTGGAGTCAGCCGTCGCTTTGACACTGGCTGGAGTCAGAGATCGCTGTGACACTGGTAGGAGTCAGAGATCACTGTGACACTGGCTGGAGTCAGAGATCGATGTGACACTGGCTGGACTCGGAGATCGCTGTGACACTGGCTGGAGTCAGAGATCTCTGTGACACTGGCTGGATTAAGAGATCGCTGTGACACTGGCTGGATTCAGGCGTCACTTTGACACTGGCTGGGGTCAGAGATTGCTGTGACACTGGCTGGAGTCAGAGATCGCTGTGACACTGGCTGGAGTCAGAGATCACTGTGACATTGGATGGAGTCAGAGATCGCTGTGACACTGGCTGGAGTCAGGCATCGCCGTGACAATGGCTGGAGTCAGAGATCACTGTGGCACTGGCTGGAGTCAGTGATCGCGCTGACACTGGCTGTAGTCAGGCATCACTGTGACATTGGATGGAGTCAGAGATCGCTGTGACACTGGCTGGAGTCAGGCGTCACTTTGACACTGGCTGGAGTCAGAGATCGCTGTGACACTGGCTGGAGTCAGAGATCGCTGTGACACTGGCTGGAGTCAGAGATCGCTGTGACACCGGCTGGAGTCAGAGATCGCTGTGACACTGGCTGGAGTCAGAGATCGCGCTGACACTGGCTGTAGTCAGGCATCACTGTGACATTGGATGGAGTCAGAAATCGCTGTGATACTGGCTGGAGTCAGGCATCGCTGCGGCACTGGCTGGATTCAGGCATCGCAGTGACACTGGCTGGAGTCAGGCGTCGCCGTGACACTGGCTGGTGTCTGAGATGGCTGTGACACTGGCTGGAGTAAGAGATCGTGTTGACACTGGCTGGATTCATAGATCACTGTGACACTGCCTAGATTCAGGCGTCGCTGTGACACTGGCTGGATGCAGAGATCGCTGTGCCACTCGCTGGAGTCAGAGGTCGCGCTTACAATGGCTGGAGTCAGGCTTCGCTTTGACACTGGCTGGAGTCAGAGATCGCTGTGACACTGGTAGGAGTCAGAGATCGCTGTGACACTGGCTGGATTAAGAGATCGCTGTGACACTGGCTGGATTCAGGCGTCGCTTTGACACTGGCTGGAGTCAGAGATTGCTGTGACACTGGCTGGAGTCAGAGATTGCTGTGACACTGGCTGGAGTCAGAGATCACTGTGACATTGGATGGAGTCAGAGATCGCTGTGACACTGGCTGGAGTCAGGCATCGCCGTGACAATGGCTGGAGTCAGAGATCGCGCTGACACTGGGTGCAGTCAGGCATCACTGTGACATTGGATGGAGTCAGAGATCGCTGTGACACTGGCTGGAGTCCGGCGTCACTTTGACACTGGCTGTAGTCAGGCATCACTGTGACATTGGATGGAGTCAGAGATCGCTGTGACACTGGCTGGAGTCAGGCGTCACTTTGACACTGGCTGGAGTCAGAGATCGCTGTGACACTGGCTGGAGTCAGAGATCGCTGTGACACTGGCTGGAGTCAGAGATCGCTGTGACACTGGCTGGAGTCAGAGATCGCTGTGACACTGGCTGGAGTCAGAGATCGCTGTGACACTGGCTGGAGTCAGAGATCGCTGTGACACTGGCTGGAGTCAGAGATCGCTGTGACACTGGCCAGAGTCAGAGATCGCGCTGACACTGGCTGTAGTCCGGCATCACTTTGACATTGGATGGAGTCAGAGATCGCTGTGATACTGGCTGGAGTCAGGCATTGCTGTGGCACTGGCAGGATTCAGGCATCGCAGTGACACTGGCTGGAGTCAGGCGTCGCCGTGACACTGGCTGGTGTCTGATATCGCTGTGGCACTGACTGGTGTCAGAGATCGCTGTGACACTGGCTGGAGTCAGAGATCGCGGTGACACTGGCTGGATTCAGAGATCGCTGTGACACTGGCCGGAGTGAGAGATCGCGCTGACACTGGCTGCAGTCAGGCATCACTGTGACATTGGCTGGAGTCAGAGATCGCTGTGACACTGGCTGGAGTCAGGCATCGCTGTGGCACTGGCTGGATTCAGGCATCGCAGTGACACTGGCTGGAGTCAGGTGTCGCCGTGACACTGGATGAAGTCAGAGATCGCTGTGGCACTAACTGGAGTCAGAGATCGCTGTGACACTGGCTGGAGTCAGAGATCGCTGCGGCACTGACTGGATTCAGAGATCGCTGTAACACTGGCTGGAGTCAGAGATCGCTGTGGCACTAACTGCAGTCAGAGATCGCTGTGACACTGGCTGGATTCAGAGATCGCTGTGACACTAGCTGGTGTCAGAGATCGCGCTGACACTGGCTGTTTCAGGCATCACTGTGACATTGGATGGAGTCAGAGATCGCTGTGACACTGGCTGGCGTCAGGCATCACCGTGAAAATGGCTGGAGTCAGAGATCGCTGTGACACTGGCTGGAGTCAGAGATCGCACTGACACTGGCTGTAGTCAGGCATCACTGTGACATTGGATGGAGTCAGAGATCGCTGTGACACTGGCTGGAGTCAGGCGTCACTTTGACACTGGCTGGAGTCAGAGATCACTGTGACACTGGCTGGAGTCAGAGATCGCTGTGACACTGGCTGGAGTCAGAGATCGCTGTGACACTGGCTGCAGTCAGAGATCGCTGTGACACTGGCTGGAGTCAGAGATCACTGTGACACTGGCCGGAGTCAGAGATCGCGCTGACACTGGCTGTAGTCAGGCATCACTGTGACATTGGATGGAGTCAGAGATCGCTGTGATACTGGCTGGAGGCAGGCATCGCTGTGGCACTGGCTGGATTCAGGCATCGCAGTGACACTGGCTGGAGTTAGGCGTCGCCGTGACACTGGCTGGTGTCTGAGATCGCTGTGGCACTGACTGGTGTCAGAGATCACTGTGACACTGGCTGGAGTCAGAGATCGCGGTGACGCTGACTGGATTCAGAGATCGCTGTGACACTGGCCGGAGTGAGAGATCACGCTGACACTGGCTGTAGTCAGGCATCACTGTGACATTGGATGGAGTCAGAGATCGCTGTGACACTGGCTGGAGTCAGGCATCGCTGTGACACTGGCTGGATTCAGGCATCGCAGTGACACTCGTTGGAGTCAAGCATCGCCGTGACAATGGCTGGAGTCAGAGATCGCTGTGACACTGGCTGGAGTCAGAGATCGCGCTGACACTGGCTGTAGTCAGGCATCACTCTGACATTGGATGGAGTCAGAGATCGCTGTGACACTGGCTGGAGTCAGGCGTCACTTTGACACTGGCTGGAGTCAGAGATCGCTGTGACACTGGCTGGAGTCAGAGATCGCTGTGACACTGGCTGGAGTCAGAGATCGCTGTGACACTGGCTGGAGTCAGAGATCGCTGTGACACTGGCCGGAGTCAGAGATCGCGCTGACACTGGCTGTAGTCCGGCATCACTTTGACATTGGATGGAGTCAGAGATCGCTGTGATACTGGCTGGAGTCAGGCATTGCTGTGGCACTGGCAGGATTCAGGCATCGCAGTGACACTGGCTGGAGTCAGGCGTCGCCGTGACACTGGCTGGTGTCTGAGATCGCTGTGGCACTGACTGGTGTCAGAGATCGCTGTGACACTGGCTGGAGTCAGAGATCGCGGTGACACTGGCTGGATTCAGAGATCGCTGTGACACTGGCCTGAGTGAGAGATCGCGCTGACACTGGCTGCAGTCAGGCATCACTGTGACATTGGCTGGAGTCAGAGATCGCTGTGACACTGGCTGGAGTCAGGCATCGCTGTGGCACTGGCTGGATTCAGGCATCGCAGTGACAATGGCTGGAGTCAGGTGTCGCCGTGACACTGGATGAAGTCAGAGATCGCTGTGGCACTAACTGGAGTCAGAGATCGCTGTGACACTGGCTGGAGTCAGAGATCGCTGCGGCACTGACTGGATTCAGAGATCGCTGTAACACTGGCTGGAGTCAGAGATCGCTGTGGCACTAACTGCAGTCAGAGATCGCTGTGACACTGGCTGGATTCAGAGATCGCTGTGACACTAGCTGGTGTCAGAGATCGCGCTGACACTGGCTGTTTCAGGCATCACTGTGACATTGGATGGAGTCAGAGATCGCTGTGACACTGGCTGGCGTCAGGCATCACCGTGAAAATGGCTGGAGTCAGAGATCGCTGTGACACTGGCTGGAGTCAGAGATCGCGCTGACACTGGCTGTAGCCAGGCATCACTGTGACATTGGATGGAGTCAGAGATCGCTGTGACACTGGCTGGAGTCAGGCGTCACTTTGACACTGGCTGGAGTCAGAGATCGCTGTGACACTGGCTGGAGTCAGAGATCGCTGTGACAATGGCTGGAGTCAGAGATCGCTGTGACACTGGCTGCAGTCAGAGATCGCTGTGACACTGGCTGGAGTCAGAGATCGCTGTGACACTGGCCGGAGTCAGAGATCGCGCTGACACTGGCTGTAGTCAGGCATCACTGTGACATTGGATGGAGTCAGAGATCGCTGTGATACTGGCTGGAGTCAGGCATCGCTGTGGCACTGGCTGGATTCAGGCATCGCAGTGACACTGGCTGGAGTTAGGCGTCGCCGTGACACTGGCTGGTGTCTGAGATCGCTGTGGCACTGACTGGTGTCAGAGATCACTGTGACACTGGCTGGAGTCAGAGATCGCGGTGACGCTGACTGGATTCAGAGATCGCTGTGACACTGGCCGGAGTGAGAGATCGCGCTGACACTGGCTGTAGTCAGGCATCACTGTCACATTGGCTGGAGTCAGAGATCGCTGTGACACTGGCTGGAGTCAGGCATCGCTTTGGCATTGGCTGGATTCAGGCATCGCAGTGACACTGGCTGGAGTCAGGTGTCGCCGTGACACTGGATGAAGTCAGAGATCGCTGTGGCACTAACTGGAGTCAGAGATCCCTGTGACACTGGCTGGAGTCAGAGATCGCTGTGGCACTGACTGGATTTAGAGATCGCTGTAACACTGGCTGGAGTCAGAGATCGCTGTGGCACTAACTGGAGTCAGAGATCGCTGTGACACTGGCTGGTGTCAGAGATCGCTGTGACACTGGCTGGTGTCAGAGATCGCTGTGACACTGGCTGGAGTCAGAGATCGCGGAGACACTGGCTGGAGTCAGAAGTCGCCGTGACACTGGCTGGAGTCAGGCGTCGCCGTGACACTGGCTGGAGTCAGAGATCGCTGTGACACTGGCTGCAGTCAGAGATCGCGTTGACACTGGCTGGAGTCAGCGATCGCTGTGACAGTGGCTGGAGTCAGGCATCGCTCTGGCACTGGCTGGAGTCAGAGATCGCTGTGACAATGGCTGGAGTCACAGATCGCTGTGACACTGGCTGGAGTCAGAGATCGCTGTGACACTGGCCGTAGTCAGGCATTACTGTGACATTGGATGGAGTCAGAGATCGCTGTGACACTGGCTGTAGTCAGGCATCACTGTGACATTGGATGGAGTCAGAGATCGCGGTGAAACTGGCTGGAGTCAGGCATAACTGTGACCCTGGCTGGAGTCAGAGATCGCTGTGACACTGGCTGGAGTCAGAGATCGTTGTGACACTGGATGGAGTCAGAGATCGCTGTGACACTGGCTGGAGTCAGAGATCACTGTGACAATGGCTGGAGTCAGAGATCGCTGTGACACTGGCTGGATTCAGAGATCGCTGTCACACTGGCTGGTGTCAGAGATCGCTGTGACACTGGCTGGAGTCGGAGATCGCTGTGACACTGGCTGGAGTCAGAGATCTCTGTGACACTGGCTGGATTAAGAGATCGCTGTGACACTGGCTGGATTCAGGCGTCGCTTTGACACTGGCTGGAGTCAGAGATTGCTGTGACAGTGGCTGGAGTCAGAGATCGTTGTGACACTGGCTGGAGTCAGAGATCACTGTGACACTGGCTGGAGTCAGAGATCGCTGTGACACTGGCTGGATTCAGAGATCGCTGTGACACTGGCTGGTGTCAGAGATTGCTGTGACACTGGCTGGAGTCAGAGATCGCTGTGACACTGGCTGGAGTCGGAGATCGCTGTGCCACTGGCTGGAGTCAGAGATCTCTGTGACACTGGCTGGATTAAGAGATCGCTGTGACACTGGCTGGATTCAGGCGTCGCTTTGACACTGGCTGGAGTCAGAGATTGTTGTGACACTGGCTGGAGTCAGAGATCGCTGTGACACTGGCTGGAGTCAGACATCGCTGTGACACTGGCTGGAGTCAGAGATCGCTGTGACACTGGCTGGATTCAGAGATCGCTGCGACACTGGCTGGGGTCAGAGATCCCTGTGACACTGCTGGATTCAGAGATCGCTATGACACTGGCTGGAGTAAGAGATGGGGTTGACACTGGCTGGAGTCAGAGATCGCTGTGACACTGGCTGGAGTCAGAGATTGCTGTGACACTGGCTGGAGTCAGAGATCGCTGTGACACTGGCTGGAGTCGGAGATCACAGTGACACTGGCTGGATTCAGAGTTCGCTGTGACACTGGCTGGAGTCAGAGATCGCTGTGACACTGGCTGGAGTCAGGCGTCGCTTTGACACTGGCTGGAGTCAGAGATCGCTGTGACACTGGTAGGAGTCAGAGATCGCTGTGACACTGGCTGGATTCAGAGATCGCTGTGACACTGGCTGGATTCAGAGATCGCTGTGCCACTGGCTGGAGTCAGGCATCACTGTGACATTGGATGGAGTCAGAGATCGCTGTGACACTGGCTGTAGTCAGGCATCACTGTGACATTGGATGTAGTCAGAGATCGCGGTGACACTGGCTGGAGTGAGGCATAACTGTGACCCTGGCTGGAGTCAGAGATCGCTGTGACACTGGCTGGAGTCAGAGAACGTTGTGACACTGGCTGGAGTCAGAGATCGCTGTGACACTGGCTGGAGTCAGAGATCACTGTGACACTGATTGGAGTCAGAGATCGCTGTGACAGTGGCTGGATTCAGAGATCGCTGTGACACTGGCTGGATTAAGAGATCGCTGTGACACTGGCTGGAGTCGGATATCGCTGTGACACTGGCTGGAGTCAGAGATCTCTGTCACACTGGCTGGATTAAGAGATCGCTGTGACACTGGCTGGATTCAGGCGTCGCTTTGACACTGGCTGGAGTCAGAGATTGCTGTGACACTGGCTGGAGTCAGAGATCGTTGTGACACTGGCTGGAGTCAGAGATCACTGTGACACTGGCTGGAGTCAGAGATCGCTGTGACACTGGCTGGATTCAGAGATCGCTGTGACACTGGCTGGAGTCAGAGATCGCTGTGACACTGGCTGGAGTCAGAGATCGCTGTGACACTGGCCGGAGTCAGAGATCGCGCTGACACTGGCTGTAGTCAGGCATCACTGTGACATTGGATGGAGTCAGAGATCGCTGTGACACTGGCTGGAGTCAGGCATCGCCGTGACAATGGCTGGAGTCAGAGATCGCACTGACACTGGGTGCAGTCAGGCATCACTGTGACATTGGATGGAGTCAGAGATCGCTGTGACACTGGCTGGAGTCCGGCGTCACTTTGACACTGGCTGTAGTCAGGCATCACTGTGACATTGGATGGAGTCAGAGATCGCTGTGACACTGGCTGGAGTCAGGCGTCACTTTGACACTGGCTGGAGTCAGAGATCGCTGTGACACTGGCTGGAGTCAGAGATCGCTGTGACACTGGCTGGAGTCAGAGATCGCTGTGACACTGGCTGGAGTCAGAGATCGCTGTGACACTGGCCAGAGTCAGAGATCGCGCTGACACTGGCTGTAGTCCGGCATCACTTTGACATTGGATGGAGTCAGAGATCGCTGTGATACTGGCTGGAGTCAGGCATTGCTGTGGCACTGGCAGGATTCAGGCATCGCAGTGACACTGGCTGGAGTCAGGCGTCGCCGTGACACTGGCTGGTGTCTGATATCGCTGTGGCACTGACTGGTGTCAGAGATCGCTGTGACACTGGCTGGAGTCAGAGATCGCTGTGACACTGGTTGGAGTCGGAGATCGCTGTGACACTGGCTGGAGTCAGAGATCTCTGTGACACTGGCTGGATTAAGAGATCACTGCGACACTGGCTGGGGTCAGAGATCCCTCTGACACTGCTGGATTCAGAGATCGCTATGACATTGGCTGGAGTAAGAGAAGGCGTTGACACTGGCTGGAGTCAGAGATCGCTGTGACACTGGCTGGAGTCAGAGATCGCTGTGACACTGGCTGGAGTCAGAGATCGCTGTGACACTGGCTGGAGTCGGAGATCACAGTGACACTGGCTGGATTCAGAGATCGCTGTGACACTGGCTGAATTCAGAGATCGCTGTGATACTGGCTGGAGTCAGGCATCGCTGTGGCACTGGCTGGATTCAGGCATCGCAGTGACACTGGCTGGAGTCAGGCGTCGCTGTGACACTGGCTGGAGTCAGAGATCGCTGTGACACTGGTAGGAGTCAGAGATCGCTGTGACACTGGCTGGATTCAGAGATCGCTGTGACACTGGCTGGATTCAGAGATCGCTGTGCCACTGGCTGGAGTCAGAGGTCGCTGTGACACTGGCTGGAGTAAGAGATTGTGTTGACACTGGCTGGATTCAGAAATCACTGTGACACTGCCTAGATTCAGGCGTCGCTGTGAAACTGGCTGGATTCAGAGATCGCTGTGCCACTCGCTGGAGTCAGAGGTCGCGGTTACAATGGCTGGAGTCAGCCGTCGCTTTGACACTGGCTGGAGTCAGAGATCGCTGTGACACTGGTAGGAGTCAGAGATCACTGTGACACTGGCTGGAGTCAGAGATCGATGTGACACTGGCTGGACTCGGAGATCGCTGTGACACTGGCTGGAGTCAGAGATCTCTGTGACACTGGCTGGATTAAGAGATCGCTGTGACACTGGCTGGATTCAGGCGTCACTTTGACACTGGCTGGGGTCAGAGATTGCTGTGACACTGGCTGGAGTCAGAGATCGCTGTGACACTGGCTGGAGTCAGAGATCACTGTGACATTGGATGGAGTCAGAGATCGCTGTGACACTGGCTGGAGTCAGGCATCGCCGTGACAATGGCTGGAGTCAGAGATCACTGTGGCACTGGCTGGAGTCAGTGATCGCGCTGACACTGGCTGTAGTCAGGCATCACTGTGACATTGGATGGAGTCAGAGATCGCTGTGACACTGGCTGGAGTCAGGCGTCACTTTGACACTGGCTGGAGTCAGAGATCGCTGTGACACTGGCTGGAGTCAGAGATCGCTGTGACACTGGCTGGAGTCAGAGATCGCTGTGACACCGGCTGGAGTCAGAGATCGCTGTGACACTGGCTGGAGTCAGAGATCGCGCTGACACTGGCTGTAGTCAGGCATCACTGTGACATTGGATGGAGTCAGAAATCGCTGTGATACTGGCTGGAGTCAGGCATCGCTGCGGCACTGGCTGGATTCAGGCATCGCAGTGACACTGGCTGGAGTCAGGCGTCGCCGTGACACTGGCTGGTGTCTGAGATGGCTGTGACACTGGCTGGAGTAAGAGATCGTGTTGACACTGGCTGGATTCATAGATCACTGTGACACTGCCTAGATTCAGGCGTCGCTGTGACACTGGCTGGATGCAGAGATCGCTGTGCCACTCGCTGGAGTCAGAGGTCGCGCTTACAATGGCTGGAGTCAGGCTTCGCTTTGACACTGGCTGGAGTCAGAGATCGCTGTGACACTGGTAGGAGTCAGAGATCGCTGTGACACTGGCTGGATTAAGAGATCGCTGTGACACTGGCTGGATTCAGGCGTCGCTTTGACACTGGCTGGAGTCAGAGATTGCTGTGACACTGGCTGGAGTCAGAGATTGCTGTGACACTGGCTGGAGTCAGAGATCACTGTGACATTGGATGGAGTCAGAGATCGCTGTGACACTGGCTGGAGTCAGGCATCGCCGTGACAATGGCTGGAGTCAGAGATCGCGCTGACACTGGGTGCAGTCAGGCATCACTGTGACATTGGATGGAGTCAGAGATCGCTGTGACACTGGCTGGAGTCCGGCGTCACTTTGACACTGGCTGTAGTCAGGCATCACTGTGACATTGGATGGAGTCAGAGATCGCTGTGACACTGGCTGGAGTCAGGCGTCACTTTGACACTGGCTGGAGTCAGAGATCGCTGTGACACTGGCTGGAGTCAGAGATCGCTGTGACACTGGCTGGAGTCAGAGATCGCTGTGACACTGGCTGGAGTCAGAGATCGCTGTGACACTGGCTGGAGTCAGAGATCGCTGTGACACTGGCTGGAGTCAGAGATCGCTGTGACACTGGCTGGAGTCAGAGATCGCTGTGACACTGGCCAGAGTCAGAGATCGCGCTGACACTGGCTGTAGTCCGGCATCACTTTGACATTGGATGGAGTCAGAGATCGCTGTGATACTGGCTGGAGTCAGGCATTGCTGTGGCACTGGCAGGATTCAGGCATCGCAGTGACACTGGCTGGAGTCAGGCGTCGCCGTGACACTGGCTGGTGTCTGATATCGCTGTGGCACTGACTGGTGTCAGAGATCGCTGTGACACTGGCTGGAGTCAGAGATCGCGGTGACACTGGCTGGATTCAGAGATCGCTGTGACACTGGCCGGAGTGAGAGATCGCGCTGACACTGGCTGCAGTCAGGCATCACTGTGACATTGGCTGGAGTCAGAGATCGCTGTGACACTGGCTGGAGTCAGGCATCGCTGTGGCACTGGCTGGATTCAGGCATCGCAGTGACACTGGCTGGAGTCAGGTGTCGCCGTGACACTGGATGAAGTCAGAGATCGCTGTGGCACTAACTGGAGTCAGAGATCGCTGTGACACTGGCTGGAGTCAGAGATCGCTGCGGCACTGACTGGATTCAGAGATCGCTGTAACACTGGCTGGAGTCAGAGATCGCTGTGGCACTAACTGCAGTCAGAGATCGCTGTGACACTGGCTGGATTCAGAGATCGCTGTGACACTAGCTGGTGTCAGAGATCGCGCTGACACTGGCTGTTTCAGGCATCACTGTGACATTGGATGGAGTCAGAGATCGCTGTGACACTGGCTGGCGTCAGGCATCACCGTGAAAATGGCTGGAGTCAGAGATCGCTGTGACACTGGCTGGAGTCAGAGATCGCACTGACACTGGCTGTAGTCAGGCATCACTGTGACATTGGATGGAGTCAGAGATCGCTGTGACACTGGCTGGAGTCAGGCGTCACTTTGACACTGGCTGGAGTCAGAGATCACTGTGACACTGGCTGGAGTCAGAGATCGCTGTGACACTGGCTGGAGTCAGAGATCGCTGTGACACTGGCTGCAGTCAGAGATCGCTGTGACACTGGCTGGAGTCAGAGATCACTGTGACACTGGCCGGAGTCAGAGATCGCGCTGACACTGGCTGTAGTCAGGCATCACTGTGACATTGGATGGAGTCAGAGATCGCTGTGATACTGGCTGGAGGCAGGCATCGCTGTGGCACTGGCTGGATTCAGGCATCGCAGTGACACTGGCTGGAGTTAGGCGTCGCCGTGACACTGGCTGGTGTCTGAGATCGCTGTGGCACTGACTGGTGTCAGAGATCACTGTGACACTGGCTGGAGTCAGAGATCGCGGTGACGCTGACTGGATTCAGAGATCGCTGTGACACTGGCCGGAGTGAGAGATCACGCTGACACTGGCTGTAGTCAGGCATCACTGTGACATTGGATGGAGTCAGAGATCGCTGTGACACTGGCTGGAGTCAGGCATCGCTGTGACACTGGCTGGATTCAGGCATCGCAGTGACACTCGTTGGAGTCAAGCATCGCCGTGACAATGGCTGGAGTCAGAGATCGCTGTGACACTGGCTGGAGTCAGAGATCGCGCTGACACTGGCTGTAGTCAGGCATCACTCTGACATTGGATGGAGTCAGAGATCGCTGTGACACTGGCTGGAGTCAGGCGTCACTTTGACACTGGCTGGAGTCAGAGATCGCTGTGACACTGGCTGGAGTCAGAGATCGCTGTGACACTGGCTGGAGTCAGAGATCGCTGTGACACTGGCTGGAGTCAGAGATCGCTGTGACACTGGCCGGAGTCAGAGATCGCGCTGACACTGGCTGTAGTCCGGCATCACTTTGACATTGGATGGAGTCAGAGATCGCTGTGATACTGGCTGGAGTCAGGCATTGCTGTGGCACTGGCAGGATTCAGGCATCGCAGTGACACTGGCTGGAGTCAGGCGTCGCCGTGACACTGGCTGGTGTCTGAGATCGCTGTGGCACTGACTGGTGTCAGAGATCGCTGTGACACTGGCTGGAGTCAGAGATCGCGGTGACACTGGCTGGATTCAGAGATCGCTGTGACACTGGCCTGAGTGAGAGATCGCGCTGACACTGGCTGCAGTCAGGCATCACTGTGACATTGGCTGGAGTCAGAGATCGCTGTGACACTGGCTGGAGTCAGGCATCGCTGTGGCACTGGCTGGATTCAGGCATCGCAGTGACAATGGCTGGAGTCAGGTGTCGCCGTGACACTGGATGAAGTCAGAGATCGCTGTGGCACTAACTGGAGTCAGAGATCGCTGTGACACTGGCTGGAGTCAGAGATCGCTGCGGCACTGACTGGATTCAGAGATCGCTGTAACACTGGCTGGAGTCAGAGATCGCTGTGGCACTAACTGCAGTCAGAGATCGCTGTGACACTGGCTGGATTCAGAGATCGCTGTGACACTAGCTGGTGTCAGAGATCGCGCTGACACTGGCTGTTTCAGGCATCACTGTGACATTGGATGGAGTCAGAGATCGCTGTGACACTGGCTGGCGTCAGGCATCACCGTGAAAATGGCTGGAGTCAGAGATCGCTGTGACACTGGCTGGAGTCAGAGATCGCGCTGACACTGGCTGTAGCCAGGCATCACTGTGACATTGGATGGAGTCAGAGATCGCTGTGACACTGGCTGGAGTCAGGCGTCACTTTGACACTGGCTGGAGTCAGAGATCGCTGTGACACTGGCTGGAGTCAGAGATCGCTGTGACAATGGCTGGAGTCAGAGATCGCTGTGACACTGGCTGCAGTCAGAGATCGCTGTGACACTGGCTGGAGTCAGAGATCGCTGTGACACTGGCCGGAGTCAGAGATCGCGCTGACACTGGCTGTAGTCAGGCATCACTGTGACATTGGATGGAGTCAGAGATCGCTGTGATACTGGCTGGAGTCAGGCATCGCTGTGGCACTGGCTGGATTCAGGCATCGCAGTGACACTGGCTGGAGTTAGGCGTCGCCGTGACACTGGCTGGTGTCTGAGATCGCTGTGGCACTGACTGGTGTCAGAGATCACTGTGACACTGGCTGGAGTCAGAGATCGCGGTGACGCTGACTGGATTCAGAGATCGCTGTGACACTGGCCGGAGTGAGAGATCGCGCTGACACTGGCTGTAGTCAGGCATCACTGTCACATTGGCTGGAGTCAGAGATCGCTGTGACACTGGCTGGAGTCAGGCATCGCTTTGGCATTGGCTGGATTCAGGCATCGCAGTGACACTGGCTGGAGTCAGGTGTCGCCGTGACACTGGATGAAGTCAGAGATCGCTGTGGCACTAACTGGAGTCAGAGATCCCTGTGACACTGGCTGGAGTCAGAGATCGCTGTGGCACTGACTGGATTTAGAGATCGCTGTAACACTGGCTGGAGTCAGAGATCGCTGTGGCACTAACTGGAGTCAGAGATCGCTGTGACACTGGCTGGTGTCAGAGATCGCTGTGACACTGGCTGGTGTCAGAGATCGCTGTGACACTGGCTGGAGTCAGAGATCGCGGAGACACTGGCTGGAGTCAGAAGTCGCCGTGACACTGGCTGGAGTCAGGCGTCGCCGTGACACTGGCTGGAGTCAGAGATCGCTGTGACACTGGCTGCAGTCAGAGATCGCGTTGACACTGGCTGGAGTCAGCGATCGCTGTGACAGTGGCTGGAGTCAGGCATCGCTCTGGCACTGGCTGGAGTCAGAGATCGCTGTGACAATGGCTGGAGTCACAGATCGCTGTGACACTGGCTGGAGTCAGAGATCGCTGTGACACTGGCCGTAGTCAGGCATTACTGTGACATTGGATGGAGTCAGAGATCGCTGTGACACTGGCTGTAGTCAGGCATCACTGTGACATTGGATGGAGTCAGAGATCGCGGTGAAACTGGCTGGAGTCAGGCATAACTGTGACCCTGGCTGGAGTCAGAGATCGCTGTGACACTGGCTGGAGTCAGAGATCGTTGTGACACTGGATGGAGTCAGAGATCGCTGTGACACTGGCTGGAGTCAGAGATCACTGTGACAATGGCTGGAGTCAGAGATCGCTGTGACACTGGCTGGATTCAGAGATCGCTGTCACACTGGCTGGTGTCAGAGATCGCTGTGACACTGGCTGGAGTCGGAGATCGCTGTGACACTGGCTGGAGTCAGAGATCTCTGTGACACTGGCTGGATTAAGAGATCGCTGTGACACTGGCTGGATTCAGGCGTCGCTTTGACACTGGCTGGAGTCAGAGATTGCTGTGACAGTGGCTGGAGTCAGAGATCGTTGTGACACTGGCTGGAGTCAGAGATCACTGTGACACTGGCTGGAGTCAGAGATCGCTGTGACACTGGCTGGATTCAGAGATCGCTGTGACACTGGCTGGTGTCAGAGATTGCTGTGACACTGGCTGGAGTCAGAGATCGCTGTGACACTGGCTGGAGTCGGAGATCGCTGTGCCACTGGCTGGAGTCAGAGATCTCTGTGACACTGGCTGGATTAAGAGATCGCTGTGACACTGGCTGGATTCAGGCGTCGCTTTGACACTGGCTGGAGTCAGAGATTGTTGTGACACTGGCTGGAGTCAGAGATCGCTGTGACACTGGCTGGAGTCAGACATCGCTGTGACACTGGCTGGAGTCAGAGATCGCTGTGACACTGGCTGGATTCAGAGATCGCTGCGACACTGGCTGGGGTCAGAGATCCCTGTGACACTGCTGGATTCAGAGATCGCTATGACACTGGCTGGAGTAAGAGATGGGGTTGACACTGGCTGGAGTCAGAGATCGCTGTGACACTGGCTGGAGTCAGAGATCGCTGTGACACTGGCTGGAGTCAGAGATCGCTGTGACACTGGCTGGAGTCGGAGATCACAGTGACACTGGCTGGATTCAGAGTTCGCTGTGACACTGGCTGGAGTCAGAGATCGCTGTGACACTGGCTGGAGTCAGGCGTCGCTTTGACACTGGCTGGAGTCAGAGATCGCTGTGACACTGGTAGGAGTCAGAGATCGCTGTGACACTGGCTGGATTCAGAGATCGCTGTGACACTGGCTGGATTCAGAGATCGCTGTGCCACTGGCTGGAGTCAGGCATCACTGTGACATTGGATGGAGTCAGAGATCGCTGTGACACTGGCTGTAGTCAGGCATCACTGTGACATTGGATGTAGTCAGAGATCGCGGTGACACTGGCTGGAGTGAGGCATAACTGTGACCCTGGCTGGAGTCAGAGATCGCTGTGACACTGGCTGGAGTCAGAGAACGTTGTGACACTGGCTGGAGTCAGAGATCGCTGTGACACTGGCTGGAGTCAGAGATCACTGTGACACTGATTGGAGTCAGAGATCGCTGTGACAGTGGCTGGATTCAGAGATCGCTGTGACACTGGCTGGATTAAGAGATCGCTGTGACACTGGCTGGAGTCGGATATCGCTGTGACACTGGCTGGAGTCAGAGATCTCTGTCACACTGGCTGGATTAAGAGATCGCTGTGACACTGGCTGGATTCAGGCGTCGCTTTGACACTGGCTGGAGTCAGAGATTGCTGTGACACTGGCTGGAGTCAGAGATCGTTGTGACACTGGCTGGAGTCAGAGATCACTGTGACACTGGCTGGAGTCAGAGATCGCTGTGACACTGGCTGGATTCAGAGATCGCTGTGACACTGGCTGGAGTCAGAGATCGCTGTGACACTGGCTGGAGTCAGAGATCGCTGTGACACTGGCCGGAGTCAGAGATCGCGCTGACACTGGCTGTAGTCAGGCATCACTGTGACATTGGATGGAGTCAGAGATCGCTGTGATACTGGCTGGATTCAGGCATCGCTGTGGCACTGGCTGGATTCAGAGATCGCAGTGACACTGGCTGGAGTCAGGCGTCGCCGTGACACTGGCTGGTGTCTGAGATCGCTGTGGCACTGACTGGTGTCAGAGATCGCTGTGACACTGGCTGGAGTCAGAGATCGCGGTGACACTGGCTGGATTCAGAGATCGCTGTGACACTGGCCGGAGTGAGAGATCGCGCTGACACTGGCTGTAGTCAGGCATCACTGTGACATTGGCTGGAGTCAGAGATCGCTGTGACACTGGCTGGAGTCAGGCATCGCTTTGGCACTGGCTGGATTCAGGCATCGCAGTGACACTGGCTGGAGTCAGGTGTCGCCGTGACACTGGATGAAGTCAGAGATCGCTGTGGCACTAACTGGAGTCAGAGATCGCTGTGACACTGGCTGGAGTCAGAGATCGCTGTCGCACTGACTGGATTCAGAGATCACTGTAACACGGACTGGAGTCAGAGATCGCTGTGGCACTAACTGGAGTCAGAGATCGCTGTGACACTGGCTGGAGTCAGAGATCGCTGTGACACTGGCTGGAGTCAGAGATCGCTGTAACACTGGCTGGAGTCAGAAGTCGCCGTGACACTGGCTGGAGTCAGGCGTCGCCGTGACACTGGCTGGAGTCAGATATCGCTGTGACACTGGCTGCAGTCAGAGATCGCGGTGACACTGGCTGGAGTCAGCGATCGCTGTGACAGTGGCTGGAGTCAGGCATCGCTCTGGCACTGGCTGGAGTCAGAGATCGCTGTGACAATGGCTGGAGTCATAGATCGCTGTGACACTGGCTGGAGTCAGAGATCGCTGTGACAGTGGCTGGAGTCAGAGATCGCGCTGACACTGGCTGTAGTCAGGCATCACTGTTACATTGGATGGAGTCAGAGATCGCTGTGACACTGGCTGTAGTCAGGCATCACTGTGACATTGGATGGAGTCAGAGATCGCGGTGACACTGGCTGGAGTCAGGCATAACTGTGACCCTGGCTGGAGTCAGAGATCGCTGTGACACTGGCTGGAGTCAGAGATCGTTGTGACACTGGCTGGAGTCAGAGATCGCTGTGACACTGGCTGGAGTCAGAGATCACTGTGACACTGATTGGAGTCAGAGATCGCTGTGACACTGGCTGGATTCAGAGATCGCTGTGACACTGGCTGGAGTCAGGGATCGCTGTGACACTGGCTGGAGTCGGAGATCGCTGTGACACTGGCTGGAGTCAGAGATCTCCGTCACACTGGCTGGATTAAGAGATCGCTGTGACACTGGCTGGATTCAGGCATCGCTTTGACACTGGCTGGAGTCAGAGATTGCGGTGACACTGGCTGGAGTCAGAGATCGTTGTGACACTGGCTGGAGTCAGAGATCACTGTGACACTGGCTGGAGTCAGAGATCGCTGTGACACTGGCTGGATTCAGAGATCGCTGTGACACTAGCTGGAGTCAGAGATCGCTGTGACACTGGCTGGAGTCAGAGATCGCTGTGACACTGGCTGGAGTCAGGCGTCACTTTGACACTGGCTGGAGTCAGAGATCGCTGTGACACTGGCTGGAGTCAGAGATCGCTGTGACAATGGCTGGAGTCAGAGATCGCTGTGACACTGGCTGCAGTCAGAGATCGCTGTGACACTGGCTGGAGTCAGAGATCGCTGTGACACTGGCCGGAGTCAGAGATCGCGCTGACACTGGCTGTAGTCAGGCATCACTGTGACATTGGATGGAGTCAGAGATCGCTGTGATACTGGCTGGAGTCAGGCATCGCTGTGGCACTGGCTGGATTCAGAGATCGCAGTGACACTGGCTGGAGTCAGGCGTCGCCGTGACACTGGCTGGTGTCTGAGATCGCTGTGGCACTGACTGGTGTCAGAGATCGCTGTGACACTGGCTGGAGTCAGAGATCGCGGTGACACTGGCTGGATTCAGAGATCGCTGTGACACTGGCCGGAGTGAGAGATCGCGCTGACACTGGCTGTAGTCAGGCATCACTGTGACATTGGCTGGAGTCAGAGATCGCTGTGACACTGGCTGGAGTCAGGCATCGCTTTGGCACTGGCTGGATTCAGGCATCGCAGTGACACTGGCTGGAGTCAGGTGTCGCCGTGACACTGGATGAAGTCAGAGATCGCTGTGGCACTAACTGGAGTCAGAGATCGCTGTGACACTGGCTGGAGTCAGAGATCGCTGTCGCACTGACTGGATTCAGAGATCACTGTAACACGGACTGGAGTCAGAGATCGCTGTGGCACTAACTGGAGTCAGAGATCGCTGTGACACTGGCTGGAGTCAGAGATCGCTGTGACACTGGCTGGAGTCAGAGATCGCTGTAACACTGGCTGGAGTCAGAAGTCGCCGTGACACTGGCTGGAGTCAGGCGTCGCCGTGACACTGGCTGGAGTCAGATATCGCTGTGACACTGGCTGCAGTCAGAGATCGCGGTGACACTGGCTGGAGTCAGCGATCGCTGTGACAGTGGCTGGAGTCAGGCATCGCTCTGGCACTGGCTGGAGTCAGAGATCGCTGTGACAATGGCTGGAGTCATAGATCGCTGTGACACTGGCTGGAGTCAGAGATCGCTGTGACAGTGGCTGGAGTCAGAGATCGCGCTGACACTGGCTGTAGTCAGGCATCACTGTTACATTGGATGGAGTCAGAGATCGCTGTGACACTGGCTGTAGTCAGGCATCACTGTGACATTGGATGGAGTCAGAGATCGCGGTGACACTGGCTGGAGTCAGGCATAACTGTGACCCTGGCTGGAGTCAGAGATCGCTGTGACACTGGCTGGAGTCAGAGATCGTTGTGACACTGGCTGGAGTCAGAGATCGCTGTGACACTGGCTGGAGTCAGAGATCACTGTGACACTGATTGGAGTCAGAGATCGCTGTGACACTGGCTGGATTCAGAGATCGCTGTGACACTGGCTGGAGTCAGGGATCGCTGTGACACTGGCTGGAGTCGGAGATCGCTGTGACACTGGCTGGAGTCAGAGATCTCCGTCACACTGGCTGGATTAAGAGATCGCTGTGACACTGGCTGGATTCAGGCATCGCTTTGACACTGGCTGGAGTCAGAGATTGCGGTGACACTGGCTGGAGTCAGAGATCGTTGTGACACTGGCTGGAGTCAGAGATCACTGTGACACTGGCTGGAGTCAGAGATCGCTGTGACACTGGCTGGATTCAGAGATCGCTGTGACACTAGCTGGAGTCAGAGATCGCTGTGACACTGGCTGGAGTCAGAGATCGCTGTGACACTGGCTGGAGTCAGGCGTCACTTTGACACTGGCTGGAGTCAGAGATCGCTGTGACACTGGCTGGAGTCAGAGATCGCTGTGACACTGGCTGGAGTCAGAGATCGCTGTGACACTGGCTGCAGTCAGAGATCGCTGTGACACTGGCTGGAGTCAGAGATCGCTGTGACACTGGCCGGAGTCAGAGATCGCGCTGACACTGGCTGTAGTCAGGCATCACTGTGACATTGGATGGAGTCAGAGATCGCTGTGATACTGGCTGGAGTCAGGCATCGCTGTGGCACTGGCTGGATTCAGGCATCGCAGTGACACTGGCTGGAGTTAGGCGTCGCCGTGACACTGGCTGGTGTCTGAGATCGCTGTGGCACTGACTGGTGTCAGAGATCACTGTGACACTGGCTGGAGTCAGAGATCGCGGTGACGCTGACTGGATTCAGAGATCGCTGTGACACTGGCCGGAGTGAGAGATCGCGCTGACACTGGCTGTAGTCAGGCATCACTGTCACATTGGCTGGAGTCAGAGATCGCTGTGACACTGGCTGGAGTCAGGCATCGCTTTGGCATTGGCTGGATTCAGGCATCGCAGTGACACTGGCTGGAGTCAGGTGTCGCCGTGACACTGGATGAAGTCAGAGATCGCTGTGGCACTAACTGGAGTCAGAGATCCCTGTGACACTGGCTGGAGTCAGAGATCGCTGTGGCACTGACTGGATTTAGAGATCGCTGTAACACTGGCTGGAGTCAGAGATCGCTGTGGCACTAACTGGAGTCAGAGATCGCTGTGACACTGGCTGGTGTCAGAGATCGCTGTGACACTGGCTGGTGTCAGAGATCGCTGTGACACTGGCTGGAGTCAGAGATCGCGGAGACACTGGCTGGAGTCAGAAGTCGCCGTGACACTGGCTGGAGTCAGGCGTCGCCGTGACACTGGCTGGAGTCAGAGATCGCTGTGACACTGGCTGCAGTCAGAGATCGCGTTGACACTGGCTGGAGTCAGCGATCGCTGTGACAGTGGCTGGAGTCAGGCATCGCTCTGGCACTGGCTGGAGTCAGAGATCGCTGTGACAATGGCTGGAGTCACAGATCGCTGTGACACTGGCTGGAGTCAGAGATCGCTGTGACACTGGCCGTAGTCAGGCATTACTGTGACATTGGATGGAGTCAGAGATCGCTGTGACACTGGCTGTAGTCAGGCATCACTGTGACATTGGATGGAGTCAGAGATCGCGGTGAAACTGGCTGGAGTCAGGCATAACTGTGACCCTGGCTGGAGTCAGAGATCGCTGTGACACTGGCTGGAGTCAGAGATCGTTGTGACACTGGATGGAGTCAGAGATCGCTGTGACACTGGCTGGAGTCAGAGATCACTGTGACAATGGCTGGAGTCAGAGATCGCTGTGACACTGGCTGGATTCAGAGATCGCTGTCACACTGGCTGGTGTCAGAGATCGCTGTGACACTGGCTGGAGTCGGAGATCGCTGTGACACTGGCTGGAGTCAGAGATCTCTGTGACACTGGCTGGATTAAGAGATCGCTGTGACACTGGCTGGATTCAGGCGTCGCTTTGACACTGGCTGGAGTCAGAGATTGCTGTGACAGTGGCTGGAGTCAGAGATCGTTGTGACACTGGCTGGAGTCAGAGATCACTGTGACACTGGCTGGAGTCAGAGATCGCTGTGACACTGGCTGGATTCAGAGATCGCTGTGACACTGGCTGGTGTCAGAGATTGCTGTGACACTGGCTGGAGTCAGAGATCGCTGTGACACTGGCTGGAGTCGGAGATCGCTGTGCCACTGGCTGGAGTCAGAGATCTCTGTGACACTGGCTGGATTAAGAGATCGCTGTGACACTGGCTGGATTCAGGCGTCGCTTTGACACTGGCTGGAGTCAGAGATTGTTGTGACACTGGCTGGAGTCAGAGATCGCTGTGACACTGGCTGGAGTCAGACATCGCTGTGACACTGGCTGGAGTCAGAGATCGCTGTGACACTGGCTGGATTCAGAGATCGCTGCGACACTGGCTGGGGTCAGAGATCCCTGTGACACTGCTGGATTCAGAGATCGCTATGACACTGGCTGGAGTAAGAGATGGGGTTGACACTGGCTGGAGTCAGAGATCGCTGTGACACTGGCTGGAGTCAGAGATCGCTGTGACACTGGCTGGAGTCAGAGATCGCTGTGACACTGGCTGGAGTCGGAGATCACAGTGACACTGGCTGGATTCAGAGTTCGCTGTGACACTGGCTGGAGTCAGAGATCGCTGTGACACTGGCTGGAGTCAGGCGTCGCTTTGACACTGGCTGGAGTCAGAGATCGCTGTGACACTGGTAGGAGTCAGAGATCGCTGTGACACTGGCTGGATTCAGAGATCGCTGTGACACTGGCTGGATTCAGAGATCGCTGTGCCACTGGCTGGAGTCAGGCATCACTGTGACATTGGATGGAGTCAGAGATCGCTGTGACACTGGCTGTAGTCAGGCATCACTGTGACATTGGATGTAGTCAGAGATCGCGGTGACACTGGCTGGAGTCAGGCATAACTGTGACCCTGGCTGGAGTCAGAGATCGCTGTGACACTGGCTGGAGTCAGAGAACGTTGTGACACTGGATGGAGTCAGAGATCGCTGTGACACTGGCTGGAGTCAGAGATCACTGTGACACTGATTGGAGTCAGAGATCGCTGTGACAGTGGCTGGATTCAGAGATCGCTGTGACACTGGCTGGATTAAGAGATCGCTGTGACACTGGCTGGAGTCGGATATCGCTGTGACACTGGCTGGAGTCAGAGATCTCTGTCACACTGGCTGGATTAAGAGATCGCTGTGACACTGGCTGGATTCAGGCGTCGCTTTGACACTGGCTGGAGTCAGAGATTGCTGTGACACTGGCTGGAGTCAGAGATCGTTGTGACACTGGCTGGAGTCAGAGATCACTGTGACACTGGCTGGAGTCAGAGATCGCTGTGACACTGGCTGGATTCAGAGATCGCTGTGACACTGGCTGGAGTCAGAGATCGCTGTGACACTGGCTGGAGTCAGAGATCGCTGTGACACTGGCCGGAGTCAGAGATCGCGCTGACACTGGCTGTAGTCAGGCATCACTGTGACATTGGATGGAGTCAGAGATCGCTGTGATACTGGCTGGATTCAGGCATCGCTGTGGCACTGGCTGGATTCAGAGATCGCAGTGACACTGGCTGGAGTCAGGCGTCGCCGTGACACTGGCTGGTGTCTGAGATCGCTGTGGCACTGACTGGTGTCAGAGATCGCTGTGACACTGGCTGGAGTCAGAGATCGCGGTGACACTGGCTGGATTCAGAGATCGCTGTGACACTGGCCGGAGTGAGAGATCGCGCTGACACTGGCTGTAGTCAGGCATCACTGTGACATTGGCTGGAGTCAGAGATCGCTGTGACACTGGCTGGAGTCAGGCATCGCTTTGGCACTGGCTGGATTCAGGCATCGCAGTGACACTGGCTGGAGTCAGGTGTCGCCGTGACACTGGATGAAGTCAGAGATCGCTGTGGCACTAACTGGAGTCAGAGATCGCTGTGACACTGGCTGGAGTCAGAGATCGCTGTCGCACTGACTGGATTCAGAGATCACTGTAACACGGACTGGAGTCAGAGATCGCTGTGGCACTAACTGGAGTCAGAGATCGCTGTGACACTGGCTGGAGTCAGAGATCGCTGTGACACTGGCTGGAGTCAGAGATCGCTGTAACACTGGCTGGAGTCAGAAGTCGCCGTGACACTGGCTGGAGTCAGGCGTCGCCGTGACACTGGCTGGAGTCAGATATCGCTGTGACACTGGCTGGAGTCAGAGATCGTTGTGACACTGGCTGGAGTCAGAGATCGCTGTGACACTGGCTGGAGTCAGAGATCACTGTGACACTGATTGGAGTCAGAGATCGCTGTGACACTGGCTGGATTCAGAGATCGCTGTGACACTGGCTGGAGTCAGGGATCGCTGTGACACTGGCTGGAGTCGGAGATCGCTGTGACACTGGCTGGAGTCAGAGATCTCCGTCACACTGGCTGGATTAAGAGATCGCTGTGACACTGGCTGGATTCAGGCATCGCTTTGACACTGGCTGGAGTCAGAGATTGCGGTGACACTGGCTGGAGTCAGAGATCGTTGTGACACTGGCTGGAGTCAGAGATCACTGTGACACTGGCTGGAGTCAGAGATCGCTGTGACACTGGCTGGATTCAGAGATCGCTGTGACACTAGCTCTAGTCAGAGATCGCTGTGACACTGGCTGGAGTCGGAGATCGCTGTGACACTGGCTGGAGTCAGAGATCTCTGTGACACTGGCTGGATTAAGAGATCGCTGTGACACTGGCTGGATTCAGGCGTCGCTTTGACACTTGCTGGAGTCAGAAATCGCTGTGACACTGGCTGGAGTCAGAGATCGCTGTGACACTGGCTGGATTCAGGCATCACTGTGACAGTGGCTGGAGTCAGAGATCGCTGTGACACTCGTTGGAGTAAAGCATCGCCGTGACAATGGCTGGAGCCAGAGATCGCTGTGACACTGGCTGGAGTCAGAGGTCGCGCTGACACTGGCTGTTTCAGGCATCACTGTGACATTGGATGGAGTCAGAGATCGCTGTGACACTGGCTGGAGTCAGGCATCGCCGTGAAAATGGCTGGAGTCAGAGATCGCTGTGACACTGGCTGGAGTCAGAGATCGCGCTGACACTGGCTGTAGTCAGGCATCACTGTGACATTGGATGGAGTCAGAGATCGCTGTGACACTGGCTGGCGTCAGGCATCGCCGTGAAAATGGCTGGAGTCAGAGATCGCTGTGACACTGGCTGGAGTCAGAGATCGCGCTGACACTGGCTGTAGTCAGGCATCACTGTGACATTGGATGGAGTCAGAGATCGCTGTGACACTGGCTGGAGTCAGGCGTCACTTTGACACTGGCTGGAGTCAGAGATCGCTGTGACACTGGCTGGAGTCAGAGATCGCTGTGACACTGGCTGGAGTCAGAGATCGCTGTGACACTGGCTGGAGTCAGAGATCGCTGTGACACTGGCTGGAGTCAGAGATCGCTGTGACACTGGCTGGAGTCAGAGATCGCTGTGACACTGGCCGGAGTCAGAGATCGCGCTGACACTGGCTGTAGTCAGGCATCACTGTGACATTGGATGGAGTCAGAGATCGCTGTGATACTGGCTGGAGTCAGGCATCGCTCTGGCACTGGCTGGATTCAGGCATCGCAGTGACACTGGCTGGAGTTAGGCGTCGCCGTGACACTGGCTGGTGTCTGAGATCGCTGTGACACTGGCTGGAGTCAGAGATCGCGGTGACGCTGACTGGATTCAGAGATCGCTGTGACACTGGCCGGAGTGAGAGATCGCGCTGACACTGGCTGTAGTCAGGCATCACTGTCACATTGGCTGGAGTCAGAGATCGCTGTGACACTGGCTGGAGTCAGGCATCGCTTTGGCATTGGCTGGATTCAGGCATCGCAGTGACACTGGCTGGAGTCAGGTGTCGCCGTGACACTGGATGAAGTCAGAGATCGCTGTGGCACTAACTGGAGTCAGAGATCCCTGTGACACTGGCTGGAGTCAGAGATCCCTGTGACACTGGCTGGAGTCAGAGATCGCTGTGGCACTGACTGGATTTAGAGATCACTGTAACACTGGCTGGAGTCAGAGATCGCTGTGGCACTAACTGGAGTCAGAGATCGCTGTGACACTGGCTGGTGTCAGAGATCGCTGTGACACTGGCTGGAGTCAGAGATCGCGGAGACACTGGCTGGAGTCAGAAGTCGCCGTGACACTGGCTGGAGTCAGGCATCGCCGTGACACTGGCTGGAGTCAGAGATCGCTGTGACACTGGCTGCAGTCAGAGATCGCGTTGACACTGGCTGGAGTCAGCGATCGCTGTGACAGTGGCTGGAGTCAGGCATCGCTCTGGCACTGGCTGGAGTCAGAGATCGCTGTGACAATGGCTGGAGTCACAGATCGCTGTGACACTGGCTGGAGTCAGAGATCGCTGTGACACTGGCTGGAGTCAGAGATCGCGCTGACACTGGCCGTAGTCAGGCATCACTGTGACATTGGATGGAGTCAGAGATCGCTGTGACACTGGCTGTAGTCAGGCATCACTGTGACATTGGATGGAGTCAGAGATCGCGGTGACACTGGCTGGAGTCAGGCATAACTGTGACCCTGGCTGGAGTCAGAGATCGCTGTGACACTGGCTGGAGTCAGAGATCGTTGTGACACTGGATGGAGTCAGAGATCGCTGTGACACTGGCTGGAGTCAGAGATCACTGTGACAATGGCTGGAGTCAGAGATCGCTGTGACACTGGCTGGATTCAGAGATCGCTGTGACACTGGCTGGAGTCAGAGATCGCTGTGACACTGGCTGGAGTCGGAGATCGCTTTGACACTGGCTGGAGTCAGAGATCTCTGTGACACTGGCTGGATTAAGAGATCGCTGTGACACTGGCTGGATTCAGGCGTCGCTTTGACACTGGCTGGAGTCAGAGATTGCTGTGACAGTGGCTGGAGTCAGAGATCGTTGTGACACTGTCTGGAGTCAGAGATCACTGTGACACTGGCTGGAGTCAGAGATCGCTGTGACACTGGCTGGATTCAGAGATCGCTGTGACACTGGCTGGTGTCAGAGATCGCTGTGACACTGGCTGGAGTCAGAGATCGCTGTGACACTGGCTGGAGTCGGAGATCGCTGTGACACTGGCTGGAGTCAGAGATCTCTGTGACACTGGCTGGATTAAGAGATCGCTGTGACACTGGCTGGATTCAGGCGTCGCTTTGACACTGGCTGGAGTCAGATTGTTGTGACACTGGCTGGAGTCAGAGATCGCTGTGACACTGGCTGGAGTCAGACATCGCTGTGACACTGGCTGGAGTCAGAGATCGCTGTGACACTGGCTGGATTCAGAGATCGCTGCGACACTGGCTGGGGTCAGAGATCCCTGTGACACTGCTGGATTCAGAGATCGCTATGACACTGGCTGGAGTAAGAGATGGGGTTGACACTGGCTGGAGTCAGAGATCGCTGTGACACTGGCTGGAGTCAGAGATCGCTGTGACACTGGCTGGAGTCAGAGATCGCTGTGACACTGGCTGGAGTCGGAGATCACAGTGACACTGGCTGGATTCAGAGTTCGCTGTGACACTGGCTGGAGTCAGAGATCGCTGTGACACTGGTAGGAGTCAGAGATCGCTGTGACACTGGCTGGATTCAGAGATCGCTGTGACACTGGCTGGATTCAGAGATCGCTGTGCCACTGGCTGGAGTCAGTGGTCGCTGTGACACTGGCTGGAGTTAAGAGATCGTGTTGACACTGGCTAGATTCAGAGATCACTGTGACACTGCCTAGATTCAGGCGTCGCTGTGACACTGGCTGGATTCAGAGATCGCTGTGCCACTCGCTGGAGTCAGAGGTCGCGGTTACAATGGCTGGAGTCAGGCGTCGCTTTGACACTGGCTGGAGTCAGAGATCGCGGTGACAGTGGCTTGAGTCAGGCATCGCTCTGGCACTGGCTGGAGTCAGAGATCGCTGTGACACTGGCTGGAGTCAGAGAACGTTGTGACACTGGCTGGAGTCAGAGATCGCTGTGACACTGGCTGGAGTCAGAGATCGCTGTGACACTGGCTGGAGTCGGAGATCACAGTGACACTGGCTGGATTCAGAGTTCGCTGTGACACTGGCTGGAGTCAGAGATCGCTGTGACACTGGTAGGAGTCAGAGATCGCTGTGACACTGGCTGGATTCAGAGATCGCTGTGACACTGGCTGGATTCAGAGATCGCTGTGCCACTGGCTGGAGTCGGAGATCACTGTGACACTGGCTGGAGTCAGAGATCTCTGTCACACTGGCTGGATTAAGAGATCGCTGTGACACTGGCTGGATTCAGGCGTCGCTTTGACACTGGCTGGAGTCAGAGATTGCTGTGACACTGGCTGGAGTCAGAGATCGTTGTGACACTGGCTGGAGTCAGAGTTCACTGTGACACTGGCTGGAGTCAGAGATCGCTGTGACACTGGCTGGATTCAGAGATCGCTGTGACACTGGCTGGAGTCAGAGATCGCTGTGACACTGGCTGGAGCCAGAGATCGCTGTGACATTGGCCGGAGTCAGAGATCGTGCTGACACTGGCTGTAGTCAGGCATCACTGTGACATTGGATGGAGTCAGAGATCGCTGTGATACTGGCTGGAGTCAGGCATCGCTGTGGCACTGGCTGGATTCAGGCATCGCAGTGACACTGGCTGGAGTCAGGCGTCGCCGTGACACTGGCTGGTGTCTGAGATCGCTGTGGCACTGACTGGTGTCAGAGATCGCTGTGACACTGGCTGGAGTCAGAGATCGTGGTGACACTGGCTGTATTCAGAGATCGCTGTGACACTGGCCGGAGTGAGAGATCGCGCTGACACTGGTTGTAGTCAGGCATCACTGTGACATTGGCTGGAGTCAGAGATCGCTGTGACACTGGCTGGAGTCAGGCATCGCTTTGGCACTGGCTGGATTCAGGCATCGCAGTGACACTGGCTGGAATCAGGTGTCGCCGTGACACTGGATGAAGTCAGAGATTGCTGTGGCACTAACTGGAGTCAGAGATCGCTGTGACACTGGCTGGAGTCAGAGATCGCTGTCGCACTGACTGGATTCAGAGATCACTGTAACACGGACTGGAGTCAGAGATCGCTGTGGCACTAACTGGAGTCAGAGATCGCTGTGACACTGGCTGGTGTCAGAGATCGCTGTAACACTGGCTGGAGTCAGAAGTCGCCGTGACACTGGCTGGAGTCAGGCGTCGCCGTGACACTGGCTGGAGTCAGAGATCGCTGTGACACTGGCTGCAGTCCGAGATCGCGGTGACACTGGCTGGAGTCAGCGATCGCTGTGACAGTGGCTGGAGTCAGGCATCGCTCTGGCACTGGCTGTAGTCAGAGATCGCTGTGACAATGGCTGGAGTCACAGATCGCTGTGACACTGGCTGGAGTCAGAGTTCGCTGTGACAGTGGCTGGAGTCAGAGATCGCGCTGACACTGGCTGTAGTCAGGCATCACTGTGACATTGGATGGAGTCAGAGATCGCTGTGACACTGGCTGTAGTCAGGCATCACTGTGACATTGGATGGAGTCAGAGATCGCGGTGACACTGGCTGGAGTCAGGCATAACTGTGACCCTGGCTGGAGTCAGAGATCGCTGTGACACTGGCTGGAGTCAGAGATCGTTGTGACACTGGCTGGAGTCAGAGATCGCTGTGACACTGGCTGGAGTCAGATCGCTGTGACACTGATTGGAGTCAGAGATCGCTGTGACACTGGCTGGATTCAGAGATCGCTGTGACACTGGCTGGAGTCAGAGATCGCTGTGACACTGGCTGGAGTCGGAGATCGCTGTGACACTGGCTGGAGTCAGAGATCTCCGTCACACTGGCTGGATTAAGAGATCGCTGTGACACTGGCTGGATTCAGGCATCGCTTTGACACTGGCTGGAGTCAGAGATTGCTGTGACACTGGCTGGAGTCAGAGATCGTTGTGACACTGGCTGGAGTCAGAGATCACTGTGACACTGGCTGGAGTCAGAGATCGCTGTGACACTGGCTGGATTCAGAGATCGCTGTGACACTAGCTGGAGTCAGAGATCGCTGTGACACTGGCTGGAGTCGGAGATCGCTGTGACACTGGCTGGAGTCAGAGATCTCTGTGACACTGGCTGGATTAAGAGATCGCTGTGACACTGGCTGGAATCAGGCGTCGCTTTGACACTGGCTGGAGTCAGAAATCGCTGTGACACTGGCTGGAGTCAGAGATCGCTGTGACACTGGCTGGATTCAGGCATCACTGTGACAGTGGCTGGAGTCAGAGATCGCTGTGACACTCGTTGGAGTAAAGCATCGCCGTGACAATGGCTGGAGCCAGAGATCGCTGTGACACTGGCTGGAGTCAGAGATCGCGCTGACACTTGCTGTTTCAGGCATCACTGTGACATTGGATGGAGTCAGAGATCGCTGTGACACTGGCTGGAGTCAGGCATCGCCGTGAAAATGGCTGGAGTCAGAGATCGCTGTGACACTGGCTGGAGTCAGAGATCGCGCTGACACTGGCTGTAGTCAGGCATCACTGTGACATTGGATGGAGTCAGAGATCGCTGTGACACTGGCTGGAGTCAGAGATCGCTGTGACACTGGCTGGATTCAGAGATCGCTGTGACACTGGCTGGAGTCAGAGGTCGCTGTGACACTGGCTGGAGTCGGAGATCGCTTTGACACTGGCTGGAGTCAGAGATCTCTGTGACACTGGCTTGATTAAGAGATCGCTGTGACACTGGCTGGATTCAGGCGTCGCTTTGACACTGGCTGGAGTCAGAGATTGCTGTGACAGTGGCTGGAGTCAGAGATCGTTGTGACACTGTCTGGAGTCAGAGATCACTGTGACACTGGCTGGATTCAGAGATCGCTGTGACACTGGCTGGTGTCAGAGATCGCTGTGACACTGGCTGGAGTCAGAGATCGCTGTGACACTGGCTGGAGTCGGAGATCGCTGTGACACTGGCTGGAGTCAGAGATCTCTGTGACACTGGCTGGATTAAGAGATCGCTGTGACACTGGCTGGATTCAGGCGTCGCTTTGACACTGGCTGGAGTCAGATTGTTGTGACACTGGCTGGAGTCAGAGATCACTGTGACACTGGCTGGAGTCAGACATCGCTGTGACACTGGCTGGAGTCAGAGATCGCTGTGACACTGGCTGGATTCAGAGATCGCTGCGACACTGGCTGGGGTCAGAGATCCCTGTGACACTGCTGGATTCAGAGATCGCTATGACACTGGCTGGAGTAAGAGATGGGGTTGACACTGGCTGGAGTCAGAGATCGCTGTGACACTGGCTGGAGTCAGAGATCGCTGTGACACTGGCTGGAGTCAGAGATCGCTGTGACACTGGCTGGAGTCGGAGATCACAGTGACACTGGCTGGATTCAGAGTTCGCTGTGACACTGGCTGGAGTCAGAGATCGCTGTGACACTGGTAGGAGTCAGAGATCGCTGTGACACTGGCTGGATTCAGAGATCGCTGTGACACTGGCTGGATTCAGAGATCGCTGTGCCACTGGCTGGAGTCAGTGGTCGCTGTGACACTGGCTGGAGTTAAGAGATCGTGTTGACACTGGCTGGATTCAGAGATCACTGTGACACTGCCTAGATTCAGGCGTCGCTGTGACACTGGCTGGATTCAGAGATCGCTGTGCCACTCGCTGGAGTCAGAGGTCGCGGTTACAATGGCTGGAGTCAGGCGTCGCTTTGACACTGGCTGGAGTCAGAGATCGCGGTGACACTGGCTGGAGTCAGCGATCGCTGTGACAGTGGCTTGAGTCAGGCATCGCTCTGGCACTGGCTGGAGTCAGAGATTGCTGTGACAATGGCTGGAGTCACAGATCGCTGTGACACTGGCTGTAGTCAGGCATCACTGTGACATTGGATGGAGTCAGAGATCGCTGTGACACTGGCTGTAGTCAGGCATCACTGTGACATTGGATGGAGTCAGAGATCGCGGTGACACTGGCTGGAGTCAGGCATAACTGTGACCCTGGCTGGAGTCAGAGATCGCTGTGACACTGGCTGGAGTCAGAGAACGTTGTGACACTGGCTGGAGTCAGAGATCGCTGTGACACTGGCTGGAGTCAGAGATCACTGTGACACTGGCTGGAGTCAGAGATCGCTGTGACACTGGCTGGATTCAGAGATCGCTGTGACACTGGCTGGAGTCAGAGATCGCTGTGACACTGGCTGGAGTCGGAGATCACTGTGACACTGGCTGGAGTCAGAGATCTCTGTCACACTGGCTGGATTAAGAGATCGCTGTGACACTGGCTGGATTCAGGCGTCGCTTTGACACTGGCTGGAGTCAGAGATTGCTGTGACACTGGCTGGAGTCAGAGATCGTTGTGACACTGGCTGGAGTCAGAGATCACTGTGACACTGGCTGGAGTCAGAGATCGCTGTGACACTGGCTGGATTCAGAGATCGCTGTGACACTGGCTGGAGTCAGAGATCGCTGTGACACTGGCTGGAGTCAGAGATCGCTGTGACATTGGCCGGAGTCAGAGATCGCGCTGACACTGGCTGTAGTCAGGCATCACTGTGACATTGGATGGAGTCAGAGATCGCTGTGATACTGGCTGGAGTCAGGCATCGCTGTGGCACTGGCTGGATTCAGGCATCGCAGTGACACTGGCTGGAGTCAGGCGTCGCCGTGACACTGGCTGGTGTCTGAGATCGCTGTGGCACTGACTGGTGTCAGAGATCGCTGTGACACTGGCTGGAGTCAGAGATCGTGGTGACACTGGCTGTATTCAGAGATCGCTGTGACACTGGCCGGAGTGAGAGATCGCGCTGACACTGGTTGTAGTCAGGCATCACTGTGACATTGGCTGGAGTCAGAGATCGCTGTGACACTGGCTGGAGTCAGGCATCGCTTTGGCACTGGCTGGATTCAGGCATCGCAGTGACACTGGCTGGAATCAGGTGTCGCCGTGACACTGGATGAAGTCAGAGATTGCTGTGGCACTAACTGGAGTCAGAGATCGCTGTGACACTGGCTGGAGTCAGAGATCGCTGTCGCACTGACTGGATTCAGAGATCACTGTAACACGGACTGGAGTCAGAGATCGCTGTGGCACTAACTGGAGTCAGAGATCGCTGTGACACTGGCTGGTGTCAGAGATCGCTGTAACACTGGCTGGAGTCAGAAGTCGCCGTGACACTGGCTGGAGTCAGAGATCGCTGTGACACTGGCTGCAGTCAGAGATCGCGGTGACACTGGCTGGAGTCAGCGATCGCTGTGACAGTGGCTGGAGTCAGGCATCGCTCTGGCACTGGCTGGAGTCAGAGATCGCTGTGACAATGGCTGGAGTCACAGATCGCTGTGACACTGGCTGGAGTCAGAGATCGCTGTGACAGTGGCTGGAGTCAGAGATCGCGCTGACACTGGCTGTAGTCAGGCATCACTGTGACATTGGATGGAGTCAGAGATCGCTGTGACACTGGCTGTAGTCAGGCATCACTGTGACATTGGATGGAGTCAGAGATCGCGGTGACACTGGCTGGAGTCAGGCATAACTGTGACCCTGGCTGGAGTCAGAGATCGCTGTGACACTGGCTGGAGTCAGAGATCGTTGTGACACTGGCTGGAGTCAGAGATCGCTGTGACACTGGCTGGAGTCAGATCGCTGTGACACTGATTGGAGTCAGAGATCGCTGTGACACTGGCTGGATTCAGAGATCGCTGTGACACTGGCTGGAGTCAGAGATCGCTGTGACACTGGCTGGAGTCGGAGATCGCTGTGACACTGGCTGGAGTCAGAGATCTCCGTCACACTGGCTGGATTAAGAGATCGCTGTGACACTGGCTGGATTCAGGCATCGCTTTGACACTGGCTGGAGTCAGAGATTGCTGTGACACTGGCTGGAGTCAGAGATCGTTGTGACACTGGCTGGAGTCAGAGATCACTGTGACACTGGCTGGAGTCAGAGATCGCTGTGACACTGGCTGGATTCAGAGATCGCTGTGACACTAGCTGGAGTCAGAGATCGCTGTGACACTGGCTGGAGTTGGAGATCGCTGTGACACTGGCTGGAGTCAGAGATCTCTGTGACACTGGCTGGATTAAGAGATCGCTGTGACACTGGCTGGAATCAGGCGTCGCTTTGACACTGGCTGGAGTCAGAAATCGCTGTGACACTGGCTGGAGTCAGAGATCGCTGTGACACTGGCTGGATTCAGGCATCACTGTGACAGTGGCTGGAGTCAGAGATCGCTGTGACACTCGTTGGAGTAAAGCATCGCCGTGACAATGGCTGGAGCCAGAGATCGCTGTGACACTGGCTGGAGTCAGAGATCGCGCTGACACTTGCTGTTTCAGGCATCACTGTGACATTGGATGGAGTCAGAGATCGCTGTGACACTGGCTGGAGTCAGGCATCGCCGTGAAAATGGCTGGAGTCAGAGATCGCTGTGACACTGGCTGGAGTCAGAGATCGCGCTGACACTGGCTGTAGTCAGGCATCACTGTGACATTGGATGGAGTCAGAGATCGCTGTGACACTGGCTGGAGTCAGAGATCGCTGTGACACTGGCTGGAGGCAGAGATCGCTGTGACACTGGCTGGCGTCAGAGATCGCACTGACACTGGCTGGAGTCAGAGATCGCTGTGACACTGGACGGAGTCAGAGATCGCGCTGACACTGGCTGTAGTCAGGCATCACTGTGACATTGGATGGAGTCAGAGATCGCTGTGATACTGGCTGGAGTCAGGCATCGCTGTGGCACTGGCTGGATTCAGGCATCGCAGTGACACTGGCTGGAGTAAGGCGTCGCCGTGACACTGGCTGGTGTCTGAGATCGCTGTGGCACTGACTGGTGTCAGAGATCGCTGTGACACTGGCTGGAGTCAGAGATCGCGGTGACACTGACTGGATTCAGAGATCGCTGTGACACTGGCCGGAGTGAGAGATCGCGCTGACACTGGCTGTAGTCAGGCATCACTGTCACATTGGCTGGAGTCAGAGATCGCTGTGACACTGGCTGGAGTCAGGCATCGCTTTGGCATTGGCTGGATTCAGGCATCGCAGTGACACTGGCTGGAGTCAGGTGTCGCCGTGACACTGGATGAAGTCAGAGATCGCTGTGGCACTAACTGGAATCAGAGATCCCTGTGACACTGGCCTGAGTCAGAGATCGCTGTGGCACTGACTGGATTTAGAGATCGCTGTAACACTGGCTGGAGTCAGAGATCGCTGTGGCACTAACTGGAGTCAGAGATCGCTGTTACACTGGCTGGTGTTAGAGATCGCTGTGACACTGGCTGGAGTCAGAGATCGCGGAGACACTGGCTGGAGTCAGAAGTCGCCGTGACACTGGCTGGAGTCAGGCGTCGCCGTGACACTGGCTGGAGTCAGAGATCGCTGTGACACTGGCTGCAGTCAGAGATCGCGTTGACACTGGCTGGAGTCAGCGATCGCTGTGACAGTGGCTGGAGTCAGGCATCGCTCTGGCACTGGCTGGAGTCAGAGATCGCTGTGACAATGGCTGGAGTCACAGATCGCTGTGACACTTGCTGCAGTCAGAGATCGCTGTGACACTGGCTGGAGTCAGAGATCGCGCTGACACTGGCCGTAGTCAGGCATCACTGTGACATTGGATGGAGTCAGAGATCGCTGTGACACTGGCTGTAGTCAGGCATCACTGTGACATTGGATGGAGTCAGAGATCGCGGTGACACTGGCTGGAGTCAGGCATAACTGTGACCCTGGCTGGAATCGGAGATCGCTGTGACACTGGCTGGAGTCAGAGATCGTTGTGACACTGGATGGAGTCAGAGATCGCTGTGACACTGGCTGGATTCAGAGATCGCTGTGACACTGGCTGGAGTCAGAGATCGCTGTGACACTGGCTGGAGTCGGAGATCGCTTTGACACTGGCTGGAGTCAGAGATCTCTGTGACACTGGCTGGATTAAGAGATCGCTGTGACACTGGCTGGATTCAGGCGTCGCTTTGACACTGGCTGGAGTCAGAGATTGCTGTGACAGTGGCTGGAGTCAGAGATCGTTGTGACACTGGCTGGAGTCAGAGATCACTGTGACACTGGCTGGAGTCAGAGATCGCTGTGACACTGGCTGGTGTCAGAGATCGCTGTGACACTGGCTGGAGTCAGAGATCGCTGTGACACTGGCTGGAAGTCGGAGATCGCTGTGACACTGGCTGGAATCAGAGATCTCTGTGACACTGGCTGGATTAAGAGATCGCTGTGACACTGGCTGGATTCAGGCGTCGCTTTGACACTGGCTGGAGTCAGAGATTGTTGTGACACTGGCTGGAGTCAGAGATCGCTGTGACACTGGCTGGAGTCGGAGATCGCTGTGACACTGGCTGGAGTCAGAGATCGCTGTGACACTGGCTGGATTCAGAGATCGCTGCGACACTGGCTGGGGTCAGAGATCCCTGTGACACTGCTGGATTCAGAGATCGCTATGACACTGGCTGGAGTAAGAGATAGGGTTGACACTGGCTGGAGTCAGAGATCGCTGTGACACTGGCTGGATTCAGAGATCGCTGTGACACTGGCTGGAGTCAGAGATCGCTGTGACACTGGCTGGAGTCAGAGATCGCTGTGACACTGGCTGGAGTCGGAGATCACAGTGACACTGGCTGGATTCAGAGTTCGCTGTGACACTGGCTGGAGTCAGAGATCGCTGTGACACTGGCTGGAGTCAGGCGTCGCTTTGACACTGGCTGGAGTCAGAGATCGCTGTGACACTGGTAGGAGTCAGAGATCGCTGTGACACTGGCTGGATTCAGAGATCGCTGTGACACTGGCTGGATTCAGAGATCGCTGTGCCAATGGTTGGAGTCAGTGGTCGCTGTGACACTGGCTGGAGTTAAGAGATCGTGTTGACACTGGCTGGATTCAGAGATCACTGTGACACTGCCTAGATTCAGGCGTCGCTGTGACACTGGCTGGATTCAGAGATCGCTGTGCCACTCGCTGGAGTCAGAGGTCGCGGTTACAATGGCTGGAGTCAGGCGTCGCTTTGACACTGGCTGGAGTCAGAGATCGCGGTGACACTGGCTGGAGTCAGCGATCGCTGTGACAGTGGCTTGAGTCAGGCATCGCTCTGGCACTGGCTGGAGTCAGAGATCGCTGTGACAATGGCTGGAGTCACAGATCGCTGTGACACTGGCTGTAGTCAGGCATCACTGTGACATTGGATGGAGTCAGAGATCGCTGTGACACTGGCTGTAGTCAGGCATCACTGTGACATTGGATGGAGTCAGAGATCGCGGTGACACTGGCTGGAGTCAGGCATCACTGTGACATTGGATGGAGTAAGAGATCGCGGTGACACTGGCTGGAGTCAGGCATAACTGTGACCCTGGCTTGAGTCAGAGATCGCTGTGACACTGGCTGGAGTCAGACAACGTTGTGACACTGGCTGGAGTCAGAGATCGCTGTGACACTGGCTGGAGTCAGAGATCACTGTGACACTGATTGGAGTCAGAGATAACTGTGACACTGGCTGGATTCAGAGATCGCTGTGACACTGGCTGGAGTCAGAGATCGCGGTGACACTGGCTGGAGTCAGCGATCGCTGTGACAGTGGCTTGAGTCAGGCATCGCTCTGGCACTGGCTGGAGTCAGAGATCGCTGTGACAATGGCTGGAGTCACAGATCGCTGTGACACTGGCTGTAGTCAGGCATCACTGTGACATTGGATGGAGTCAGAGATCGCTTTGACACTGGCTGGTGTCAGGCATCGATGTGACACTGGCTGGAGTCAGAGATCGCTGTGACACTGGCTGGATTCAGAGATCGCTGTGACACTAGCTGGAGTCAGAGATCGCTGTGACACTGGCTGGAGTCGGAGATCGCTGTGACACTGGCTGGAGTCAGAGATCTCTGTGACAATGGCTGGAGCCAGAGATCGCTGTGACACTGGCTGGAGTCAGAGATCGCGCTGACACTGGCTGTTTCAGGCATCACTGTGACATTGGATGGAGTCAGAGATCGCTGTGACACTGGCTGGAGTCAGGCATCGCCGTGAAAATGGCTGGAGTCAGAGATCGCTGTGACACTGGCTAGAGTCAGAGATCGTGATGACACTGGCTGTAGTCAGGCATCACTGTGACATTGAATGGAGTCAGAGATCGCTGTTACACTGGCTGGAGTCAGGCGTCACTTTGACACTGGCTGGAGTCAGAGATCGCAGTGACACTGGCTGGAGTCAGAGATCGCTGTGACACTGGCTGGAGTCAGAGATCGCTGTGACACTGGCTGGAGTCAGAGATCGCTGTGACACTGGCTGGAGTCAGAGATCGCTGTGACACTGGCCGGAGTCAGAGATCGCGCTGACACTGGCTGTAGTCAGGCATCACTGTGACATTGGATGGAGTCAGAGATCGCTGTGATACTGGCTGGAGTCAGGCATCGCTGTGGCACTGGCTGGATTCAGGCATCGCAGTGACACTGGCTGGAGTTAGGCGTCGCCGTGACACTGGCTGGTGTCTGAGATCGCTGTGGCACTGACTGGTGTCAGAGATCGCTGTGACACTGGCTGGAGTCAGAGATCGCGGTGACACTGACTGGATTCAGAGATCGCTGTGACACTGGCCGGAGTGAGAGATCGCGCTGACACTGGCTGTAGTCAGGCATCACTGTCACATTGGCTGGAGTCAGAGATCGCTGTGACACTGGCTGGAGTCAGGCATCGCTTTGGCATTGGCTGGATTCAGGCATCGCAGTGACACTGGCTGGAGTCAGGTGTCGCCGTGACACTGGATGAAGTCAGAGATCGCTGTGGCACTAACTGGAGTCAGAGATCCCTGTGACACTGGCCTGAGTCAGAGATCGCTGTGGCACTGACTGGATTTAGAGATCGCTGTAACACTGGCTGGAGTCAGAGATCGCTGTGGCACGAACTGGAGTCAGAGATCGCTGTGACACTGGCTGGTGTCAGAGATCGCTGTGACACTGGCTGGAGTCAGAGATCGCGGAGACACTGGCTGGAGTCAGAAGTCGCCGTGACACTGGCTGGAGTCAGGCTTCGCCGTGACACTGGCTGGAGTCAGAGATTGCTGTGACACTGGCTGCAGTCAGAGATCGCGTTGACACTGGCTGGAGTCAGCGATCGCTGTGACAGTGGCTGGAGTCAGGCATCGCTCTGGCACTGGCTGGAGTCAGAGATCGCTGTGACAATGGCTGGAGTCACAGATCGCTGTGACACTGGCTGGAGTCAGAGATCGCTGTGACACTGGCTGGAGTCAGAGATCGCGCTGACACTGGCCGTAGTCAGGCATCACTGTGACATTGGATGGAGTCAGAGATCGCTGTGACACTGGCTGTAGTCAGGCATCACTGTGACATTGGATGGAGTCAGAGATCACGGTGACACTGGCTGGAGTCAGGCATAACTGTGACCCTGGCTGGAGTCAGAGATCGCTGTGACACTGGCTGGAGTCAGAGATCGTTGTGACACTGGATGGAGTCAGAGATCGCTGTGACACTGGCTGGAGTCAGAGATCACTGTGACAATGGCTGGAGTCAGAGATCGCTGTGACACTGGCTGGATTCAGAGATCGCTGTGACACTGGCTGGAGTCAGAGATCGCTGTGAAACTGGCTGGAGTCGGAGATCGCTTTGACACTGGCTGGAGTCAGAGATCTCTGTGACACTGGCTGGATTAAGAGATCGCTGTGACACTGGCTGGATTCAGGCGTCGCTTTGACACTGGCTGGAGTCAGAGATTGCTGTGACAGTGGCTGGAGTCAGAGATCGTTGTGACACTGGCTGGAGTCAGAGATCACTGTGACACTGGCTGGAGTCAGAGATCGCTGTGACAATGGCTGGAGTCAGAGATCGCTGTGACACTGGCTGGATTCAGAGATCGCTGTGACACTGGCTGGAGTCAGAGATCGCTGTGACACTGGCTGGAGTCGGAGATCGCTTTGACACTGGCTGGAGTCAGAGATCTCTGTGACACTGGCTGGATTAAGAGATCGCTGTGACACTGGCTGGATTCAGGCGTCGCTTTGACACTGGCTGGAGTCAGAGATTGCTGTGACAGTGGCTGGAGTCAGAGATCGTTGTGACACTGGCTGGAGTCAGAGATCACTGTGACACTGGCTGGAGTCAGAGATCGCTGTGACACTGGCTGGAGTCAGAGATCGCTGTGACACTGGCTGGAGTCAGAGATCGCTGTGACACTGGCTGGAGTCAGAGATCGCTGTGACACTGGCTGGAAGTCGGAGATCGCTGTGACACTGGCCGGAGTCAGAGATCTCTGTGACACTGGCTGGATTAAGAGATCGCTGTGACACTGGCTGGATTCAGGCGTCGCTTTGACACTGGCTGGAGTCAGAGATTGTTGTGACACTGGCTGGAGTCAGAGATCGCTGTGACACTGGCTGGAGTCAGACATCGCTGTGACACTGGCTGGAGTCAGAGATCGCTGTGACACTGGCTGGATTCAGAGATCGCTGTGACACTGGCTGGAGTCAGAGATCTCTGTGACAATGGCTGGAGCCAGAGATCGCTGTGACACTGGCTGGAGTCAGAGATCGCGCTGACACTGGCTGTTTCAGGCATCACTGTGACATTGGATGGAGTCAGAGTTCGCTGTGACACTGGCTGGAGTCAGGCATCGCCGTGAAAATGGCTGGAGTCAGAGATCGCTGTGACACTGGCTAGAGTCAGAGATCGTGCTGACACTGGCTGTAGTCAGGCATCACTGTGACATTGAATGGAGTCAGAGATCGCTGTTACACTGGCTGGAGTCAGGCGTCACTTTGACACTGGCTGGAGTCAGAGATCGCAGTGACACTGGCTGGAGTCAGAGATCGCTGTGACACTGGCTGGAGTCAGAGATCGCTGTGACACTGGCTGGAGTCAGAGATCGCTGTGACACTGGCTGGAGTCAGAGATCGCTGTGACACTGGCTGGAGTCAGGCATCGCTTTGGCATTGGCTGGATTCAGGCATCGCAGTGACACTGGCTGGAGTCAGGTGTCGCCGTGACACTGGATGAAGTCAGAGATCGCTGTGGCACTAACTGGAGTCAGAGATCCCTGTGACACTGGCCTGAGTCAGAGATCGCTGTGGCACTGACTGGATTTAGAGATCGCTGTAACACTGGCTGGAGTCAGAGATCGCTGTGGCACGAACTGGAGTCAGAGATCGCTGTGACACTGGCTGGTGTCAGAGATCGCTGCGACACTGGCTGGGGTCAGAGATCCCTGTGACACTGCTGGATTCAGAGATCGCTATGACACTGGCTGGAGTAAGAGATAGGGTTGACACTGGCTGGAGTCAGAGATCGCTGTGACAGTGGCTGGATTCAGAGATCGCTGTGACACTGGCTGGAGTCAGAGATCGCTGTGACACTGGCTGGAGTCAGAGATCGCTGTGACACTGGCTGGAGTCGGAGATCACAGTGACACTGGCTGGATTCAGAGTTCGCTGTGACACTGGCTGGAGTCAGAGATCGCTGTGACACTGGCTGGAGTCAGGCGTCGCTTTGACACTGGCTGGAGTCAGAGATCGCTGTGACACTGGTAGGAGTCAGAGATCGCTGTGACACTGGCTGGATTCAGAGATCGCTGTGACACTGGCTGGATTCAGAGATCGCTGTGCCAATGGTTGGAGTCAGTGGTCGCTGTGACACTGGCTGGAGTTAAGAGATCGTGTTGACACTGGCTGGATTCAGAGATCACTGTGACACTGCCTAGATTCAGGCGTCGCTGTGACACTGGCTGGATTCAGAGATCGCTGTGCCACTCGCTGGAGTCAGAGGTCGCGGTTACAATGGCTGGAGTCAGGCGTCGCTTTGACACTGGCTGGAGTCAGAGATCGCGGTGACACTGGCTGGAGTCAGCGATCGCTGTGACAGTGGCTTGAGTCAGGCATCGCTCTGGCACTGGCTGGAGTCAGAGATCGCTGTGACAATGGCTGGAGTCACAGATCGCTGTGACACTGGCTGTAGTCAGGCATCACTGTGACATTGGATGGAGTCAGAGATCGCTGTGACACTGGCTGTAGTCAGGCATCACTGTGACATTGGATGGAGTCAGAGATCGCGGTGACACTGGCTGGAGTCAGGCATCACTGTGACATTGGATGGAGTAAGAGATCGCGGTGACACTGGCTGGAGTCAGGCATAACTGTGACCCTGGCTTGAGTCAGAGATCGCTGTGACACTGGCTGGAGTCAGAGAACGTTGTGACACTGGCTGGAGTCAGAGATCGCTGTGACACTGGCTGGAGTCAGAGATCACTGTGACACTGATTGGAGTCAGAGATAACTGTGACACTGGCTGGATTCAGAGATCGCTGTGACACTGGCTGGAGTCAGAGATCGCGGTGACACTGGCTGGAGTCAGCGATCGCTGTGACAGTGGCTTGAGTCAGGCATCGCTCTGGCACTGGCTGGAGTCAGAGATCGCTGTGACAATGGCTGGAGTCACAGATCGCTGTGACACTGGCTGTAGTCAGGCATCACTGTGACATTGGATGGAGTCAGAGATCGCTTTGACACTGGCTGGTGTCAGGCATCGATGTGACACTGGCTGGAGTCAGAGATCGCTGTGACACTGGCTGGATTCAGAGATCGCTGTGACACTAGCTGGAGTCAGAGATCGCTGTGACACTGGCTGGAGTCGGAGATCGCTGTGACACTGGCTGGAGTCAGAGATCTCTGTGACAATGGCTGGAGCCAGAGATCGCTGTGACACTGGCTGGAGTCAGAGATCGCGCTGACACTGGCTGTTTCAGGCATCACTGTGACATTGGATGGAGTCAGAGATCGCTGTGACACTGGCTGGAGTCAGGCATCGCCGTGAAAATGGCTGGAGTCAGAGATCGCTGTGACACTGGCTAGAGTCAGAGATCGTGCTGACACTGGCTGTAGTCAGGCATCACTGTGACATTGAATGGAGTCAGAGATCGCTGTTACACTGGCTGGAGTCAGGCGTCACTTTGACACTGGCTGGAGTCAGAGATCGCAGTGACACTGGCTGGAGTCAGAGATCGCTGTGACACTGGCTGGAGTCAGAGATCGCTGTGACACTGGCTGGAGTCAGAGATCGCTGTGACACTGGCTGGAGTCAGAGATCGCTGTGACACTGGCTGGAGTCAGAGATCGCTGTGACACTGGCCGGAGTCAGAGATCGCGCTGACACTGGCTGTAGTCAGGCATCACTGTGACATTGGATGGAGTCAGAGATCGCTGTGATACTGGCTGGAGTCAGGCATCGCTGTGGCACTGGCTGGATTCAGGCATCGCAGTGACACTGGCTGGAGTTAGGCGTCGCCGTGACACTGGCTGGTGTCTGAGATCGCTGTGGCACTGACTGGTGTCAGAGATCGCTGTGACACTGGCTGGAGTCAGAGATCGCGGTGACACTGACTGGATTCAGAGATCGCTGTGACACTGGCCGGAGTGAGAGATCGCGCTGACACTGGCTGTAGTCAGGCATCACTGTCACATTGGCTGGAGTCAGAGATCGCTGTGACACTGGCTGGAGTCAGGCATCGCTTTGGCATTGGCTGGATTCAGGCATCGCAGTGACACTGGCTGGAGTCAGGTGTCGCCGTGACACTGGATGAAGTCAGAGATCGCTGTGGCACTAACTGGAGTCAGAGATCCCTGTGACACTGGCCTGAGTCAGAGATCGCTGTGGCACTGACTGGATTTAGAGATCGCTGTAACACTGGCTGGAGTCAGAGATCGCTGTGGCACGAACTGGAGTCAGAGATCGCTGTGACACTGGCTGGTGTCAGAGATCGCTGTGACACTGGCTGGAGTCAGAGATCGCGGAGACACTGGCTGGAGTCAGAAGTCGCCGTGACACTGGCTGGAGTCAGGCTTCACCGTGACACTGGCTGGAGTCAGAGATTGCTGTGACACTGGCTGCAGTCAGAGATCGCGTTGACACTGGCTGGAGTTAGCGATCGCTGTGACAGTGGCTGGAGTCAGGCATCGCTCTGGCACTGGCTGGAGTCAGAGATCGCTGTGACAATGGCTGGAGTCACAGATCGCTGTGACACTGGCTGGAGTCAGAGATCGCTGTGACACTGGCTGGAGTCAGAGATCGCGCTGACACTGGCCGTAGTCAGGCATCACTGTGACATTGGATGGAGTCAGAGATCGCTGTGACACTGGCTGTAGTCAGGCATCACTGTGACATTGGATGGAGTCAGAGATCGCGGTGACACTGGCTGGAGTCAGGCATAACTGTGACCCTGGCTGGAGTCAGAGATCGCTGTGACACTGGCTGGAGTCAGAGATCGTTGTGACACTGGATGGAGTCAGAGATCGCTGTGACACTGGCTGGAGTCAGAGATCACTGTGACAATGGCTGGAGTCAGAGATCGCTGTGACACTGGCTGGATTCAGAGATCGCTGTGACACTGGCTGGAGTCAGAGATCGCTGTGAAACTGGCTGGAGTCGGAGATCGCTTTGACACTGGCTGGAGTCAGAGATCTCTGTGACACTGGCTGGATTAAGAGATCGCTGTGACACTGGCTGGATTCAGGCGTCGCTTTGACACTGGCTGGAGTCAGAGATTGCTGTGACAGTGGCTGGAGTCAGAGATCGTTGTGACACTGGCTGGAGTCAGAGATCACTGTGACACTGGCTGGAGTCAGAGATCGCTGTGACAATGGCTGGAGTCAGAGATCGCTGTGACACTGGCTGGATTCAGAGATCGCTGTGACACTGGCTGGAGTCAGAGATCGCTGTGACACTGGCTGGAGTCGGAGATCGCTTTGACACTGGCTGGAGTCAGAGATCTCTGTGACACTGGCTGGATTAAGAGATCGCTGTGACACTGGCTGGATTCAGGCGTCGCTTTGACACTGGCTGGAGTCAGAGATTGCTGTGACAGTGGCTGGAGTCAGAGATCGTTGTGACACTGGCTGGAGTCAGAGATCACTGTGACACTGGCTGGAGTCAGAGATCGCTGTGACACTGGCTGGAGTCAGAGATCGCTGTGACACTGGCTGGAGTCAGAGATCGCTGTGACACTGGCTGGAGTCAGAGATCGCTGTGACACTGGCTGGAAGTCGGAGATCGCTGTGACACTGGCCGGAGTCAGAGATCTCTGTGACACTGGCTGGATTAAGAGATCGCTGTGACACTGGCTGGATTCAGGCGTCGCTTTGACACTGGCTGGAGTCAGAGATTGTTGTGACACTGGCTGGAGTCAGAGATCGCTGTGACACTGGCTGGAGTCAGACATCGCTGTGACACTGGCTGGAGTCAGAGATCGCTGTGACACTGGCTGGATTCAGAGATCGCTGTGACACTGGCTGGAGTCAGAGATCTCTGTGACAATGGCTGGAGCCAGAGATCGCTGTGACACTGGCTGGAGTCAGAGATCGCGCTGACACTGGCTGTTTCAGGCATCACTGTGACATTGGATGGAGTCAGAGTTCGCTGTGACACTGGCTGGAGTCAGGCATCGCCGTGAAAATGGCTGGAGTCAGAGATCGCTGTGACACTGGCTAGAGTCAGAGATCGTGCTGACACTGGCTGTAGTCAGGCATCACTGTGACATTGAATGGAGTCAGAGATCGCTGTTACACTGGCTGGAGTCAGGCGTCACTTTGACACTGGCTGGAGTCAGAGATCGCAGTGACACTGGCTGGAGTCAGAGATCGCTGTGACACTGGCTGGAGTCAGAGATCGCTGTGACACTGGCTGGAGTCAGAGATCGCTGTGACACTGGCTGGAGTCAGAGATCGCTGTGACACTGGCTGGAGTCAGGCATCGCTTTGGCATTGGCTGGATTCAGGCATCGCAGTGACACTGGCTGGAGTCAGGTGTCGCCGTGACAATGGATGAAGTCAGAGATCGCTGTGGCACTAACTGGAGTCAGAGATCCCTGTGACACTGGCCTGAGTCAGAGATCGCTGTGGCACTGACTGGATTTAGAGATCGCTGTAACACTGGCTGGAGTCAGAGATCGCTGTGGCACGAACTGGAGTCAGAGATCGCTGTGACACTGGCTGGTGTCAGAGATCGCTGTGACACTGGCTGGAGTCAGAGATCGCGGAGACACTGGCTGGAGTCAGAAGTCGCCGTGACACTGGCTGGAGTCAGGCTTCGCCGTGACACTGGCTGGAGTCAGAGATTGCTGTGACACTGGCTGCAGTCAGAGATCGCGTTAACACTGGCTGGAGTCAGCGATCGCTGTGACAGTGGCTGGAGTCAGGCATCGCTCTGGCACTGGCTGGAGTCAGAGATCGCTGTGACAATGGCTGGAGTCACAGATCGCTGTGACACTGGCTGGAGTCAGAGATCGCTGTGACACTGGCTGGAGTCAGAGATCGCGCTGACACTGGCCGTAGTCAGGCATCACTGTGACATTGGATGGAGTCAGAGATCGCTGTGACACTGGCTGTAGTCAGGCATCACTGTGACATTGGATGGAGTCAGAGATCGCGGTGACACTGGCTGGAGTCAGGCATAACTGTGACCCTGGCTGGAGTCAGAGATCGCTGTGACACTGGCTGGAGTCAGAGATCGTTGTGACACTGGATGGAGTCAGAGATCGCTGTGACACTGGCTGGAGTCAGAGATCACTGTGACAATGGCTGGAGTCAGAGATCGCTGTGACACTGGCTGGATTCAGAGATCGCTGTGACACTGGCTGGAGTCAGAGATCGCTGTGAAACTGGCTGGAGTCGGAGATCGCTTTGACACTGGCTGGAGTCAGAGATCTCTGTGACACTGGCTGGATTAAGAGATCGCTGTGACACTGGCTGGATTCAGGCGTCGCTTTGACACTGGCTGGAGTCAGAGATTGCTGTGACAGTGGCTGGAGTCAGAGATCGTTGTGACACTGGCTGGAGTCAGAGATCACTGTGACACTGGCTGGAGCCAGAGATCGCTGTGACAATGGCTGGAGTCAGAGATCGCTGTGACACTGGCTGGATTCAGAGATCGCTGTGACACTGGCTGGAGTCAGAGATCGCTGTGACACTGGCTGGAGTCGGAGATCGCTTTGACACTGGCTGGAGTCAGAGATCTCTGTGACACTGGCTGGATTAAGAGATCGCTGTGACACTGGCTGGATTCAGGCGTCGCTTTGACACTGGCTGGAGTCAGAGATTGCTGTGACAGTGGCTGGAGTCAGAGATCGTTGTGACACTGGCTGGAGTCAGAGATCACTGTGACACTGGCTGGAGTCAGAGATCGCTGTGACACTGGCTGGAGTCAGAGATCGCTGTGACACTGGCTGGAGTCAGAGATCGCTGTGACACTGGCTGGAGTCAGAGATCGCTGTGACACTGGCTGGAAGTCGGAGATCGCTGTGACACTGGCCGGAGTCAGAGATCTCTGTGACACTGGCTGGATTAAGAGATCGCTGTGACACTGGCTGGATTCAGGCGTCGCTTTGACACTGGCTGGAGTCAGAGATTGTTGTGACACTGGCTGGAGTCAGAGATCGCTGTGACACTGGCTGGAGTCAGACATCGCTGTGACACTGGCTGGAGTCAGAGATCGCTGTGACACTGGCTGGATTCAGAGATCGCTGCGACCCTGGCTGGGGTCAGAGATCCCTGTGACACTGCTGGATTCAGAGATCGCTATGACACTGGCTGGAGTAAGAGATGGGGTTGACACTGGCTGGAGTCAGAGATCGCTGTGACACTGGCTGGAGTCAGAGATCGCTGTGACACTGGCTGGAGTCAGAGATCGCTGTGACACTGGCTGGAGTCGGAGATCACAGTGACACTGGCTGGATTCAGAGTTCGCTGTGACACTGGCTGGAGTCAGAGATCGCTGTGACACTGGCTGGAGTCAGGCGTCGCTTTGACACTGGCTGGAGTCAGAGATCGCTGTGACACTGGTAGGAGTCAGAGATCGCTGTGACACTGGCTGGATTCAGAGATCGCTGTGACACTGGCTGGATTCAGAGATCGCTGTGCCAATGGCTGGAGTCAGTTGTCACTGTGACACTGGCTGGAGTTAAGAGATCGTGTTGACACTGGCTGGATTCAGAGATCACTGTGACACTGCCTAGATTCAGGCGTCGCTGTGACACTGGCTGGATTCAGAGATCGCTGTGCCACTCGCTGGAGTCAGAGGTCGCGGTTACAATGGCTGGAGTCAGGCGTCGCTTTGACACTGGCTGGAGTCAGAGATCGCGGTGACACTGGCTGGAGTCAGCGATCGCTGTGACAGTGGCTTGAGTCAGGCATCGCTCTGGCACTGGCTGGAGTCAGAGATCGCTGTGACAATGGCTGGAGTCACAGATCGCTGTGACACTGGCTGTAGTCAGGCATCACTGTGACATTGGATGGAGTCAGAGATCGCTGTGACACTGGCTGTAGTCAGGCATCACTGTGACATTGGATGGAGTCAGAGATCGCGGTGACAATGGCTGGAGTCAGGCATAACTGTGACCCTGGCTGGAGTAAGAGATCGCTGTGACACTGGCTGGAGTCAGAGAACGTTGTGACACTGGCTGGAGTCAGAGATCACTGTGACACTGATTGGAGTCAGAGATCGCTGTGACACTGGCTGGATTCAGAGATCGCTGTGACACTGGCTGGAGTCAGAGATCGCGGAGACACTGGCTGGAGTCAGCGATCGCTGTGACAGTGGCTTGAGTCAGGCATCGCTCTGGCACTGGCTGGAGTCAGAGATCGCTGTGACAATGGCTGGAGTCACAGATCGCTGTGACACTGGCTGTAGTCAGGCATCACTGTGACATTGGATGGAGTCAGAGATCGCTGTGACACTGGCTGTAGTCAGGCATCACTGTGACATTGGATGGAGTCAGAGATCGCGGTGACACTGGCTGGAGTCAGGCATAACTGTGACCCTGGCTGGAGTCAGAGATCGCTGTGACACTGGCTGGAGTCAGAGAACGTTGTGACACTGGCTGGAGTCAGAGATCGCTGTGACACTGGCTGGAGTCAGAGATCACTGTGACACTGATTGGAGTCAGAGATCGCTGTGACACTGGCTGGATTCAGAGATCGCTGTGACACTGGCTGGAGTCAGAGATCGCTGTGACACTGGCTGGAGTCGGAGATCGCTGTGACACTGGCTGGAGTCAGAGATCTCTGTCACACTGGCTGGATTAAGAGATCGCTGTGACACTGGCTGGATTCAGGCGTCGCTTTGACACTGGCAGGAGTCAGAGATTGCTGTGACACTGGCTGGAGTCAGAGATCGTTGTGACACTGGCTGGAGTCAGAGATCACTGTGACACTGGCTGGAGTCAGAGATCGCTGTGACACTGGCTGGAATCAGAGATCGCTGTGACACTGGCTGGAGTCAGAGATCGCTGTGACACTGGCTGGAGTCAGAGATCGCTGTGACACTGGCCGGAGTCAGAGATCGCGCTGACACTGGCTGTAGTCAGGCATCACTGTGACATTGGATGGAGTCAGAGATCGCTGTGATACTGGCTGGAGTCAGGCATCGCTGTGGCACTGGCTGGATTCAGGCATCGCAGTGACACTGGCTGGAGTCTGGCGTCGCCGTGACACTGGCTGGTGTCTGAGATCGCTGTGGCACTGACTGGTGTCAGAGATCGCTGTGACACTGGCTGGAGTCAGAGATCGCGGTGACACTGGCTGGATTCAGAGATCGCTGTGACACTGGCCGGAGTGAGAGATCGCGCTGACACTGGCTGTAGTCAGGCATCACTGTGACATTGGCTGGAGTCAGGTGTCGCCGTGACACTGGAAGAAGTCAGAGATCGCTGTGGCACTGGCTGGAGTCAGAGATCGCTGTCGCACTGACTGGATTCAGAGATCACTGTAACACGGACTGGAGTCAGAGATCGCTGTGGCACTAACTGGAGTCAGAGATCGCTGTGACACTGGCTGGTGTCAGAGATCGCTGTGACACTGGCTGGAGTCAGAGATCGCTGTAACACTGGCTGGAGTCAGAAGTCGCCGTGACACTGGCTGGAGTCAGGCGTCGCCGTGACACTGGCTGGAGTCAGAGATCGCTGTGACACTGGCTGCAGTCAGAGATCGCGGTGACACTGGCTGGAGTCAGCGAAGGCTGTGACAGTGGCTGGAGTCAGGCATCGCTCTGGCACTGGCTGGAGTCAGAGATCGCTGTGACAATGGCTGGAGTCACAGATCGCTGTGACACTGGCTGGAGTCAGAGATCGCTGTGACAGTGGCTGGAGTCAGAGATCGCGCTGACACTGGCTGTAGTCAGGCATCACTGTGACATTGGATGGAGTCAGAGATCGCTGTGACACTGGCTGTAGTCAGGCATCACTGTGACATTGGATGGAGTCAGAGATCGCGGTGACACTGGCTGGAGTCAGGCATAACTGTGACACTGTCTGGAGTCAGAGATCGCTGTGACACTGGCTGGAGTCAGAGATCGTTGTGACACTGGCTGGAGTCAGAGATCGCTGTGACACTGGCTGGAGTCAGAGATCACTGTGACACTGATTGGAGTCAGAGATCGCTGTGACACTGGCTGGATTCAGAGATCGCTGTGACACTGGCTGGAGTCAGAGATCGCTGTGACACTGGCTGGAGTCGGAGATCGCTGTGACACTGGCAGGAGTCAGAGATCTCCGTCACACTGGCTGGATTAAGAGATCGCTGTGACACTGGCTGGATTCAGGCATCGCTTTGACACTAGCTGGAGTCAGAGATTGCTTTGACACTGGCTGGAGTCAGAGATCGTTGTGACACTGGCTGGAGTCAGAGATCATTGTGACACTGGCTGGAGTCAGAGATCGCTGTGACACTGGCTGGATTCAGAGATCGCTGTGACACTAGCTGGAGTCAGAGATAGCTGTGACACTGGCTGGAGTCAGAGATAGCTGTGACACTGGCTGGATTCGGAGATCGCTGTGACACTGGCTGGAGTCAGAGATCGCTGTGACACTGGCTGGATTCAGGCGTCGCTGTGACAGTGGCTGGAGTCAGAGATCGCTGTGACACTGGCTGGAGTCAGGCATCGCCGTGAAAATGGCTGGAGTCAGAGATCGCTGTGACACTGGCTGGAGTCAGAGATCGCGCTGACGCTGGCTGTAGTCAGGCATCACTGTGACATTGGATGGAGTCAGAGATCGCTGTGACACTGGCTGGAGTCAGGCGTCACTTTGACACTGGCTGGAGTCAGAGATCGCTGTGACACTGGCTGGAGTCAGAGATCGCTGTGACACTGGCTGGAGTCAGAGATCGCTGTGACACTGGCTGGAGTCAGAGATCGCGCTGACACTGGCTGGAGTCAGAGATCGCTGTGACACTGGCTGGAGTCAGAGATCGCTGTGACACTGGCCGGAGTCAGAGATCGCGCTGACACTGGCTGTAGTCAGGCATCACTGTGACATTGGATGGAGTCAGAGATCGCTGTGATACTGGCTGGAGTCAGGCATCGCTGTGGCACTGGCTGGATTCAGGCATCGCAGTGACACTGGCTGGAGTTAGGCGTCGCCGTGACACTGGCTGGTGTCTGAGATCGCTGTGGCACTGACTGGTGTCAGAGATCGCTGTGACACTGGCTGGAGTCAGAGATCGCGGTGACACTGACTGGATTCAGAGATCGCTGTGACACTGGCCGGAGTGAGAGATCGCGCTGACACTGGCTGTAGTCAGGCATCACTGTCACATTGGCTGGAGTCAGAGATCGCTGTGACACTGGCTGGAGTCAGGCATCGCTTTGGCATTGGCTGGATTCAGGCATCGCAGTGACACTGGCTGGAGTCAGGTGTCGCCGTGACACTGGATGAAGTCAGAGATCGCTGTGGCACTAACTGGAGTCAGAGATCCCTGTGACACTGGCTGGAGTCAGAGATCGCTGTGGCACTGACTGGATTTAGAGATCGCTGTAACACTGGCTGGAGTCAGAGATCGCTGTGGCACTAACTGGAGTCAGAGATCGCTGTGACACTGGCTGGTGTCAGAGATCGCTGTGACACTGGCTGGAGTCAGAGATCGCGGAGACACTGGCTGGAGTCAGAAGTCGCCGTGACACTTGCTGGAGTCAGGCGTCGCCGTGACACTGGCTGGAGTCAGAGATCGCTGTGACACTGGCTGCAGTCAGAGATCGCGTTGACACTGGCTGGAGTCAGCGATCGCTGTGACAAATGGCTGGAGTCAGGCATCACTCTGGCACTGGCTGGAGTCAGAGATCGCTGTGACAATGGCTGGAGTCACAGATCGCTGTGACACTGACTGGAGTCAGAGATCGCTGTGACAGTGGCTGGAGTCAGAGATCGCGCTGACACTGGCTGTAGTCAGGCATCACTGTGACATTGGATGGAGTCAGAGATCGCTGTGACACTGGCTGTAGAGAGGCATCACTGTGACATTGGATGGAGTCAGAGATCGCGGTGACACTGGCTGGAGTCAGGCATAACTGTGACCCTGGCTGGAGTCAGAGATCGCTGTGACACTGGCTGGAGTCAGAGATCGTTGTGACACTGGCTGGAGTCAGAGATCGCTGTGACACTGGCTGGAGTCAGAGATCACTGTGACACTGATTGGAGTCAGAGATCGCTGTGACACTGGCTGGATTCAGAGATCGCTGTGACACTGGCTGGAGTCAGAGATCGCTGTGACACTGGCTGGAGTCGGAGATCGCTGTGACACTGGCTGGAGTCAGAGATCTCTGTCACACTGGCTGGATTAAGAGATCGCTGTGACACTGGCTGGATTCAGGCATCGCTTTGACACTGGCTGGAGTCAGAGATTGCTGTGACACTGGCTGGAGTCAGAGATCGTTGTGACACTGGCTGGAGTCAGAGATCACTGTGACACTGGCTGGAGTCAGAGATCGCTGTGACACTGGCTGGATTCAGAGATCGCTGTGACACTAGCTGGAGTCAGAGATCGCTGTGACACTGGCTGGAGTCGGAGATCACTGTGACACTGGCTGGAGTCAGAGATCTCTGTGACACTGGCTGGATTAAGAGATCGCTGTGACACTGGCTGGATTCAGGCGTCGGTTTGACACTGGCTGGAGTCAGAAATCGCTGTGACACTGGCTGGAGTCAGAGATCGCTGTGACACTGGCTGGATTCAGGCATCGCTGTGACACTGGCTGGAGTCAGAGATCGCTGTGACACTCGTTGGAGTAAAGCATCGCCGTGACAATCGCTGTAGCCAGAGATCGCTGTGACACTGCCTGGAGTCAGAGATCGCGCTGACATTTGCTGTTTCAGGCATCACTGTGACATTGGATGGAGTCAGAGATCGCTGTGACACTGGCTGGAGTCAGGCATCGCCGTGAAAATGGCTGGAGTCGGAGATCGCTGTGACACTGGCTGGAGTCAGAGATCGCGCTGACACTGGCTGTAGTCAAGCATCACTGTGACATTGGATGGAGTCAGAGATCGCTGTGACACTGGCTGGAGTCAGGCGTCACTTTGACACTGGCTGGAGTCAGAGATCGCTGTGACACTGGCTGGAGTCAGAGATCGCTGTGACACTGGCTGGAGTCAGAGATCGCTGTGACACTGGCTGGAGTCAGAGATCACTGTGACACTGGCCGGAGTCAGAGATCGCGCTGACACTGGCTGTAGTCAGGCATCACTGTGACATTGGATGGAGTCAGAGATCGCTGTGATACTGGCTGGAGTCAGGCATCGCTGTGGCACTGGCTGGATTCCGGCATTGCAGTGACACTGGCTGGAGTTAGGCGTCGCCGTGACACTGGCTGGTGTCTGAGATCGCTGTGGCACTGACTGGTGTCAGAGATCACTGTGACACTGGCTGGAGTCAGAGATCGCGGTGACACTGACTGGATTCAGAGATCGCTGTGACACTGGCCGGAGTGAGAGATCGCGCTGACACTGGCTGTAGTCAGGCATCACTGTCACATTGGCTGGAGTCAGAGATCGCTGTGACACTGGCTGGAGTCAGGCATCGCTTTGGCATTGGCTGGATTCAGGCATCGCAGTGACACTGGCTGGAGTCAGAGATCCCTGTGACACTGGCTGGAGTCAGAGATCGCTGTGGCACTGACTGGATTTAGAGATCGCTGTAACACTGGCTGGAGTCAGAGATCGCTGTGGCACTAACTGGAGTCAGAGATCGCTGTGACACTGGCTGGTGTCAGAGATCGCTGTGACACTGGCTGGAGTCAGAGATCGCGGAGACACTGGCTGGAGTCAGAAGTCGCCGTGACAATGGCTGGAGTCAGGCGTCGCCGTGACACAGGCTGGAGTCAGAGATCGCTGTGACACTGGCTGCAGTCAGAGATCGCGTTGACACTGGCTGGAGTCAGCGATCGCTGTGACAGTGTTTGGAGTCAGGCATCGCTCTGGCACTGGCTGGAGTCAGAGATCGCTGTGACAATGGCTGGAGTCACAGATCGCTGTGACACTGGCTGGAGTCAGAGATCGCTGTGACACTGGCTGGAGTCAGAGATCGCGCTGACACTGGCCGTAGTCAGGCATCACTGTGACATTGGATGGAGTCAGAGATCGCTGTGACACTGGCTGTAGTCAGGCATCACTGTGACATTGGATGGAGTCAGAGATCGCGGTGACACTGGCTGGAGTCAGGCATAACTGTGACCCTGGCTGGAGTCAGAGATTGCTGTGACACTGGCTGGAGTCAGAGATCGTTGTGACACTGGCTGGAGTCAGAGATCGCTGTGACACTGGCTGGAGTCAGAGATCGCTTTGACACTGGCTGGAGTCAGAGATCTCTGTGACACTGGCTGGATTAAGAGATCGCTGTGACACTGGCTGGAGTCAGGCATAACTGTGACCCTGGCTGGAGTCAGATATCGCTGTGACACTGGCTGGAGTCAGAGATCGTTGTGACACTGGCTGGAGTCAGAGATCGCTGTGACACTGGCTGGAGTCAGAGATCACTGTGACACTGATTGGAGTCAGAGATCGCTGTGACACTGGCTGGATTCAGAGATCGCTGTGACACTGGCTGGAGTCAGAGATCGCTGTGACACTGGCTGGAGTCGGAGATCGCTGTGACACTGGCTGGAGTCAGAGATCTCCGTCACACTGGCTGGATTAAGAGATCGCTGTGACACTGGCTGGATTCAGGCATCGCTTTGACACTGGCTGGAGTCAGAGATTGCTGTGACACTGGCTGGAGTCAGAGATCGTTGTGACACTGGCTGGAGTCAGAGATCACTGTGACACTGGCTGGAGTCAGAGATCGCTGTGACACTGGCTGGATTCAGAGATCGCTGTGACACTAGCTGGAGTCGGAGATCGCTGTGACACTGGCTGGAGTCGGAGATCGCTGTGACACTGGCTGGAGTCAGAGATCTCTGTGACACTGGCTGGATTAAGAGATCGCTGTGACACTGGCTGGATTCAGGCGTCGCTTTGACACTGGCTGGAGTCAGAAATCGCTGTGACACTGGCTGGAGTCAGAGATCGCTGTGACACTGGCTGGATTCAGACATCGCTGTGACACTGGCTGGAGTCAGAGATCGCTGTGACACTCGTTGGAGTAAAGCATCGCCGTGACAATCGCTGGAGCCAGAGATCGCTGTGACACTGGCTGGAGTCAGAGATCGCGCTGACACTTGCTGTTTCAGGCATCACTGTGACATTGGATGGAGTCAGAGATCGCTGTGACACTGGCTGGAGTCAGGCATCGCCGTGAAAATGGCTGGAGTCAGAGATCGCTGTGACACTGGCTGGAGTCAGAGATCGCGCTGACACTGGCTGTAGTCAGGCATCACTGTGACATTGGATGGAGTCAGAGATCGCTGTGACACTGGCTGGAGTCAGGCATCACTTTGACACTGGCTGGAGTCAGAGATCGCTGTGACACTGGCTGGAGTCAGAGATCGCTGTGACACTGACTGGAGTCAGAGATCGCTGTGACACTGGCTGGAGTCAGAGATCGCTGTGACACTGGCTGGAGTCAGAGATCGCTGTGACACTGGCTGGAGTCAGAGATCGCTGTGACACTGGCCGGAGTCAGAGATCGCGCTGACACTGGCTGTAGTTAGGCATCACTGTGACATTGGATGGAGTCAGAGATCGCTGTGATACTGGCTGGAGTCAGGCATCGCTGTGGCACTGGCTGGATTCAGGCATCGCAGTGACACTGGCTGGAGTTAGGCGTCGCCGTGACAGTGGCTGGTGTCTGAGATCGCTGTGGCACTGACTGGTGTCAGAGATCACTTTGACACTGGCTGGAGTCAGAGATCGCTGTGACACTGGCTGGAGTCAGAGATCGCTGTGACACTGGCTGGAGTCAGAGATCGCTGTGACACTGGCTGGAGTCAGAGATCACTGTGACACTGGCCGGAGTCAGAGATCGCGCTGACACTGGCTGTAGTCAGGCATCACTGTGACATTGGATGGAGTCAGAGATCGCTGTGATACTGGCTGGAGTCAGGCATCGCTGTGGCACTGGCTGGATTCCGGCATTGCAGTGACACTGGCTGGAGTTAGGCGTCGCCGTGACACTGGCTGGTGTCTGAGATCGCTGTGGCACTGACTGGTGTCAGAGATCACTGTGACACTGGCTGGAGTCAGAGATCGCGGTGACACTGACTGGATTCAGAGATCGCTGTGACACTGGCCGGAGTGAGAGATCGCGCTGACACTGGCTGTAGTCAGGCATCACTGTCACATTGGCTGGAGTCAGAGATCGCTGTGACACTGGCTGGAGTCAGGCATCGCTTTGGCATTGGCTGGATTCAGGCATCGCAGTGACACTGGCTGGAGTCAGAGATCCCTGTGACACTGGCTGGAGTCAGAGATCGCTGTGGCACTGACTGGATTTAGAGATCGCTGTAACACTGGCTGGAGTCAGAGATCGCTGTGGCACTAACTGGAGTCAGAGATCGCTGTGACACTGGCTGGTGTCAGAGATCGCTGTGACACTGGCTGGAGTCAGAGATCGCGGAGACACTGGCTGGAGTCAGAAGTCGCCGTGACAATGGCTGGAGTCAGGCGTCGCCGTGACACAGGCTGGAGTCAGAGATCGCTGTGACACTGGCTGCAGTCAGAGATCGCGTTGACACTGGCTGGAGTCAGCGATCGCTGTGACAGTGTTTGGAGTCAGGCATCGCTCTGGCACTGGCTGGAGTCAGAGATCGCTGTGACAATGGCTGGAGTCACAGATCGCTGTGACACTGGCTGGAGTCAGAGATCGCTGTGACACTGGCTGGAGTCAGAGATCGCGCTGACACTGGCCGTAGTCAGGCATCACTGTGACATTGGATGGAGTCAGAGATCGCTGTGACACTGGCTGTAGTCAGGCATCACTGTGACATTGGATGGAGTCAGAGATCGCGGTGACACTGGCTGGAGTCAGGCATAACTGTGACCCTGGCTGGAGTCAGAGATTGCTGTGACACTGGCTGGAGTCAGAGATCGTTGTGACACTGGCTGGAGTCAGAGATCGCTGTGACACTGGCTGGAGTCAGAGATCACTGTGACAATGGCTGGAGTCAGAGATCACTGTGACACTGGCTGGATTCAGAGATCGCTGTGACACTGGCTGGAGTCAGAGATCGCTGTGACACTGGCTGGAGTCGGAGATCGCTTTGACACTGGCTGGAGTCAGAGATCTCTGTGACACTGGCTGGATTAAGAGATCGCTGTGACACTGGCTGGAGTCAGGCATAACTGTGACCCTGGCTGGAGTCAGAGATCGCTGTGACACTGGCTGGAGTCAGAGATCGTTGTGACACTGGCTGGAGTCAGAGATCGCTGTGACACTGGCTGGAGTCAGAGATCACTGTGACACTGATTGGAGTCAGAGATCGCTGTGACACTGGCTGGATTCAGAGATCGCTGTGACACTGGCTGGAGTCAGAGATCGCTGTGACACTGGCTGGAGTCGGAGATCGCTGTGACACTGGCTGGAGTCAGAGATCTCCGTCACACTGGCTGGATTAAGAGATCGCTGTGACACTGGCTGGATTCAGGCATCGCTTTGACACTGGCTGGAGTCAGAGATTGCTGTGACACTGGCTGGAGTCAGAGATCGTTGTGACACTGGCTGGAGTCAGAGATCACTGTGACACTGGCTGGAGTCAGAGATCGCTGTGACACTGGCTGGATTCAGAGATCGCTGTGACACTAGCTGGAGTCGGAGATCGCTGTGACACTGGCTGGAGTCGGAGATCGCTGTGACACTGGCTGGAGTCAGAGATCTCTGTGACACTGGCTGGATTAAGAGATCGCTGTGACACTGGCTGGATTCAGGCGTCGCTTTGACACTGGCTGGAGTCAGAAATCGCTGTGACACTGGCTGGAGTCAGAGATCGCTGTGACACTGGCTGGATACAGGCATCGCTGTGACACTGGCTGGAGTCAGAGATCGCTGTGACACTCGTTGGAGTAAAGCATCGCCGTGACAATCGCTGGAGCCAGAGATCGCTGTGACACTGGCTGGAGTCAGAGATCGCGCTGACACTTGCTGTTTCAGGCATCACTGTGACATTGGATGGAGTCAGAGATCGCTGTGACACTGGCTGGAGTCAGGCATCGCCGTGAAAATGGCTGGAGTCAGAGATCGCTGTGACACTGGCTGGAGTCAGAGATCGCGCTGACACTGGCTGTAGTCAGGCATCACTGTGACATTGGATGGAGTCAGAGATCGCTGTGACACTGGCTGGAGTCAGGCATCACTTTGACACTGGCTGGAGTCAGAGATCGCTGTGACACTGGCTGGAGTCAGAGATCGCTGTGACACTGACTGGAGTCAGAGATCGCTGTGACACTGGCTGGAGTCAGAGATCGCTGTGACACTGGCTGGAGTCAGAGATCGCTGTGACACTGGCTGGAGTCAGAGATCGCTGTGACACTGGCCGGAGTCAGAGATCGCGCTGACACTGGCTGTAGTTAGGCATCACTGTGACATTGGATGGAGTCAGAGATCGCTGTGATACTGGCTGGAGTCAGGCATCGCTGTGGCACTGGCTGGATTCAGGCATCGCAGTGACACTGGCTGGAGTTAGGCGTCGCCGTGACACTGGCTGGTGTCTGAGATCGCTGTGGCACTGACTGGTGTCAGAGATCACTGTGACACTGGCTGGAGTCAGAGATCGCGGTGACACTGACTGGATTCAGAGATCGCTGTGACACTGGCCGGAGTGAGAGATCGCGCTGACACTGGCTGTAGTCAGGCATCACTGTCACATTGGCTGGAGTCAGAGATCGCTGTGACACTGGCTGGAGTCAGGCATCGCTTTGGCATTGGCTGGATTCAGGCATCGCAGTGACACTGTCTGGAGTCAGAGATCCCTGTGACACTGGCTGGAGTCAGAGATCGCTGTGGCACTGACTGGATTTAGAGATCGCTGTAACACTGGCTGGAGTCAGAGATCGCTGTGGCACTAACTGGAGTCAGAGATCGCTGTGACACTGGCTGGTGTCAGAGATCGCTGTGACACTGGCTGGAGTCAGAGATCGCGGAGACACTGGCTGGAGTCAGAAGTCGCCGTGACACTGGCTGGAGTCAGGCGTCGCCGTGACACTGGCTGGAGTCAGAGATCGCTGTGACACTGGCTGCAGTCAGAGATCGCATTGACACTGGCTGGAGTCAGCGATCGCTGTGACAGTGGCTGGAGTCAGGCATCGCTCTGGCACTGGCTGGAGTCAGAGATCGCTGTGACAATGGCTGAAGTCACAGATCGCTGTGACACTGGCTGGAGTCTGAGATCGCTGTGACACTGGCTGGAGTCAGAGATCGCGCTGACACTGGCCGTAGTCAGGCATCACTGTGACATTGGATGGAGTCAGAGATCGCTGTGACACTGGCTGTAGTCAGGCATCACTGTGACATTGGATGGAGTCAGAGATCGCGGTGACACTGGCTGGAGTCAGGCATAACTGTGACCCTGGCTGGAGTCAGAGATTGCTGTGACACTGGCTGGAGTCAGAGATCGTTGTGACACTGGCTGGAGTCAGAGATCGCTGTGACACTGGCTGGAGTCAGAGATCACTGTGACAATGGCTGGAGTCAGAGATCACTGTGACACTGGCTGGATTCAGAGATCGCTGTGACACTGGCTGGAGTCAGAGATCGCTGTGACACTGGCTGGAGTCGGAGATCGCTTTGACACTGGCTGGAGTCAGAGATCTCTGTGACACTGGCTGGATTAAGAGATCGCTGTGACACTGGCTGGATTCAGGCGTCGCTTTGACACTGGCTGGAGTCAGAGATTGCTGTGACAGTGGCTGGAGTCAGAGATCGTTGTGACACTGGCTGGAGTCAGAGATCACTGTGACACTGGCTGGAGTCAGAGATCGCTGTGACACTGGCTGGAGTCAGAGATCTCTGTGACACTGGCTGGATTAAGAGATCGCTGTGACACTGGCTGGATTCAGGCGTCGCTTTGACACTGGCTGGAGTCAGAGATCCCTGTGACACTGCTGGATTCAGAGATCGCTATGACACTGGCTGGAGTAAGAGATGGGGTTGACACTGGCTGGAGTCAGAGATCGCTGTGACACTGGCTGGAGTCAGAGATCGCTGTGACACTGGCTGGAGTCAGAGATCGCTGTGACACTGGCTGGAGTCGGAGATCACTGTGACACTGGCTGGATTCAGAGATCGCTGTGACACTGGCTGGAGTCAGAGATCGCTGTGACACTGGCTGGAGTCAGGCGTCGCTTTGACACTGGCTGGAGTCAGAGATCGCTATGACACTGGTAGGAGTCAGAGATCGCTGTGACACTGGCTGGAGTCAGAGATCTCTGTGACACTGGCTGGATTAAGAGATCGCTGTGACACTGGCTGGATTCAGGCGTCGCTTTGACACTGGCTGGAGTCAGAGATCCCTGTGACACTGCTGGATTCAGAGATCGCTATGACACTGGCTGGAGTAAGAGATGGGGTTGACACTGGCTGGAGTCAGAGATCGCTGTGACACTGGCTGGAGTCAGAGATCGCTGTGACACTGGCTGGAGTCAGAGATCGCTGTGACACTGGCTGGAGTCGGAGATCACTGTGACACTGGCTGGATTCAGAGATCGCTGTGACACTGGCTGGAGTCAGAGATCGCTGTGACACTGGCTGGAGTCAGGCGTCGCTTTGACACTGGCTGGAGTCAGAGATCGCTGTGACACTGGTAGGAGTCAGAGATCGCTGTGACACTGGCTGGATTCAGAGATCGCTGTGACACTGGCTGGATTCAGAGATCGCTGTGCCACTGGCTGGAATCAGTGGTCGCCGTGACACTGGCTGGAGTTAAGAGATCGTGTTGACACTGGCTGGATTCAGAGATCACTGTGACACTGCCTAGATTCAGGCGTCGCTGTGACACTGGCTGGATTCAGAGATCGCTGTGCCACTCGCTGGAGTCAGAGGTCGCGGTTACAATGGCTGGAGTCAGGCGTCGCTTTGACACTGGCTGGAGTCAGAGATCGCGGTGACACTGGCTGGAGTCAGCGATCGCTGTGTCAGTGGCTGGAGTCAGGCATCGCTCTGGCACTGGCTGGAGTCAGAGATCGCTGTGACAATGTCTGGAGTCACAGATCGCTGTGACACTGTCTGTAGTCAGGCATCACTGTGACATTGGATGGAGTCAGAGATCGCTGTGACACTGGCTGTAGTCAGGCATCACTGTGACATTGGATGGAGTCAGAGATCGCGGTGACACTGGCTGGAGTCAGTCATAACTGTGACCCTGGCTGGAGTCAGAGATCGCTGTGACACTGGCTGGAGTCAGAGATCGTTGTGACACTGGCTGGAGTCAGAGATCGCTGTGACACTGGCTGGAGTCAGAGATCACTGTGACACTGATTGGAGTCAGAGATCGCTGTGACACTGGCTGGATTCAGAGATCGCTGTGACACTGGCTGGAGTCAGAGATCGCTGTGACACTGGCTGGAGTCGGAGATCGCTGTGACATTGGCTGGAGTCAGAGATCTCTGTCACACTGGCTGGAGTTGGAGATCGCTGTGACACTGGCTGGATTCAGGCGTCGCTTTGACACTGGCTGGAGTCAGAGATTGCTGTGACACTGGCTGGAGTCAGAGATCGTTGTGACACTGGCTGGAGTCAGAGATCACTGTGACACTGGCTGGAGTCAGAGATCGCTGTGACACTGGCTGGATTCAGAGATCGCTGTGACACTGGCTGGAGTCAGAGATCGCTGTGACACTGGCCGGAGTCAGAGATCGCGCTGACACTGGCTGTAGTCAGGCATCACTGTGACATTGGATGGAGTCAGAGATCGCTGTGATACTGGCTGGAGTCAGGCATCGCTGTGGCACTGGCTGGATTCAGTCATCGAAGTGACATTGGCTGGAGTCAGGCATCGCCGTGACACTGGCTGGTGTCTGAGATCGCTGTGGCACTGACTGGTGTCAGAGATCGCTGTGACACTGGCTGGAGTCAGAGATCGCGGTGACACTGGCTGGATTCAGAGATCGCTGTGACACTGGCCGGAGTGAGAGATCGCGCTGACACTGGCTGTAGTCAGGCATCACTGTGACATTGGCTGGAGTCAGAGATCGCTGTGACACTGGCTGGAGTCAGGCATCGCTTTGGCACTGGCTGGATTCAGGCATCGCAGTGACACTGGCTGGAGTCAGGTGTCGCCGTGACACTGGATGAAGTCAGAGATCGCTGTGGCACTAACTGGAGTCAGAGATCGCTGTGACACTGGCTGGAGTCAGAGATCGCTGTCGCACTGACTGGATTCAGAGATCACTGTAACACGGACTGGAGTCAGTGATCGCTGTGGCACTAACTGGAGTCAGAGATCGCTGTGACACTGGCTGGAGTCAGAGATCGCTGTGACACTGGCTGGAGTCAGAGATCACTGTTACACTGGTTGGAGTCAGAGATCGCTGTGACACTGGCTGGAGTCAGAGATCGCTGTGACACTGGCTGGAGTCAGAGATCGCTGTAACACTGGCTGGAGTCAGAAGTCGCCGTGACACTGGCTGGAGTCGGCGTCGCCGTGACACTGGCTGGAGTCAGAGATCGCTGTGACACTGGCTGCAGTCAGAGATCGCGGTGACACTGGCTGGAGTCAGCGATCGCTGTGACAGTGGCTGGAGTCAGGCATCGCTCTGGCACTGGCTGGAGTCAGAGATCGCTGTGACAATGGCTGGAGTTACAGATCGCTGTGACACTGGCTGGAGTCAGAGATCGCTGTGACAGTGGCTGGAGTCAGAGATCGCGCTGACACTGGCTGTAGTCAGGCATCACTGTGACATTGGATGGAGTCAGAGATCGCGGTGACACTGGCTGGAGTCAGGCATAACTGTGACCCTGGCTGGAGTCAGAGATCGCTGTGACACTCGTTGGAGTAAAGCATCGCCGTGACAATGGCTGGAGCCAGAGATCGCTGTGACACTGGCTGGAGTCAGAGATCGCGCTGACACTTGCTGTTTCAGGCATCACTGTGACATTGGATTGTGTCAGAGATCGCTGTGACACTGGCTGGAGTCAGAGATCGCGCTGACACTGGCTGTAGTCAGGCATCACTGTGACATTGGATGGAGTCAGAGATCGCTGTGACACTGGCTGGAGTCAGGCGTCACTTTGACACTGGCTGGAGTCAGAGATCGCTGTGACACTGGCTGGAGTCAGAGATCGCTGTGACACTGACTGGAGTCAGAGATCGCTGTGACACTGGCTGGAGTCAGAGATCGCTGTGACACTGGCTGGAGTCAGAAATCGCTGTGACACTGGCTGGAGTCAGAGATCGCTGTGACACTGGCCGGAGTCAGAGATCGCGCTGACACTGGCTGTAGTCAGGCATCACTGTGACATTGGATGGAGTCAGAGATCGCTGTGATACTGGCTGGAGTCAGGCATCGCTGTGGCACTGGCTGGATTCAGGCATCGCAGTGACACTGGCTGGAGTTAGGCGTCGCCGTGACACTGGCTGGTGTCTGAGATCGCTATGGCACTGACTGGTGTCAGAGATCACTGTGACACTGGCTGGAGTCAGAGATCGCGGTGACACTGACTGGATTCAGAGATCGCTGTGACACTGGCCGGAGTGAGAGATCGCGCTGACACTGGCTGTAGTCAGGCATCACTGTCACATTGGCTGGAGTCAGAGATCGCTGTGACACTGGCTGGAGTCAGGCATCGCTTTGGCATTGGCTGGATTCAGGCATCGCAGTGACACTGTCTGTAGTCAGAGATCCCTGTGACACTGGCTGGAGTCAGAGATCGCTGTGGCACTGACTGGATTCAGAGATCGCTGTAACACTGGCTGGAGTCAGAGATCGCTGTGGCACTAACTGGAGTCAGAGATCGCTGTGACACTGGCTGGTGTCAGAGATCGCTGTGACACTGGCTGGAGTCAGAGATCGCGGAGACACTGGCTGGAGTCAGAAGTCGCCGTGACACTGGCTGGAGTCAGGCGTCGCCGTGACACTGGCTGGAGTCAGAGATCGCTGTGACACTGGCTGCAGTCAGAGATCGCGTTGACACTGGCTGGAGTCAGCGATCGCTGTGACAGTGGCTGGAGTCAGGCATCGCTCTGGCACTGGCTGGAGTCAGAGATCGCTGTGACAATGGCTGGAGTCACAGATCGCTGTGACACTGGCTGGAGTCTGAGATCGCTGTGACACTGGCTGGAGTCAGAGATCGCGCTGACACTGGCCGTAGTCAGGCATCACTGTGACATTGGATGGAGTCAGAGATCGCTGTGACACTGGCTGTAGTCAGGCATCACTGTGACATTGGATGGAGTCAGAGATCGCGGTGACACTGGCTGGAGTCAGGCATAACTGTGACCCTGGCTGGAGTCAGAGATTGCTGTGACACTGGCTGGAGTCAGAGATCGTTGTGACACTGGCTGGAGTCAGAGATCGCTGTGACACTGGCTGGAGTCAGAGATCACTGTGACAATGGCTGGAGTCAGAGATCACTGTGACACTGGCTGGATTCAGAGATCGCTGTGACACTGGCTGGAGTCAGAGATCGCTGTGACACTGGCTGGAGTCGGAGATCGCTTTGACACTGGCTGGAGTCAGAGATCTCTGTGACACTGGCTGGATTAAGAGATCGCTGTGACACTGGCTGGATTCAGGCGTCGCTTTGACACTGGCTGGAGTCAGAGATCGCTGTGACAGTGGCTGGAGTCAGAGATCGTTGTGACACTGGCTGGAGTCAGAGATCACTGTGACACTGGCTGGAGTCAGAGATCGCTGTGACACTGGCTGGAGTCAGAGATCTCTGTGACACTGGCTGGATTAAGAGATCGCTGTGACACTGGCTGGATTCAGGCGTCGCTTTGACACTGGCTGGAGTCAGAGATCCCTGTGACACTGCTGGATTCAGAGATCGCTATGACACTGGCTGGAGTAAGAGATGGGGTTGACACTGGCTGGAGTCAGAGATCGCTGTGACACTGGCTGGAGTCAGAGATCGCTGTGACACTGGCTGGAGTCAGAGATCGCTGTGACACTGGCTGGAGTCGGAGATCACTGTGACACTGGCTGGATTCAGAGATCGCTGTGACACTGGCTGGAGTCAGAGATCGCTGTGACACTGGCTGGAGTCAAGCGTCGCTTTGACACTGGCTGGAGTCAGAGATCGCTGTGACACTGGTAGGAGTCAGAGATCGCTGTGACACTGGCTGGATTCAGAGATCGCTGTGACACTGGCTGGATTCAGAGATCGCTGTGCCACTGGCTGGAGTCAGTGGTCGCCGTGACACTGGCTGGAGTTAAGAGATCGTGTTGACACTGGCTGGATTCAGAGATCACTGTGACACTGCCTAGATTCAGGCGTCGCTGTGACACTGGCTGGATTCAGAGATCGCTGTGCCACTCGCTGGAGTCAGAGGTCGCGGTTACAATGGCTGGAGTCAGGCGTCGCTTTGACACTGGCTGGAGTCAGAGATCGCGGTGACACTGGCTGGAGTCAGCGATCGCTGTGACAGTGGCTGGAGTCAGGCATCGCTCTGGCACTGGCTGGAGTCAGAGATCGCTGTGACAATGGCTGGAGTCACAGATCGCTGTGACACTGGCTGTAGTCAGGCATCACTGTGACATTGGATGGAGTCAGAGATCGCTGTGACACTGGCTGTAGTCAGGCATCACTGTGACATTGGATGGAGTCAGAGATCGCGGTGACACTGGCTGGAGTCAGTCATAACTGTGACCCTGGCTGGAGTCAGAGATCGCTGTGACACTGGCTGGAGTCAGAGATCGTTGTGACACTGGCTGGAGTCAGAGATCGCTGTGACACTGGCTGGAGTCAGAGATCACTGTGACACTGATTGGAGTCAGAGATCGCTGTGACACTGGCTGGATTCAGAGATCGCTGTGACACTGGCTGGAGTCAGAGATCGCCGTGACACTGGCTGGAGTCGGAGATCGCTGTGACATTGGCTGGAGTCAGAGATCTCTGTCACACTGGCTGGATTAAGAGATCGCTGTGACACTGGCTGGATTCAGGCGTCGCTTTGACACTGGCTGGAGTCAGAGATTGCTGTGACACTGGCTGGAGTCAGAGATCGTTGTGACACTGGCTGGAGTCAGAGATCACTGTGACACTGGCTGGAGTCAGAGATCGCTGTGACACTGGCTGGATTCAGAGATCGCTGTGACACTGGCTGGAGTCAGAGATCGCTGTGACACTGGCCGGAGTCAGAGATCGCGCTGACACTGGCTGTAGTCAGGCATCACTGTGACATTGGATGGAGTCAGAGATCGCTGTGATACTGGCTGGAGTCAGGCATCGCTGTGGCACTGGCTGGATTCAGGCATCGAAGTGACATTGGCTGGAGTCAGGCATCGCCGTGACACTGGCTGGTGTCTGAGATCGCTGTGGCACTGACTGGTGTCAGAGATCGCTGTGACACTGGCTGGAGTCAGAGATCGCGGTGACACTGGCTGGATTCAGAGATCGCTGTGACACTGGCCGGAGTGAGAGATCGCGCTGACACTGGCTGTAGTCAGGCATCACTGTGACATTGGCTGGAGTCAGAGATCGCTGTGACACTGGCTGGAGTCAGGCATCGCTTTGGCACTGGCTGGATTCAGGCATCGCAGTGACACTGGCTGGAGTCAGAGATCGCTGTGGCACTAACTGGAGTCAGAGATAGCTGTGACACTGGCTGGAGTCAGAGATCGCTGTGACACTGGCTGGAGTCAGAGATCACTGTTACACTGGTTGGAGTCAGAGATCGCTGTGACACTGGCTGGAGTCAGAGATCGCTGTGACACTGGCTGGAGTCAGAGATCGCTGTAATACTGGCTGGAGTCAGAAGTCGCCGTGTCACTGGCTGGAGTCAGGCGTCGCCGTGACACTGGCTGGAGTCAGAGATCGCTGTGACACTGGCTGCAGTCAGAGATCGCGGTGACACTGGCTGGAGTCAGCGATCGCTGTGACAGTGGCTGGAGTCAGGCATCGCTCTGGCACTGGCTGGAGTCAGAGATCGCTGTGACAATGGCTGGAGTTACAGATTGCTGTGACACTGGCTGGAGTCAGAGATCGCTGTGACAGTGGCTGGAGTCAGAGATCGCGCTGACACTGGCTGTAGTCAGGCATCACTGTGACATTGGATGGAGTCAGAGATCGCTGTGACACTGGCTGTAGTCAGGCATCACTGTGACATTGGATGGAGTCAGAGATCGCGGTGACACTGGCTGGAGTCAGGCATAACTGTGACCCTGGCTGGAGTCAGAGATCGCTGTGACACTGGCTGGAGTCAGAGATCGTTGTGACACTGGCTGGAGTCAGAGATCGCTGTGACACTGGCTGGAGTCAGAGATCACTGTGACACTGATTGGAGTCAGAGATCGCTGTGACACTGGCTGGATTCAGAGATCTCTGTCACACTGGCTGGATTAAGAGATCGCTGTGACACTGGCTGGATTCAGGCGTCGCTTTGACATTGGCTGGAGTCAGAGATTGCTGTGACACTGGCTGGAGTCAGAGATCGTTGTGACACTGGCTGGAGTCAGAGATCACTGTGACACTGGCTGGAGTCAGAGATCGCTGTGACACTGGCTGGATTCAGAGATCGCTGTGACACTAGCTGGAGTCAGAGATCGCTGTGACACTGGCTGGAGTCGGAGATCGCTGTGACACTGGCTGGAGTCAGAGATCTCTGTGACACTGGCTGGATTAAGAGGTCGCTGTGACACTGGCTGGATTCAGGCGTCGGTTTGACACTGGCTGGAGTCAGAAATCGCTGTGACACTGGCTGGAGGCAGAGATCGCTGTGACACTGGCTGGATTCAGGCATCGCTGTGACTCTGGCTGGAGTCAGAGATCGCTGTGACACTCGTTGGAGTAAAGCATCGCCGTGACAATGGCTGGAGCCAGAGATCGCTGTGACACTGGCTGGAGTCAGAGATCGCGCTGACACTTGCTGTTTCAGGCATCACTGTGACATTGGATGGAGTCAGAGATCGCTGTGACACTGGCTGGAGTCAGGCATCGCCGTGAAAATGGCTGGAGTCAGAGATCGCTGTGACACTGGCTGGAGTCAGAGATCGCGCTGACACTGGCTGTAGTCAGGCATCACTGTGACATTGGATGGAGTCAGAGATCGCTGTGACACTGGCTGGAGTCAGGCGTCACTTTGACACTGGCTGGAGTCAGAGATCGCTGTGACACTGGCTGGAGTCAGAGATCGCTGTGACACTGGCTGGAGTCAGAGATCGCTGTGACACTGGCTGGAGTCAGAGATCGCTGTGACACTGGCTGGAGTCAGAGATCGCTGTGACACTGGCCGGAGTCAGAGATCGCGCTGACACTGGCTGTAGTCAGGCATCACTGTGACATTGGATGGAGTCAGAGATCGCTGTGATACTGGCTGGAGTCAGGCATCGCTGTGGCACTGGCTGGATTCAGGCATCGCAGTGACACTGGCTGGAGTTAGGCGTCGCCGTGACACTGGCTGGTGTCTGAGATCGCTGTGGCACTGACTGGTGTCAGAGATCGCTGTGACACTGGCTGGAGTCAGAGATCGCTGTGACACTGACTGGATTCAGAGATCGCTGTGACACTGGCCGGAGTGAGAGATCGCGCTGACACTGGCTGTAGTCAGGCATCACTGTCACATTGGCTGGAGTCAGAGATCGCTGTGACACTGGCTGCAGTCAGAGATCGCGTTGACACTGGCTGGAGTCAGCGATCGCTGTGACAGTGGCTGGAGTCAGGCATCGCTCTGGCACTGGCTGGAGTCTGAGATCGCTGTGACACTGGCTGGAGTCATAGATCGCGCTGACACTGGCTGTAGTCAGGCATCACTGTGACATTGGATGGAGTCAGAGATCGCTGTGACACTGGCTGTAGTCAGGCATCACTGTGACATTGGATGGAGTCAGAGATCGCGGTGACACTGGCTGGAGTCAAGCATAATTGTGACCCTGGCTGGAGTCAGAGATCGCTGTGACACTGGCTGGAGTCAGAGATCGTTGTGACACTGGATGGAGTCAGAGATCACTGTGACACTGCCTGGAGTCAGAGATCACTGTGACACTGGCTGGAGTCAGAGATCGCTGTGACACTGGCTGGAGTCAGAGATCGCTGTGACACTGGCTGGATTCAGAGATCGCTGTGACACTGGCTGGAGTCAGAGATCGCTGTGACACTGGCTGGAGTCGGAGATCGCTTTGACACTGGCTGGAGTCAGAGATCTCTGTGACACTGGCTGGATTAAGAGATCGCTGTGACACTGGCTGGATTCACGCGTCGCTTTGACACTGGCTGGAGTCAGAGATTGCTGTGACAGTGGCTGGAGTCAGAGATCGTTGTGACACTGGCTGGAGTCAGAGATCACTGTGACACTGGCTTGTGTCAGAGATCGCTGTGACACTGGCTGGAGTCAGAGATCGCTGTGACACTGGCTGGAAGTCGGAGATCGCTGTGACACTGGCTGGAGTCAGAGATCTCTGTGACACTGGCTGGATTAAGAGATCGCTGTGTCACTGGCTGGCTTCAGGCGTCGCTTTGACACTGGCTGGAGTCAGAGATTGTTGTGACACTGGCTGGAGTCAGAGATCGCTGTGACACTGGCTGGAGTCAGAGATCGCTGTGACACTGGCTGGAGTCAGAGATCACTGTGACACTGATTGGAGTCAGAGATCGCTGTAACACTGGCTGGATTCAGAGATCGCTGTGCCACTGGCTGGAGTCAGAGATCGCTGTGACACTGGCTGGAGTCGGAGATCGCTGTGACACTGGCAGGAGTCAGAGATCTCCGTCACACTGGCTGGATTAAGAGATCGCTGTGACAATGGCTGGATTCAGGCATCGCTTTGACACTGGCTGGAGTCAGAGATTGCTTTGACACTGGCTGGAGTCAGAGATCGTTGTGACACTGGCTGGAGTCAGAGATCACTGTGACACTGGCTGGAGTCAGAGATCGCTGTGACACTAGCTGGAGTCAGAGATCTCTGTGACACTGGCTGGAGTCGGAGATCGCTGTGACACTGGCTGGAGTCAGAGATCGCTGTGACACTTGCTGGATTCAGGCGTCGCTTTGACATTGGCTGGAGTCAGAAATCGCTGTGACACTGGCTGCAGTCAGAGATCACTGTGACACTGGCTGGATTCAGGCATCACTGTGACAGTGGCTGGAGTCAGAGATCGCTGTGACACTCGTTGGAGTAAAGCATCGCCGTGACAATGGCTGGAGCCAGAGATCGCTGTGACACTGGCTGGAGTCAGAGATCGCGCTGGCACTGGCTGTTTCAGGCATCACTGTGACATTGGATGGAGTCAGAGATCGCTGTGACACTGGCTGGATTCAGGCATCGCCGTGAAAATGGCTGGAGTCAGAGATCGCTGTGACACTGGCTGGAGTCAGAGATCGCACTGACGCTGGCTGTAGTCAGGCATCACTGTGACATTGGATGGAGTCAGAGATCGCTGTGACACTGGCTGGAGTCAGGCGTCACTTTGACACTGGCTGGAGTCAGAGATCGCTGTGACACTGGCTGGAGTCAGAGATCGCTGTGACACTGGCTGGAGTCAGAGATCGCTGTGACACTGGCTGGAGTCAGAGATCGCTGTGACACTGGCTGGAGTCAGAGATCGCTGTGACACTGGCTGGAGTCAGAGATCGCTGTGACACTGGCCGGAGTCAGAGATCGCGCTGACACTGGCTGTAGTCAGGCATCACTGTGACATTGGATGGAGTCAGAGATCGCTGTGATACTGGCTGGAGTCAGGCATCGCTGTGGCACTGGCTGGATTCAGGCATCGCAGTGACACTGGCTGGAGTTAGGCGTCGCCGTGACACTGGCTGGTGTCTGAGATCGCTGTGGCACTGACTGGTGTCAGAGATCGCTGTGACACTGGCTGGAGTCAGAGATCGCGGTGACACTGACTGGATTCAGAGATCGCTGTGACACTGGCCGGAGTGAGAGATCGCGCTGACACTGGCTGTTGTCAGGCATCACTGTCACATTGGCTGGAGTCAGAGATCGCTGTGACACTGGCTGGAGTCAGGCATCGCTTTGGCATTGGCTGGATTCAGGCATCGCAGTGACACTGTCTGGAGTCAGAGATCCCTGTGACACTGGCTGGAGTCAGAGATCGCTGTGGCACTGACTGGATTTAGAGATCGCTGTAACACTGGCTGGAGTCAGAGATCGCTGTGGCACTAACTGGAGTCAGAGATCGCTGTGACACTGGCTGGTGTCAGAGATCGCTGTGACACTGGCTGGAGTCAGAGATCGCGGAGACACTGGCTGGAGTCAGAAGTCGCCGTGACACTGGCTGGAGTCAGGCGTCGCCGTGACACTGGCTGGAGTCAGAGATCGCTGTGACACTGGCTGCAGTCAGAGATCGCATTGACACTGGCTGGAGTCAGCGATCGCTGTGACAGTGGCTGGAGTCAGGCATCGCTCTGGCACTGGCTGGAGTCAGAGATCGCTGTGACAATGGCTGAAGTCACAGATCGCTGTGACACTGGCTGGAGTCTGAGATCGCTGTGACACTGGCTGGAGTCAGAGATCGCGCTGACACTGGCCGTAGTCAGGCATCACTGTGACATTGGATGGAGTCAGAGATCGCTGTGACACTGGCTGTAGTCAGGCATCACTGTGACATTGGATGGAGTCAGAGATCGCGGTGACACTGGCTGGAGTCAGGCATAACTGTGACCCTGGCTGGAGTCAGAGATTGCTGTGACACTGGCTGGAGTCAGAGATCGTTGTGACACTGGCTGGAGTCAGAGATCGCTGTGACACTGGCTGGAGTCAGAGATCACTGTGACAATGGCTGGAGTCAGAGATCACTGTGACACTGGCTGGATTCAGAGATCGCTGTGACACTGGCTGGAGTCAGAGATCGCTGTGACACTGGCTGGAGTCGGAGATCGCTTTGACACTGGCTGGAGTCAGAGATCTCTGTGACACTGGCTGGATTAAGAGATCGCTGTGACACTGGCTGGATTCAGGCGTCGCTTTGACACTGGCTGGAGTCAGAGATTGCTGTGACAGTGGCTGGAGTCAGAGATCGTTGTGACACTGGCTGGAGTCAGAGATCACTGTGACACTGGCTGGAGTCAGAGATCGCTGTGACACTGGCTGGAGTCAGAGATCTCTGTGACACTGGCTGGATTAAGAGATCGCTGTGACACTGGCTGGATTCAGGCGTCGCTTTGACACTGGCTGGAGTCAGAGATCCCTGTGACACTGCTGGATTCAGAGATCGCTATGACACTGGCTGGAGTAAGAGATGGGGTTGACACTGGCTGGAGTCAGAGATCGCTGTGACACTGGCTGGAGTCAGAGATCGCTGTGACACTGGCTGGAGTCAGAGATCGCTGTGACACTGGCTGGAGTCGGAGATCACTGTGACACTGGCTGGATTCAGAGATCGCTGTGACACTGGCTGGAGTCAGAGATCGCTGTGACACTGGCTGGAGTCAGGCGTCGCTTTGACACTGGCTGGAGTCAGAGATCGCTATGACACTGGTAGGAGTCAGAGATCGCTGTGACACTGGCTGGAGTCAGAGATCTCTGTGACACTGGCTGGATTAAGAGATCGCTGTGACACTGGCTGGATTCAGGCGTCGCTTTGACACTGGCTGGAGTCAGAGATCCCTGTGACACTGCTGGATTCAGAGATCGCTATGACACTGGCTGGAGTAAGAGATGGGGTTGACACTGGCTGGAGTCAGAGATCGCTGTGACACTGGCTGGAGTCAGAGATCGCTGTGACACTGGCTGGAGTCAGAGATCGCTGTGACACTGGCTGGAGTCGGAGATCACTGTGACACTGGCTGGATTCAGAGATCGCTGTGACACTGGCTGGAGTCAGAGATCGCTGTGACACTGGCTGGAGTCAGGCGTCGCTTTGACACTGGCTGGAGTCAGAGATCGCTGTGACACTGGTAGGAGTCAGAGATCGCTGTGACACTGGCTGGATTCAGAGATCGCTGTGACACTGGCTGGATTCAGAGATCGCTGTGCCACTGGCTGGAATCAGTGGTCGCCGTGACACTGGCTGGAGTTAAGAGATCGTGTTGACACTGGCTGGATTCAGAGATCACTGTGACACTGCCTAGATTCAGGCGTCGCTGTGACACTGGCTGGATTCAGAGATCGCTGTGCCACTCGCTGGAGTCAGAGGTCGCGGTTACAATGGCTGGAGTCAGGCGTCGCTTTGACACTGGCTGGAGTCAGAGATCGCGGTGACACTGGCTGGAGTCAGCGATCGCTGTGTCAGTGGCTGGAGTCAGGCATCGCTCTGGCACTGGCTGGAGTCAGAGATCGCTGTGACAATGTCTGGAGTCACAGATCGCTGTGACACTGTCTGTAGTCAGGCATCACTGTGACATTGGATGGAGTCAGAGATCGCTGTGACACTGGCTGTAGTCAGGCATCACTGTGACATTGGATGGAGTCAGAGATCGCGGTGACACTGGCTGGAGTCAGTCATAACTGTGACCCTGGCTGGAGTCAGAGATCGCTGTGACACTGGCTGGAGTCAGAGATCGTTGTGACACTGGCTGGAGTCAGAGATCGCTGTGACACTGGCTGGAGTCAGAGATCACTGTGACACTGATTGGAGTCAGAGATCGCTGTGACACTGGCTGGATTCAGAGATCGCTGTGACACTGGCTGGAGTCAGAGATCGCTGTGACACTGGCTGGAGTCGGAGATCGCTGTGACATTGGCTGGAGTCAGAGATCTCTGTCACACTGGCTGGAGTTGGAGATCGCTGTGACACTGGCTGGATTCAGGCGTCGCTTTGACACTGGCTGGAGTCAGAGATTGCTGTGACACTGGCTGGAGTCAGAGATCGTTGTGACACTGGCTGGAGTCAGAGATCACTGTGACACTGGCTGGAGTCAGAGATCGCTGTGACACTGGCTGGATTCAGAGATCGCTGTGACACTGGCTGGAGTCAGAGATCGCTGTGACACTGGCCGGAGTCAGAGATCGCGCTGACACTGGCTGTAGTCAGGCATCACTGTGACATTGGATGGAGTCAGAGATCGCTGTGATACTGGCTGGAGTCAGGCATCGCTGTGGCACTGGCTGGATTCAGTCATCGAAGTGACATTGGCTGGAGTCAGGCATCGCCGTGACACTGGCTGGTGTCTGAGATCGCTGTGGCACTGACTGGTGTCAGAGATCGCTGTGACACTGGCTGGAGTCAGAGATCGCGGTGACACTGGCTGGATTCAGAGATCGCTGTGACACTGGCCGGAGTGAGAGATCGCGCTGACACTGGCTGTAGTCAGGCATCACTGTGACATTGGCTGGAGTCAGAGATCGCTGTGACACTGGCTGGAGTCAGGCATCGCTTTGGCACTGGCTGGATTCAGGCATCGCAGTGACACTGGCTGGAGTCAGGTGTCGCCGTGACACTGGATGAAGTCAGAGATCGCTGTGGCACTAACTGGAGTCAGAGATCGCTGTGACACTGGCTGGAGTCAGAGATCGCTGTCGCACTGACTGGATTCAGAGATCACTGTAACACGGACTGGAGTCAGTGATCGCTGTGGCACTAACTGGAGTCAGAGATCGCTGTGACACTGGCTGGAGTCAGAGATCGCTGTGACACTGGCTGGAGTCAGAGATCACTGTTACACTGGTTGGAGTCAGAGATCGCTGTGACACTGGCTGGAGTCAGAGATCGCTGTGACACTGGCTGGAGTCAGAGATCGCTGTAACACTGGCTGGAGTCAGAAGTCGCCGTGACACTGGCTGGAGTCGGCGTCGCCGTGACACTGGCTGGAGTCAGAGATCGCTGTGACACTGGCTGCAGTCAGAGATCGCGGTGACACTGGCTGGAGTCAGCGATCGCTGTGACAGTGGCTGGAGTCAGGCATCGCTCTGGCACTGGCTGGAGTCAGAGATCGCTGTGACAATGGCTGGAGTTACAGATCGCTGTGACACTGGCTGGAGTCAGAGATCGCTGTGACAGTGGCTGGAGTCAGAGATCGCGCTGACACTGGCTGTAGTCAGGCATCACTGTGACATTGGATGGAGTCAGAGATCGCGGTGACACTGGCTGGAGTCAGGCATAACTGTGACCCTGGCTGGAGTCAGAGATCGCTGTGACACTCGTTGGAGTAAAGCATCGCCGTGACAATGGCTGGAGCCAGAGATCGCTGTGACACTGGCTGGAGTCAGAGATCGCGCTGACACTTGCTGTTTCAGGCATCACTGTGACATTGGATTGTGTCAGAGATCGCTGTGACACTGGCTGGAGTCAGAGATCGCGCTGACACTGGCTGTAGTCAGGCATCACTGTGACATTGGATGGAGTCAGAGATCGCTGTGACACTGGCTGGAGTCAGGCGTCACTTTGACACTGGCTGGAGTCAGAGATCGCTGTGACACTGGCTGGAGTCAGAGATCGCTGTGACACTGACTGGAGTCAGAGATCGCTGTGACACTGGCTGGAGTCAGAGATCGCTGTGACACTGGCTGGAGTCAGAAATCGCTGTGACACTGGCTGGAGTCAGAGATCGCTGTGACACTGGCCGGAGTCAGAGATCGCGCTGACACTGGCTGTAGTCAGGCATCACTGTGACATTGGATGGAGTCAGAGATCGCTGTGATACTGGCTGGAGTCAGGCATCGCTGTGGCACTGGCTGGATTCAGGCATCGCAGTGACACTGGCTGGAGTTAGGCGTCGCCGTGACACTGGCTGGTGTCTGAGATCGCTATGGCACTGACTGGTGTCAGAGATCACTGTGACACTGGCTGGAGTCAGAGATCGCGGTGACACTGACTGGATTCAGAGATCGCTGTGACACTGGCCGGAGTGAGAGATCGCGCTGACACTGGCTGTAGTCAGGCATCACTGTCACATTGGCTGGAGTCAGAGATCGCTGTGACACTGGCTGGAGTCAGGCATCGCTTTGGCATTGGCTGGATTCAGGCATCGCAGTGACACTGTCTGTAGTCAGAGATCCCTGTGACACTGGCTGGAGTCAGAGATCGCTGTGGCACTGACTGGATTCAGAGATCGCTGTAACACTGGCTGGAGTCAGAGATCGCTGTGGCACTAACTGGAGTCAGAGATCGCTGTGACACTGGCTGGTGTCAGAGATCGCTGTGACACTGGCTGGAGTCAGAGATCGCGGAGACACTGGCTGGAGTCAGAAGTCGCCGTGACACTGGCTGGAGTCAGGCGTCGCCGTGACACTGGCTGGAGTCAGAGATCGCTGTGACACTGGCTGCAGTCAGAGATCGCGTTGACACTGGCTGGAGTCAGCGATCGCTGTGACAGTGGCTGGAGTCAGGCATCGCTCTGGCACTGGCTGGAGTCAGAGATCGCTGTGACAATGGCTGGAGTCACAGATCGCTGTGACACTGGCTGGAGTCTGAGATCGCTGTGACACTGGCTGGAGTCAGAGATCGCGCTGACACTGGCCGTAGTCAGGCATCACTGTGACATTGGATGGAGTCAGAGATCGCTGTGACACTGGCTGTAGTCAGGCATCACTGTGACATTGGATGGAGTCAGAGATCGCGGTGACACTGGCTGGAGTCAGGCATAACTGTGACCCTGGCTGGAGTCAGAGATTGCTGTGACACTGGCTGGAGTCAGAGATCGTTGTGACACTGGCTGGAGTCAGAGATCGCTGTGACACTGGCTGGAGTCAGAGATCACTGTGACAATGGCTGGAGTCAGAGATCACTGTGACACTGGCTGGATTCAGAGATCGCTGTGACACTGGCTGGAGTCAGAGATCGCTGTGACACTGGCTGGAGTCGGAGATCGCTTTGACACTGGCTGGAGTCAGAGATCTCTGTGACACTGGCTGGATTAAGAGATCGCTGTGACACTGGCTGGATTCAGGCGTCGCTTTGACACTGGCTGGAGTCAGAGATCGCTGTGACAGTGGCTGGAGTCAGAGATCGTTGTGACACTGGCTGGAGTCAGAGATCACTGTGACACTGGCTGGAGTCAGAGATCGCTGTGACACTGGCTGGAGTCAGAGATCTCTGTGACACTGGCTGGATTAAGAGATCGCTGTGACACTGGCTGGATTCAGGCGTCGCTTTGACACTGGCTGGAGTCAGAGATCCCTGTGACACTGCTGGATTCAGAGATCGCTATGACACTGGCTGGAGTAAGAGATGGGGTTGACACTGGCTGGAGTCAGAGATCGCTGTGACACTGGCTGGAGTCAGAGATCGCTGTGACACTGGCTGGAGTCAGAGATCGCTGTGACACTGGCTGGAGTCGGAGATCACTGTGACACTGGCTGGATTCAGAGATCGCTGTGACACTGGCTGGAGTCAGAGATCGCTGTGACACTGGCTGGAGTCAAGCGTCGCTTTGACACTGGCTGGAGTCAGAGATCGCTGTGACACTGGTAGGAGTCAGAGATCGCTGTGACACTGGCTGGATTCAGAGATCGCTGTGACACTGGCTGGATTCAGAGATCGCTGTGCCACTGGCTGGAGTCAGTGGTCGCCGTGACACTGGCTGGAGTTAAGAGATCGTGTTGACACTGGCTGGATTCAGAGATCACTGTGACACTGCCTAGATTCAGGCGTCGCTGTGACACTGGCTGGATTCAGAGATCGCTGTGCCACTCGCTGGAGTCAGAGGTCGCGGTTACAATGGCTGGAGTCAGGCGTCGCTTTGACACTGGCTGGAGTCAGAGATCGCGGTGACACTGGCTGGAGTCAGCGATCGCTGTGACAGTGGCTGGAGTCAGGCATCGCTCTGGCACTGGCTGGAGTCAGAGATCGCTGTGACAATGGCTGGAGTCACAGATCGCTGTGACACTGGCTGTAGTCAGGCATCACTGTGACATTGGATGGAGTCAGAGATCGCTGTGACACTGGCTGTAGTCAGGCATCACTGTGACATTGGATGGAGTCAGAGATCGCGGTGACACTGGCTGGAGTCAGTCATAACTGTGACCCTGGCTGGAGTCAGAGATCGCTGTGACACTGGCTGGAGTCAGAGATCGTTGTGACACTGGCTGGAGTCAGAGATCGCTGTGACACTGGCTGGAGTCAGAGATCACTGTGACACTGATTGGAGTCAGAGATCGCTGTGACACTGGCTGGATTCAGAGATCGCTGTGACACTGGCTGGAGTCAGAGATCGCCGTGACACTGGCTGGAGTCGGAGATCGCTGTGACATTGGCTGGAGTCAGAGATCTCTGTCACACTGGCTGGATTAAGAGATCGCTGTGACACTGGCTGGATTCAGGCGTCGCTTTGACACTGGCTGGAGTCAGAGATTGCTGTGACACTGGCTGGAGTCAGAGATCGTTGTGACACTGGCTGGAGTCAGAGATCACTGTGACACTGGCTGGAGTCAGAGATCGCTGTGACACTGGCTGGATTCAGAGATCGCTGTGACACTGGCTGGAGTCAGAGATCGCTGTGACACTGGCCGGAGTCAGAGATCGCGCTGACACTGGCTGTAGTCAGGCATCACTGTGACATTGGATGGAGTCAGAGATCGCTGTGATACTGGCTGGAGTCAGGCATCGCTGTGGCACTGGCTGGATTCAGGCATCGAAGTGACATTGGCTGGAGTCAGGCATCGCCGTGACACTGGCTGGTGTCTGAGATCGCTGTGGCACTGACTGGTGTCAGAGATCGCTGTGACACTGGCTGGAGTCAGAGATCGCGGTGACACTGGCTGGATTCAGAGATCGCTGTGACACTGGCCGGAGTGAGAGATCGCGCTGACACTGGCTGTAGTCAGGCATCACTGTGACATTGGCTGGAGTCAGAGATCGCTGTGACACTGGCTGGAGTCAGGCATCGCTTTGGCACTGGCTGGATTCAGGCATCGCAGTGACACTGGCTGGAGTCAGAGATCGCTGTGGCACTAACTGGAGTCAGAGATAGCTGTGACACTGGCTGGAGTCAGAGATCGCTGTGACACTGGCTGGAGTCAGAGATCACTGTTACACTGGTTGGAGTCAGAGATCGCTGTGACACTGGCTGGAGTCAGAGATCGCTGTGACACTGGCTGGAGTCAGAGATCGCTGTAATACTGGCTGGAGTCAGAAGTCGCCGTGTCACTGGCTGGAGTCAGGCGTCGCCGTGACACTGGCTGGAGTCAGAGATCGCTGTGACACTGGCTGCAGTCAGAGATCGCGGTGACACTGGCTGGAGTCAGCGATCGCTGTGACAGTGGCTGGAGTCAGGCATCGCTCTGGCACTGGCTGGAGTCAGAGATCGCTGTGACAATGGCTGGAGTTACAGATTGCTGTGACACTGGCTGGAGTCAGAGATCGCTGTGACAGTGGCTGGAGTCAGAGATCGCGCTGACACTGGCTGTAGTCAGGCATCACTGTGACATTGGATGGAGTCAGAGATCGCTGTGACACTGGCTGTAGTCAGGCATCACTGTGACATTGGATGGAGTCAGAGATCGCGGTGACACTGGCTGGAGTCAGGCATAACTGTGACCCTGGCTGGAGTCAGAGATCGCTGTGACACTGGCTGGAGTCAGAGATCGTTGTGACACTGGCTGGAGTCAGAGATCGCTGTGACACTGGCTGGAGTCAGAGATCACTGTGACACTGATTGGAGTCAGAGATCGCTGTGACACTGGCTGGATTCAGAGATCTCTGTCACACTGGCTGGATTAAGAGATCGCTGTGACACTGGCTGGATTCAGGCGTCGCTTTGACATTGGCTGGAGTCAGAGATTGCTGTGACACTGGCTGGAGTCAGAGATCGTTGTGACACTGGCTGGAGTCAGAGATCACTGTGACACTGGCTGGAGTCAGAGATCGCTGTGACACTGGCTGGATTCAGAGATCGCTGTGACACTAGCTGGAGTCAGAGATCGCTGTGACACTGGCTGGAGTCGGAGATCGCTGTGACACTGGCTGGAGTCAGAGATCTCTGTGACACTGGCTGGATTAAGAGGTCGCTGTGACACTGGCTGGATTCAGGCGTCGGTTTGACACTGGCTGGAGTCAGAAATCGCTGTGACACTGGCTGGAGGCAGAGATCGCTGTGACACTGGCTGGATTCAGGCATCGCTGTGACTCTGGCTGGAGTCAGAGATCGCTGTGACACTCGTTGGAGTAAAGCATCGCCGTGACAATGGCTGGAGCCAGAGATCGCTGTGACACTGGCTGGAGTCAGAGATCGCGCTGACACTTGCTGTTTCAGGCATCACTGTGACATTGGATGGAGTCAGAGATCGCTGTGACACTGGCTGGAGTCAGGCATCGCCGTGAAAATGGCTGGAGTCAGAGATCGCTGTGACACTGGCTGGAGTCAGAGATCGCGCTGACACTGGCTGTAGTCAGGCATCACTGTGACATTGGATGGAGTCAGAGATCGCTGTGACACTGGCTGGAGTCAGGCGTCACTTTGACACTGGCTGGAGTCAGAGATCGCTGTGACACTGGCTGGAGTCAGAGATCGCTGTGACACTGGCTGGAGTCAGAGATCGCTGTGACACTGGCTGGAGTCAGAGATCGCTGTGACACTGGCTGGAGTCAGAGATCGCTGTGACACTGGCCGGAGTCAGAGATCGCGCTGACACTGGCTGTAGTCAGGCATCACTGTGACATTGGATGGAGTCAGAGATCGCTGTGATACTGGCTGGAGTCAGGCATCGCTGTGGCACTGGCTGGATTCAGGCATCGCAGTGACACTGGCTGGGGTTAGGCGTCGCCGTGACACTGGCTGGTGTCTGAGATCGCTGTGGCACTGACTGGTGTCAGAGATCGCTGTGACACTGGCTGGAGTCAGAGATCGCTGTGACACTGACTGGATTCAGAGATCGCTGTGACACTGGCCGGAGTGAGAGATCGCGCTGACACTGGCTGTAGTCAGGCATCACTGTCACATTGGCTGGAGTCAGAGATCGCTGTGACACTGGCTGCAGTCAGAGATCGCGTTGACACTGGCTGGAGTCAGCGATCGCTGTGACAGTGGCTGGAGTCAGGCATCGCTCTGGCACTGGCTGGAGTCTGAGATCGCTGTGACACTGGCTGGAGTCATAGATCGCGCTGACACTGGCTGTAGTCAGGCATCACTGTGACATTGGATGGAGTCAGAGATCGCTGTGACACTGGCTGTAGTCAGGCATCACTGTGACATTGGATGGAGTCAGAGATCGCGGTGACACTGGCTGGAGTCAAGCATAATTGTGACCCTGGCTGGAGTCAGAGATCGCTGTGACACTGGCTGGAGTCAGAGATCGTTGTGACACTGGATGGAGTCAGAGATCACTGTGACACTGCCTGGAGTCAGAGATCACTGTGACACTGGCTGGAGTCAGAGATCGCTGTGACACTGGCTGGAGTCAGAGATCGCTGTGACACTGGCTGGATTCAGAGATCGCTGTGACACTGGCTGGAGTCAGAGATCGCTGTGACACTGGCTGGAGTCGGAGATCGCTTTGACACTGGCTGGAGTCAGAGATCTCTGTGACACTGGCTGGATTAAGAGATCGCTGTGACACTGGCTGGATTCACGCGTCGCTTTGACACTGGCTGGAGTCAGAGATTGCTGTGACAGTGGCTGGAGTCAGAGATCGTTGTGACACTGGCTGGAGTCAGAGATCACTGTGACACTGGCTTGTGTCAGAGATCGCTGTGACACTGGCTGGAGTCAGAGATCGCTGTGACACTGGCTGGAAGTCGGAGATCGCTGTGACACTGGCTGGAGTCAGAGATCTCTGTGACACTGGCTGGATTAAGAGATCGCTGTGTCACTGGCTGGCTTCAGGCGTCGCTTTGACACTGGCTGGAGTCAGAGATTGTTGTGACACTGGCTGGAGTCAGAGATCGCTGTGACACTGGCTGGAGTCAGAGATCGCTGTGACACTGGCTGGAGTCAGAGATCACTGTGACACTGATTGGAGTCAGAGATCGCTGTAACACTGGCTGGATTCAGAGATCGCTGTGCCACTGGCTGGAGTCAGAGATCGCTGTGACACTGGCTGGAGTCGGAGATCGCTGTGACACTGGCAGGAGTCAGAGATCTCCGTCACACTGGCTGGATTAAGAGATCGCTGTGACAATGGCTGGATTCAGGCATCGCTTTGACACTGGCTGGAGTCAGAGATTGCTTTGACACTGGCTGGAGTCAGAGATCGTTGTGACACTGGCTGGAGTCAGAGATCACTGTGACACTGGCTGGAGTCAGAGATCGCTGTGACACTAGCTGGAGTCAGAGATCTCTGTGACACTGGCTGGAGTCGGAGATCGCTGTGACACTGGCTGGAGTCAGAGATCGCTGTGACACTTGCTGGATTCAGGCGTCGCTTTGACATTGGCTGGAGTCAGAAATCGCTGTGACACTGGCTGCAGTCAGAGATCACTGTGACACTGGCTGGATTCAGGCATCACTGTGACAGTGGCTGGAGTCAGAGATCGCTGTGACACTCGTTGGAGTAAAGCATCGCCGTGACAATGGCTGGAGCCAGAGATCGCTGTGACACTGGCTGGAGTCAGAGATCGCGCTGGCACTGGCTGTTTCAGGCATCACTGTGACATTGGATGGAGTCAGAGATCGCTGTGACACTGGCTGGATTCAGGCATCGCCGTGAAAATGGCTGGAGTCAGAGATCGCTGTGACACTGGCTGGAGTCAGAGATCGCACTGACGCTGGCTGTAGTCAGGCATCACTGTGACATTGGATGGAGTCAGAGATCGCTGTGACACTGGCTGGAGTCAGGCGTCACTTTGACACTGGCTGGAGTCAGAGATCGCTGTGACACTGGCTGGAGTCAGAGATCGCTGTGACACTGGCTGGAGTCAGAGATCGCTGTGACACTGGCTGGAGTCAGAGATCGCTGTGACACTGGCTGGAGTCAGAGATCGCTGTGACACTGGCTGGAGTCAGAGATCGCTGTGACACTGGCCGGAGTCAGAGATCGCGCTGACACTGGCTGTAGTCAGGCATCACTGTGACATTGGATGGAGTCAGAGATCGCTGTGATACTGGCTGGAGTCAGGCATCGCTGTGGCACTGGCTGGATTCAGGCATCGCAGTGACACTGGCTGGAGTTAGGCGTCGCCGTGACACTGGCTGGTGTCTGAGATCGCTGTGGCACTGACTGGTGTCAGAGATCGCTGTGACACTGGCTGGAGTCAGAGATCGCGGTGACACTGACTGGATTCAGAGATCGCTGTGACACTGGCCGGAGTGAGAGATCGCGCTGACACTGGCTGTTGTCAGGCATCACTGTCACATTGGCTGGAGTCAGAGATCGCTGTGACACTGGCTGGAGTCAGGCATCGCTTTGGCATTGGCTGGATTCAGGCATCGCAGTGACACTGGCTGGAGTCAGGTGTCGCCGTGACACTGGATGAAGTCAGAGATCGCTGTGGCACTAACTGGAGTCAGAGATCCCTGTGACACTGGCTGGAGTCAGAGATCGCTGTGGCACTGACTGGATTTAGAGATCGCTGTAACACTGGCTGGAGTCAGAGATCGCTGTGGCACTAACTGGAGTCAGAGATCGCTGTGACACTGGCTGGTGTCAGAGATCGCTGTGACACTGGCTGGAGTCAGAGATCGCGGAGACACTGGCTGGAGTCAGAAGTCGCCGTGACACTTGCTGGAGTCAGGCGTCGCCGTGACACTGGCTGGAGTCAGAGATCGCTGTGACACTGGCTGCAGTCAGAGATCGCGTTGACACTGGCTGGAGTCAGCGATCGCTGTGACAGTGGCTGGAGTCAGGCATCACTCTGGCACTGGCTGGAGTCAGAGATCGCTGTGATAATGGCTGGAGTCACAGATCGCTGTGACACTGACTGGAGTCAGAGATCGCTGTGACAGTGGCTGGAGTCAGAGATCGCGCTGACACTGGCTGTAGTCAGGCATCACTGTGACATTGGATGGAGTCAGAGATCACTGTGACACTGGATGCAGAGAGGCATCACTGTGACATTGGATGGAGTCAGAGATCGCGGTGACACTGGCTGGAGTCAGGCATAACTGTGACCCTGGCTGGAGTCAGAGATCGCTGTGACACTGGCTGGAGTCAGAGAACGTTGTGACACTGGCTGGAGTCAGAGATCGCTGTGACACTGGCTGGAGTCAGAGATCACTGTGACACTGATTGGAGTCAGAGATCGCTGTGACACTGGCTGGATTCAGAGATCGCTGTGACACTGGCTGGAGTCAGAGATCGCTGTGACACTGGCTGGAGTCGGAGATCGCTGTGACACTGGCTGGAGTCAGAGATCTCTGTCACACTGGCTGGATTAAGAGATCGCTGTGACACTGGCTGGATTCAGGCATCGCTTTGACACTGGCTGGAGTCAGAGATTGCTGTGACACTGGCTGGAGTCAGAGATCGTTGTGACACTGGCTGGAGTCAGAGATCACTGTGACACTGGCTGGAGTCAGAGATCGCTGTGACACTGGCTGGATTCAGAGATCGCTGTGACACTAGCTGGAGTCAGAGATCGCTGTGACACTGGCTGGAGTCGGAGATCGCTGTGACACTGGCTGGAGTCAGAGATCTCTGTGACACTGGCTGGATTAAGAGATCGCTGTGACACTGGCTGGATTCAGGCGTCGGTTTGACACTGGCTGGAGTCAGAAATCGCTGTGACACTGGCTGGAGTCAGAGATCGCTGTGACACTGGCTGGATTCAGGCATCGCTGTGACACTGGCTGGAGTCAGAGATCGCTGTGACACTCGTTGGAGTAAAGCATCGCCGTGACAATCGCTGTAGCCAGAGATCGCTGTGACACTGCCTGGAGTCAGAGATCGCGCTGACATTTGCTGTTTCAGGCATCACTGTGACATTGGATGGAGTCAGAGATCGCTGTGACACTGGCTGGAGTCAGGCATCGCCGTGAAAATGGCTGGAGTCAGAGATCGCTGTGACACTGGCTGGAGTCAGAGATCGCGCTGACACTGGCTGTAGTCAAGCATCACTGTGACATTGGATGGAGTCAGAGATCGCTGTGACACTGGCTGGAGTCAGGCGTCACTTTGACACTGGCTGGAGTCAGAGATCGCTGTGACACTGGCTGGAGTCAGAGATCGCTGTGACACTGGCTGGAGTCAGAGATCGCTGTGACACTGGCTGGAGTCAGAGATCGCTGTGACACTGGCTGGAGTCAGAGATCGCTGTGACACTGGCCGGAGTCAGAGATCGCGCTGACACTGGCTGTAGTCAGGCATCACTGTGACATTGGATGGAGTCAGAGATCGCTGTGATACTGGCTGGAGTCAGGCATCGCTGTGGCACTGGCTGGATTCCGGCATTGCAGTGACACTGGCTGGAGTTAGGCGTCGCCGTGACACTGGCTGGTGTCTGAGATCGCTGTGGCACTGACTGGTGTCAGAGATCACTGTGACACTGGCTGGAGTCAGAGATCGCGGTGACACTGACTGGATTCAGAGATCGCTGTGACACTGGCCGGAGTGAGAGATCGCGCTGACACTGGCTGTAGTCAGGCATCACTGTCACATTGGCTGGAGTCAGAGATCGCTGTGACACTGGCTGGAGTCAGGCATCGCTTTGGCATTGGCTGGATTCAGGCATCGCAGTGACACTGGCTGGAGTCAGAGATCCCTGTGACACTGGCTGGAGTCAGAGATCGCTGTGGCACTGACTGGATTTAGAGATCGCTGTAACACTGGCTGGAGTCAGAGATCGCTGTGGCACTAACTGGAGTCAGAGATCGTTGTGACACTGGCTGGTGTCAGAGATCGCTGTGACACTGGCTGGAGTCAGAGATCGCGGAGACACTGGCTGGAGTCAGAAGTCGCCGTGACAATGGCTGGAGTCAGGCGTCGCCGTGACACTGGCTGGAGTCAGAGATCGCTGTGACACTGGCTGCAGTCAGAGATCGCGTTGACACTGGCTGGAGTCAGCGATCGCTGTGACAGTGTTTGGAGTCAGGCATCGCTCTGGCACTGGCTGGAGTCAGAGATCGCTGTGACAATGGCTGGAGTCACAGATCGCTGTGACACTGGCTGGAGTCAGAGATCGCTGTGACACTGGCTGGAGTCAGAGATCGCGCTGACACTGGCCGTAGTCAGGCATCACTGTGACATTGGATGGAGTCAGAGATCGCTGTGACACTGGCTGTAGTCAGGCATCACTGTGACATTGGATGGAGTCAGAGATCGCGGTGACACTGGCTGGAGTCAGGCATAACTGTGACCCTGGCTGGAGTCAGAGATTGCTGTGACACTGGCTGGAGTCAGAGATCGTTGTGACACTGGCTGGAGTCAGAGATCGCTGTGACACTGGCTGGAGTCAGAGATCACTGTGACAATGGCTGGAGTCAGAGATCACTGTGACACTGGCTGGATTCAGAGATCGCTGTGACACTGGCTGGTGTCAGAGATCGCTGTGACACTGGCTGGAGTCGGAGATCGCTTTGACACTGGCTGGAGTCAGAGATCTCTGTGACACTGGCTGGATTAAGAGATCGCTGTGACACTGGCTGGAGTCAGGCATAACTGTGACCCTGGCTGGAGTCAGAGATCGCTGTGACACTGGCTGGAGTCAGAGATCGTTGTGACACTGGCTGGAGTCAGAGATCGCTGTGACACTGGCTGGAGTCAGAGATCACTGTGACACTGATTGGAGTCAGAGATCGCTGTGACACTGGCTGGATTCAGAGATCGCTGTGACACTGGCTGGAGTCAGAGATCGCTGTGACACTGGCTGGAGTCGGAGATCGCTGTGACACTGGCTGGAGTCAGAGATCTCCGTCACACTGGCTGGATTAAGAGATCGCTGTGACACTGGCTGGATTCAGGCATCGCTTTGACACTGGCTTAAGTCAGAGATTGCTGTGACACTGGCTGGAGTCAGAGATTGCTGTGACACTGGCTGGAGTCAGAGATCGTTGTGACACTGGCTGGAGTCAGAGATCACTGTGACACTGGCTGGAGTCAGAGATCGCTGTGACACTGGCTGGATTCAGAGATCGCTGTGACACTAGCTGGAGTCAGAGATCGCTGTGACACTGGCTGGAGTCGGAGATCGCTGTGACACTGGCTGGAGTCAGAGATCTCTGTGACACTGGCTGGATTAAGAGATCGCTGTGACACTGGCTGGATTCAGGCGTCGCTTTGACACTGGCTGGAGTCAGAAATCGCTGTGACACTGGCTGGAGTCAGAGATCGCTGTGACACTGGCTGGATTCAGGCATCGCTGTGACACTGGCTGGAGTCAGAGATCGCTGTGACACTCGTTGGAGTAAAGCATCGCCGTGACAATCGCTGGAGCCAGAGATCGCTGTGACACTGGCTGGAGTCAGAGATCGCGCTGACACTTGCTGTTTCAGGCATCACTGTGACATTGGATGGAGTCAGAGATCGCTGTGACACTGGCTGGAGTCAGGCATCGCCGTGAAAATGGCTGGAGTCAGAGATCGCTGTGACACTGGCTGGAGTCAGAGATCGCGCTGACACTGGCTGTAGTCAGGCATCACTGTGACATTGGATGGAGTCAGAGATCGCTGTGACACTGGCTGGAGTCAGGCGTCACTTTGACACTGGCTGGAGTCAGAGATCGCTGTGACACTGGCTGGAGTCAGAGATCGCTGTGACACTGGCTGGAGTCAGAGATCGCTGTGACACTGGCTGGAGTCAGAGATCGCTGTGACACTGTCTGGAGTCAGAGATCGCTGTGACACTGGCTGGAGTCAGAGATCGCTGTGACACTGGCCGGAGTCAGAGATCGCGCTGACACTGGCTGTAGTCAGGCATCACTGTGACATTGGATGGAGTCAGAGATCGCTGTGATACTGGCTGGAGTCAGGCATCGCTGTGGCACTGGCTGGATTCAGGCATCGCAGTGACACTGGCTGGAGTTAGGCGTCGCCGTGACACTGGCTGGTGTCTGAGATCGCTGTGGCACCGAATGGTGTCAGAGATCACTGTGACACTGGCTGGAGTCAGAGATCGCGGTGACACTGACTGGATTCAGAGATCGCTGTGACACTGGCCGGAGTGAGAGATCGCGCTGACACTGGCTGTAGTCAGGCATCACTGTCACATTGGCTGGAGTCAGAGATCGCTGTGACACTGGCTGGAGTCAGGCATCGCTTTGGCATTGGCTGGATTCAGGCATCGCAGTGACACTGGCTGGAGTCAGAGATCGCTGTGGCACTGACTGGATTTAGAGATCGCTGTAACACTGGCTGGAGTCAGAGATCGCTGTGGCACTAACTGGAGTCAGAGATCGCTGTGACACTGGCTGGTGTCAGAGATCGCTGTGACACTGGCTGGAGTCAGAGATCGCGGAGACACTGGCTGGAGTCAGAAGTCGCCGTGACACTGGCTGGAGTCAGGCGTCGCCGTGACACTGGCTGGAGTCAGGGATCGCTGTGACACTGGCTGCAGTCAGAGATCGCGTTGACACTGGCTGGAGTCAGCGATCGCTGTGACAGTGGCTGGAGTCAGGCATCGCTCTGGCACTGGCTGGAGTCAGAGATCGCTGTGACAATGGCTGAAGTCACAGATCGCTGTGACACTGGCTGGAGTCTGAGATCGCTGTGACACTGGCTGGAGTCAGAGATCGCGCTGACACTGGCCGTAGTCAGGCATCACTGTGACATTGGATGGAGTCAGAGATCGCTGTGACACTGGCTGTAGTCAGGCATCACTGTGACATTGGATGGAGTCAGAGATCGCGGTGACACTGGCTGGAGTCAGGCATAACTGTGACCCTGGCTGGAGTCAGAGATTGCTGTGACACTGGCTGGAGTCAGAGATCGTTGTGACACTGGCTGGAGTCAGAGATCGCTGTGACACTGGCTGGAGTCAGAGATCACTGTGACAATGGCTGGAGTCAGAGATCACTGTGACACTGGCTGGATTCAGAGATCGCTGTGACACTGGCTGGAGTCAGAGATCGCTGTGACACTGGCTGGAGTCGGAGATCGCTTTGACACTGGCTGGAGTCAGAGATCTCTGTGACACTGGCTGGATTAAGAGATCGCTGTGACACTGGCTGGATTCAGGCGTCGCTTTGACACTGGCTGGAGTCAGAGATTGCTGTGACAGTGGCTGGAGTCAGAGATCGTTGTGACACTGGCTGGAGTCAGAGATCACTGTGACACTGGCTGGAGTCAGAGATCGCTGTGACACTGGCTGGAGTCAGAGATCTCTGTGACACTGGCTGGATTAAGAGATCGCTGTGACACTGGCTGGATTCAGGCGTCGCTTTGACACTGGCTGGAGTCAGAGATCCCTGTGACACTGCTGGATTCAGAGATCGCTATGACACTGGCTGGAGTAAGAGATGGGGTTGACACTGGCTGGAGTCAGAGATCGCTGTGACACTGGCTGGAGTCAGAGATCGCTGTGACACTGGCTGGAGTCAGAGATCGCTGTGACACTGGCTGGAGTCGGAGATCACTGTGACACTGGCTGGATTCAGAGATCGCTGTGACACTGGCTGGAGTCAGAGATCGCTGTGACACTGGCTGGAGTCAGGCGTCGCTTTGACACTGGCTGGAGTCAGAGATCGCTGTGACACTGGTAGGAGTCAGAGATCGCTGTGACACTGGCTGGAGTCAGAGATCTCTGTGACACTGGCTGGATTAAGAGATCGCTGTGACACTGGCTGGATTCAGGCGTCGCTTTGACACTGGCTGGAGTCAGAGATCCCTGTGACACTGCTGGATTCAGAGATCGCTATGACACTGGCTGGAGTAAGAGATGGGGTTGACACTGGCTGGAGTCAGAGATCGCTGTGACACTGGCTGGAGTCAGAGATCGCTGTGACACTGGCTGGAGTCGGAGATCACTGTGACACTGGCTGGAGTCAGAGATCGCTGTGACACTGGCTGGAGTCGGAGATCACTGTGACACTGGCTGGATTCAGAGATCGCTGTGACACTGGCTGGAGTCAGAGATCGCTGTGACACTGGCTGGAGTCAGGCGTCGCTTTGACACTGGCTGGAGTCAGAGATCGCTGTGACACTGGTAGGAGTCAGAGATCGCTGTGACACTGGCTGGATTCAGAGATCGCTGTGACACTGGCTGGATTCAGAGATCGCTGTGCCACTGGCTGGAGTCAGTGGTCGCCGTGACACTGGCTGGAGTTAAGAGATCATGTTGACACTGGCTGGATTCAGAGATCACTGTGACACTGCCTAGATTCAGGCGTCGCTGTGACACTGGCTGGATTCAGAGATCGCTGTGCCACTCGCTGGAGTCAGAGGTCGCGGTTACAATGGCTGGAGTCAGGCGTCGCTTTGACACTGGCTGGAGTCAGAGATCGCGGTGACACTGGCTGGAGTCAGCGATCGCTGTGACAGTGGCTGGAGTCAGGCATCGCTCTGGCACTGGCTGGAGTCAGAGATCGCTGTGACAATGGCTGGAGTCAGAGATCGCTGTGACACTGGCTGTAGTCAGGCATCACTGTGACATTGGATGGAGTCAGAGATCGCGGTGACACTGGCTGGAGTCAGTCATAACTGTGACCCTGGCTGGAGTCAGAGATTGCTGTGACACTGGCTGGAGTCAGAGATCGTTGTGACACTGGCTGGAGTCAGAGATCGCTGTGACACTGGCTGGAGTCAGAGATCACTGTGACACTGATTGGAGTCAGAGATCGCTGTGACACTGGCTGGATTCAGAGATCGCTGTGACACTGGCTGGAGTCAGAGATCGCTGTGACACTGGCTGGAGTCGGAGATCGCTGTGACATTGGCTGGAGTCAGAGATCTCTGTCACACTGGCTGGATTAAGAGATCGCTGTGACACTGGCTGGATTCAGGCGTCGCTTTGACACTGGCTGGAGTCAGAGATTGCTGTGACACTGGCTGGAGTCAGAGATCGTTGTGACACTGGCTGGAGTCAGAGATCACTGTGACACTGGCTGGAGTCAGAGATCGCTGTGACACTGGCTGGATTCAGAGATCGCTGTGACACTGGCTGGAGTCAGAGATCGCTGTGACACTGGCCGGAGTCAGAGATCGCGCTGACACTGGCTGTAGTCAGGCATCACTGTGACATTGGATGGAGTCAGAGATCGCTGTGATACTGGCTGGAGTCAGGCATCGCTGTGGCACTGGCTGGATTCAGGCATCGAAGTGACATTGGCTGGAGTCAGGCATCGCCGTGACACTGGCTGGTGTCTGAGATCGCTGTGGCACTGACTGGTGTCAGAGATCGCTGTGACACTGGCTGGAGTCAGAGATCGCGGTGACACTGGCTGGATTCAGAGATCGCTGTGACACTGGCCGGAGTGAGAGATCGCGCTGACACTGGCTGTAGTCAGGCATCACTGTGACATTGGCTGGAGTCAGAGATCGCTGTGACACTGGCTGGAGTCAGGCATCGCTTTGGCACTGGCTGGATTCAGGCATCGCAGTGACACTGGCTGGAGTCTGGTGTCGCCATGACACTGGATGAAGTCAGAGATCGCTGTGGCACTAACTGGAGTCAGAGATCGCTGTGACACTGGCTGGAGTCAGAGATCGCTGTCGCACTGACTGGATTCAGAGATCACTGTAACACGGACTGGAGTCAGAGATCGCTGTGGCACTAACTGGAGTCAGAGATCGCTGTGACACTGGCTGGAGTCAGAGATCGCTGTGACACTGGCTGGAGTCAGAGATCACTGTTACACTGGTTGGAGTCAGAGATCGCTGTGACACTGGCTGGAGTCAGAGATCGCTGTGACACTGGCTGGAGTTAGAGATCGCTGTAACACTGGCTGGAGTCAGAAGTCGCCGTGACACTGGCTGGAGTCGGCGTCGCCGTGACACTGGCTGGAGTCAGAGATCGCTGTGACACTGGCTGCAGTCAGAGATCGCGGTGACACTGGCTGGAGTCAGCGATCGCTGTGACAGTGGCTGGAGTCAGGCATCGCTCTGGCACTGGCTGGAGTCAGAGATCGCTGTGACAATGGCTGGAGTTACAGATCGCTGTGACACTGGCTGGAGTCAGAGATCGCTGTGACAGTGGCTGGAGTCAGAGATCGCGCTGACACTGGCTGTAGTCAGGCATCACTGTGACATTGGATGGAGTCAGAGATCGCTGTGACACTGGCTGTAGTCAGGCATCAGTGTGACATTGGATGGAGTCAGAGATCGCGGTGACACTGGCTGGAGTCAGGCATAACTGTGACCCTGGCTGGAGTCAGAGATCGCTGTGACACTCGTTGGAGTAAAGCATCGCCGTGACAATGGCTGGAGCCAGAGATCGCTGTGACACTGGCTGGAGTCAGAGATCGCGCTGACACTTGCTGTTTCAGGCATCACTGTGACATTGGATTGTGTCAGAGATCGCTGTGACACTGGCTGGAGTCAGGCATCGCCGTGAAAATGGCTGGAGTCAGAGATCGCTGTGACACTGGCTGGAGTCAGAGATCGCGCTGACACTGGCTGTAGTCAGGCATCACTGTGACATTGGATGGAGTCAGAGATCGCTGTGACACTGGCTGGAGTCAGGCGTCACTTTGACACTGGCTGGAGTCAGAGATCGCTGTGACACTGGCTGGAGTCAGAGATCGCTGTGACACTGGCTGGAGTCAGAGATCACTGTGACACTGGCTGGAGTCAGAGATCGCTGTGACACTGGCCGGAGTCAGAGATCGCGCTGACACTGGCTATAGTCAGGCATCACTGTGACATTGGATGGAGTCAGAGATCGCTGTGATACTGGCTGGAGTCAGGCATCGCTGTGGCACTGGCTGGATTCAGGCATCGCAGTGACACTGGCTGGAGTTAGGCGTCGCCGTGACACTGGCTGGTGTCTGAGATCGCTGTGGCACTGACTGGAGTCAGAGATCACTGTGACACTGGCTGCAGTCAGAGATCGCGGTGACACTGACTGGATTCAGAGATCGCTGTGACACTGGCCGGAGTGAGAGATCGCGCTGACACTGGCTGTAGTCAGGCATCACTGTCACATTGGCTGGAGTCAGAGATCGCTGTGACACTGGCTGGAGTCAGGCATCGCTTTGGCATTGGCTGGATTCAGGCATCGCAGTGACACTGTCTGGAGTCAGAGATCCCTGTGACACTGGCTGGAGTCAGAGATCGCTGTGGCACTGACTGGATTTAGAGATCGCTGTAACACTGGCTGGAGTCAGAGATCGCTGTGGCACTAACTGGAGTCAGAGATCGCTGTGACACTGGCTGGTGTCAGAGATCGCTGTGACACTGGCTGGAGTCAGAGATCGCGGAGACACTGGCTGGAGTCAGAAGTCGCCGTGACACTGGCTGGAGTCAGGCGTCGCCGTGACACTGGCTGGAGTCAGAGATCGCTGTGACACTGGCTGCAGTCAGAGATCGCGTTGACACTGGCTGGAGTCAGCGATCGCTGTGACAGTGGCTGGAGTCAGGCATCGCTCTGGCAGTGGCTGGAGTCAGAGATCGCTGTGACAATGGCTGGAGTCACAGATCGCTGTGACACTGGCTGGAGTCTGAGATCGCTGTGACACTGGCTGGAGTCAGAGATCGCGCTGACACTGGCCGTAGTCAGGCATCACTGTGACATTGGATGGAGTCAGAGATCGCTGTGACACTGGCTGTAGTCAGGCATCACTGTGACATTGGATGGAGTCCGAGATCGCGGTGACACTGGCTGGAGTCAGGCATAACTGTGACCCTGGCTGGAGTCAGAGATTGCTGTGACACTGGCTGGAGTCAGAGATCGTTGTGACACTGGCTGGAGTCAGAGATCGCTGTGACACTGGCTGGAGTCAGAGATCACTGTGACAATGGCTGGAGTCAGAGATCACTGTGACACTGGCTGGATTCAGAGATCGCTGTGACACTGGCTGGAGTCAGAGATCGCTGTGACACTGGCTGGAGTCGGAGATCGCTTTGACACTGGCTGGAGTCAGAGATCTCTGTGACACTGGCTGGATTAAGAGATCGCTGTGACACTGGCTGGATTCAGGCGTCGCTTTGACACTGGCTGGAGTCAGAGATTGCTGTGACAGTGGCTGGAGTCAGAGATCGTTGTGACACTGGCTGGAGTCAGAGATCACTGTGACACTGGCTGGAGTCAGAGATCGCTGTGACACTGGCTGGAGTCAGAGATCTCTGTGACACTGGCTGGATTAAGAGATCGCTGTGACACTGGCTGGATTCAGGCGTCGCTTTGACACTGGCTGGAGTCAGAGATCCCTGTGACACTGCTGGATTCAGAGATCGCTATGACACTGGCTGGAGTAAGAGATGGGGTTGACACTGGCTGGAGTCAGAGATCGCTGTGACACTGGCTGGAGTCAGAGATCGCTGTGACACTGGCTGGAGTCAGAGATCGCTGTGACACTGGCTGGAGTCGGAGATCACTGTGACACTGGCTGGATTCAGAGATCGCTGTGACACTGGCTGGAGTCAGAGATCGCTGTGACACTGGCTGGAGTCAGGCGTCGCTTTGACACTGGCTGGAGTCAGAGATCGCTGTGACACTGGTAGGAGTCAGAGATCGCTGTGACACTGGCTGGATTCAGAGATCGCTGTGACACTGGCTGGATTCAGAGATCGCTGTGCCAATGGCTGGAGTCAGTGGTCGCCGTGACACTGGCTGGAGTTAAGAGATCGTGTTGACACTGGCTGGATTCAGAGATCACTGTGACACTGCCTAGATTCAGGCGTCGCTGTGACACTGGCTGGATTCAGAGATCGCTGTGCCACTCGCTGGAGTCAGAGGTCGCGGTTACAATGGCTGGAGTCAGGCGTCGCTTTGACACTGGCTGGAGTCAGAGATCGCGGTGACACTGGCTGGAGTCAGCGATCGCTGTGACAGTGGCTGGAGTCAGGCATCGCTCTGGCACTGGCTGGAGTCAGAGATCGCTGTGACAATGGCTGGAGTCACAGATCGCTGTGACACTGGCTGTAGTCAGGCATCACTGTGACATTGGATGGAGTCAGAGATCGCTGTGACACTGGCTGTAGTCAGGCATCACTGTGACATTGGCTGGAGTCAGAGATCGCGGTGACACTGGCTGGAGTCAGTCATAACTGTGACCCTGGCTGGAGTCAGAGATCGCTGTGACACTGGCTGGAGTCAGAGATCGTTGTGACACTGGCTGGAGTCAGAGATCGCTGTGACACTGGCTGGAGTCAGAGATCACTGTGACACTGATTGGAGTCAGAGATCGCTGTGACACTGGCTGGATTCAGAGATCTCTGTCACACTGGCTGGATTAAGAGATCGCTGTGACACTGGCTGGATTCAGGCGTCGCTTTGACACTGGCTGGAGTCAGAGATTGCTGTGACACTGGCTGGAGTCAGAGATCGTTGTGACACTGGCTGGAGTCAGAGATCACTGTGACACTGGCTGGAGTCAGAGATCGCTGTGACACTGGCTGGATTCAGAGATCGCTGTGACACTGGCTGGAGTCAGAGATCGCTGTGACACTGGCCGGAGTCAGAGATCGCGCTGACACTGGCTGTAGTCAGGCATCACTGTGACATTGGATGGAGTCAGAGATCGCTGTGATACTGGCTGGAGTCAGGCATCGCTGTGGCACTGGCTGGATTCAGGCATCGAAGTGACATTGGCTGGAGTCAGGCATCGCCGTGACACTGGCTGGTGTCTGAGATCGCTGTGGCACTGACTGGTGTCAGAGATCGCTGTGACACTGGCTGGAGTCAGAGATCGCGGTGACACTGGCTGGATTCAGAGATCGCTGTGACACTGGCCGGAGTGAGAGATCGCGCTGACACTGGCTGTAGTCAGGCATCACTGTGACATTGGCTGGAGTCAGAGATCGCTGTGACACTGGCTGGAGTCAGGCATCGCTTTGGCACTGGCTGGATTCAGGCATCGCAGTGACACTGGCTGGAGTCAGGTGTCGCCGTGACACTGGATGAAGTCAGAGATCGCTGTGGCACTAACTGGAGTCAGAGATCGCTGTGACACTGGCTGGAGTCAGAGATCGCTGTCGCACTGACTGGATTCAGAGATCACTGTAACATGGACTGGAGTCAGAGATCGCTGTGGCACTAACTGGAGTCAGAGATCGCTGTGACACTGGCTGGAGTCAGAGATCGCTGTGACACTGTCTGGAGTCAGAGATCACTGTTACACTGGTTGGAGTCAGAGATCGCTGTGACACTGGCTGGAGTCAGAGATCGCTGTGACACTGGCTGGAGTCAGAGATCGCTGTAACACTGGCTGGAGTCAGAAGTCGCCGTGACACTGGCTGGAGTCGGCGTCGCCGTGACACTGGCTGGAGTCAGAGATCGCTGTGACACTGGCTGCAGTCAGAGATCGCGGTGACACTGGCTGGAGTCACCGATCGCTGTGACAGTGGCTGGAGTCAGGCATCGCTCTGGCACTGGCTGGAGTCAGAGATCGCTGTGACAATGGCTGGAGTTACAGATCGCTGTGACACTGGCTGGAGTCAGACCTCGCTGTGACAGTGGCTGGAGTTAGAGATCGCGCTGACACTGGCTGTAGTCAGGCATCACTGTGACATTGGATGGAGTCAGAGATTGCTGTGACACTGGCTGTAGTCAGGCATCAGTGTGACATTGGATGGAGTCAGAGATCGCGGTGACACTGGCTGGAGTCAGGCATAACTGTGACCCTGGCTGGAGTCAGAGATCGCTGTGACACTGGCTGGAGTCAGAGATCGTTGTGACACTGGCTGGAGTCAGAGATCGCTGTGACACTGGCTGGAGTCAGAGATCACTGTGACACTGATTGGAGTCAGAGATCGCTGTGACACTGGCTGGATTCAGAGATCTCTGTCACACTGGCTGGATTAAGAGATCGCTGTGACACTGGCTGGATTCAGGCGTCGCTTTGACACTGGCTGGAGTCAGAGATTGCTGTGACACTGGCTGGAGTCAGAGATCGTTGTGACACTGGCTGGAGTCAGAGATCACAGTGACACTGGCTGGAGTCAGAGATCGCTGTGACACTGGCTGGATTCAGAGATCGCTGTGACACTAGCTGGAGTCAGAGATCGCTGTGACACTGGCTGGAGTCGGAGATCGCTGTGACACTGGCTGGAGTCAGAGATCTCTGTGACACTGGCTGGATTAAGAGGTCGCTGTGACACTGGCTGGATTCAGGCGTCGGTTTGACACTGGCTGGAGTCAGAAATCGCTGTGACACTGGCTGGAGGCAGAGATCACTGTGACACTGGCTGGATTCAGGCATCGCTGTGACACTGGCTGGAGTCAGAGATCGCTGTGACACTCGTTGGAGTAAAGCATCGCCGTGACAATGGCTGGAGCCAGAGATCGCTGTGACACTGGCTGGAGTCAGAGATCGCGCTGACACTTGCTGTTTCAGGCATCACTGTGACATTGGATGGAGTCAGAGATCGCTGTGACACTGGCTGGAGTCAGGCATCGCCGTGAAAATGGCTGGAGTCAGAGATCGCTGTGACACTGGCTGGAGTCAGAGATCGCGCTGACACTGGCTGTAGTCAGGCATCACTGTGACATTGGATGGAGTCAGAGATCGCTGTGACACTGGCTGGAGTCAGGCGTCACTTTGACACTGGCTGGAGTCAGAGATCGCTGTGACACTGGCTGGAGTCAGAGATCGCTGTGACACTGGCTGGAGTCAGAGATCGCTGTGACACTGGCTGGAGTCAGAGATCGCTGTGACACTGGCTGGAGTCAGAGATCGCTGTGACACTGGCCGGAGTCAGAGATCGCGCTGACACTGGCTGTAGTCAGGCATCACTGTGACATTGGATGGAGTCAGAGATCACTGTGATACTGGCTGGAGTCAGGCATCGCTGTGGCACTGGCTGGATTCAGGCATCGCAGTGACACTGGCTGGAGTTAGGCGTCGCCGTGACACTGGCTGGTGTCTGAGATCGCTGTGGCACTGACTGGTGTCAGAGATCGCTGTGACACTGGCTGGAGTCAGAGATCGCGGTGACACTGACTGGATTCAGAGATCGCTGTGACACTGGCCGGAGTGAGAGATCGCGCTGACACTGGCTGTAGTCAGGCATCACTGTCACATTGGCTGGAGTCAGAGATCGCTGTGACACTGGCTGCAGTCAGAGATCGCGTTGACACTGGCTGGAGTCAGCGATCGCTGTGACAGTGGCTGGAGTCAGGCATCGCTCTGGCACTGGCTGGAGTCAGAGATCGCTGTGACAATGGCTGGAGTCACAGATCGCTGTGACACTGGCTGGAGTCAGAGATCGCTGTGACACTGGCTGGAGTCAGAGATCGCGCTGACACTGGCTGTAGTCAGGCATCACTGTGACATTGGATGGAGTCAGAGATCGCTGTGACACTGGCTGTAGTCAGGCATCACTGTGACCCTGGCTGGAGTCAGAGATCGCGGTGACACTGGCTGGAGTCAGAGATCGTTGTGACACTGGATGGAGTCAGAGATCGCTGTGACACTGGCTGGAGTCAGAGATCACTGTGACACTGGCTGGAGTCAGAGATCGCTGTGACACTGGCTGGATTCAGAGATCGCTGTGACACTGGCTGGAGTCAGAGATCGCTGTGACACTGGCTGGAGTCGGAGATCGCTGTGACACTGGCTGGAGTCAGAGATCTCTGTCACACTGGCTGGATTAAGAGATCGCTGTGACACTGGCTGGATTCACGCGTCGCTTTGACACTGGCTGGAGTCAGAGATTGCTGTGACAGTGGCTGGAGTCAGAGATCGTTGTGACACTGGCTGGAGTCAGAGATCGCTGTGACACTGGCTGGAGTCAGAGATCGCTGTGACACTGGCTGGAGTCAGAGATCGCTGTGACACTGGCTGGAGTCGGAGATCGCTGTGACACTGGCTGGAGTCAGAGATCTCTGTGACACTGGCTGGATTAAGAGATCGCTGTGACACTGGCTGGATTCAGGCGTCGCTTTGACACTGGCTGGAGTCAGAGATTGTTGTGACACTGGCTGGAGTCAGAGATCGCTGTGACACTGGCTGGAGTCAGACATCGCTGTGACACTGGCTGGAGTCAGAGATCGCTGTGACACTGGCTGGAGTCAGAGATCGCTGTGACACTGGCTGGAGTCAGAGATCACTGTGACACTGGCTGGATTCAGAGATCGCTGTGACACTGGCTGGAGTCAGAGATCGCTGTGACACTGGCTGGAGTCAGGCGTCGCTTTGACACTGGCTGGAGTCAGAGATCGCTGTGACACTGGTAGGAGTCAGAGATCACTGTGACACTGGCTGGATTCAGAGATCGCTGTGACACTGGCTGGATTCAGAGATCTCTGTCACACTGGCTGGATTAAGAGATCGCTGTGACACTGGCTGGATTCAGGCGTCGCTTTGACACTGGCTGGAGTCAGAGATTGCTGTGACACTGGCTGGAGTCAGAGATCGTTGTGACACTGGCTGGAGTCAGAGATCACTGTGACACTGGCTGGAGTCAGAGATCGCTGTGACACTGGCTGGATTCAGAGATCGCTGTGACACTGGCTGGAGTCAGAGATCGCTGTGACACTGGCCGGAGTCAGAGATCGCGCTGACACTGGCTGTAGTCAGGCATCACTGTGACATTGGATGGAGTCAGAGATCGCTGTGATACTGGCTGGAGTCAGGCATCGCTGTGGCACTGGCTGGATTCAGGCATCGAAGTGACATTGGCTGGAGTCAGGCATCGCCGTGACACTGGCTGGTGTCTGAGATCGCTGTGGCACTGACTGGTGTCAGAGATCGCTGTGACACTGGCTGGAGTCAGAGATCGCGGTGACACTGGCTGGATTCAGAGATCGCTGTGACACTGGCCGGAGTGAGAGATCGCGCTGACACTGGCTGTAGTCAGGCATCACTGTGACATTGGCTGGAGTCAGAGATCGCTGTGACACTGGCTGGAGTCAGGCATCGCTTTGGCACTGGCTGGATTCAGGCATCGCAGTGACACTGGCTGGAGTCAGGTGTCGCCGTGACACTGGATGAAGTCAGAGATCGCTGTGGCACTAACTGGAGTCAGAGATCGCTGTGACACTGGCTGGAGTCAGAGATCGCTGTCGCACTGACTGGATTCAGAGATCACTGTAACATGGACTGGAGTCAGAGATCGCTGTGGCACTAACTGGAGTCAGAGATCGCTGTGACACTGGCTGGAGTCAGAGATCGCTGTGACACTGTCTGGAGTCAGAGATCACTGTTACACTGGTTGGAGTCAGAGATCGCTGTGACACTGGCTGGAGTCAGAGATCGCTGTGACACTGGCTGGAGTCAGAGATCGCTGTAACACTGGCTGGAGTCAGAAGTCGCCGTGACACTGGCTGGAGTCGGCGTCGCCGTGACACTGGCTGGAGTCAGAGATCGCTGTGACACTGGCTGCAGTCAGAGATCGCGGTGACACTGGCTGGAGTCAGCGATCGCTGTGACAGTGGCTGGAGTCAGGCATCGCTCTGGCACTGGCTGGAGTCAGAGATCGCTGTGACAATGGCTGGAGTTACAGATCGCTGTGACACTGGCTGGAGTCAGACCTCGCTGTGACAGTGGCTGGAGTTAGAGATCGCGCTGACACTGGCTGTAGTCAGGCATCACTGTGACATTGGATGGAGTCAGAGATTGCTGTGACACTGGCTGTAGTCAGGCATCAGTGTGACATTGGATGGAGTCAGAGATCGCGGTGACACTGGCTGGAGTCAGGCATAACTGTGACCCTGGCTGGAGTCAGAGATCGCTGTGACACTGGCTGGAGTCAGAGATCGTTGTGACACTGGCTGGAGTCAGAGATCGCTGTGACACTGGCTGGAGTCAGAGATCACTGTGACACTGATTGGAGTCAGAGATCGCTGTGACACTGGCTGGATTCAGAGATCTCTGTCACACTGGCTGGATTAAGAGATCGCTGTGACACTGGCTGGATTCAGGCGTCGCTTTGACACTGGCTGGAGTCAGAGATTGCTGTGACACTGGCTGGAGTCAGAGATCGTTGTGACACTGGCTGGAGTCAGAGATCACAGTGACACTGGCTGGAGTCAGAGATCGCTGTGACACTGGCTGGATTCAGAGATCGCTGTGACACTAGCTGGAGTCAGAGATCGCTGTGACACTGGCTGGAGTCGGAGATCGCTGTGACACTGGCTGGAGTCAGAGATCTCTGTGACACTGGCTGGATTAAGAGGTCGCTGTGACACTGGCTGGATTCAGGCGTCGGTTTGACACTGGCTGGAGTCAGAAATCGCTGTGACACTGGCTGGAGGCAGAGATCACTGTGACACTGGCTGGATTCAGGCATCGCTGTGACACTGGCTGGAGTCAGAGATCGCGCTGACACTTGCTGTTTCAGGCATCACTGTGACATTGGATGGAGTCAGAGATCGCTGTGACACTGGCTGGAGTCAGGCATCGCCGTGAAAATGGCTGGAGTCAGAGATCGCTGTGACACTGGCTGGAGTCAGAGATCGCGCTGACACTGGCTGTAGTCAGGCATCACTGTGACATTGGATGGAGTCAGAGATCGCTGTGACACTGGCTGGAGTCAGGCGTCACTTTGACACTGGCTGGAGTCAGAGATCGCTGTGACACTGGCTGGAGTCAGAGATCGCTGTGACACTGGCTGGAGTCAGAGATCGCTGTGACACTGGCTGGAGTCAGAGATCGCTGTGACACTGGCTGGAGTCAGAGATCGCGCTGACACTTGCTGTTTCAGGCATCACTGTGACATTGGATGGAGTCAGAGATCGCTGTGACACTGGCTGGAGTCAGGCATCGCCGTGAAAATGGCTGGAGTCAGAGATCGCTGTGACACTGGCTGGAGTCAGAGATCGCGCTGACACTGGCTGTAGTCAGGCATCACTGTGACATTGGATGGAGTCAGAGATCGCTGTGACACTGGCTGGAGTCAGGCGTCACTTTGACACTGGCTGGAGTCAGAGATCGCTGTGACACTGGCTGGAGTCAGAGATCGCTGTGACACTGGCTGGAGTCAGAGATCGCTGTGACACTGGCTGGAGTCAGAGATCGCTGTGACACTGGCTGGAGTCAGAGATCGCTGTGACACTGGCCGGAGTCAGAGATCGCGCTGACACTGGCTGTAGTCAGGCATCACTGTGACATTGGATGGAGTCAGAGATCACTGTGATACTGGCTGGAGTCAGGCATCGCTGTGGCACTGGCTGGATTCAGGCATCGCAGTGACACTGGCTGGAGTTAGGCGTCGCCGTGACACTGGCTGGTGTCTGAGATCGCTGTGGCACTGACTGGTGTCAGAGATCGCTGTGACACTGGCTGGAGTCAGAGATCGCGGTGACACTGACTGGATTCAGAGATCGCTGTGACACTGGCCGGAGTGAGAGATCGCGCTGACACTGGCTGTAGTCAGGCATCACTGTCACATTGGCTGGAGTCAGAGATCGCTGTGACACTGGCTGCAGTCAGAGATCGCGTTGACACTGGCTGGAGTCAGCGATCGCTGTGACAGTGGCTGGAGTCAGGCATCGCTCTGGCACTGGCTGGAGTCAGAGATCGCTGTGACAATGGCTGGAGTCACAGATCGCTGTGACACTGGCTGGAGTCAGAGATCGCTGTGACACTGGCTGGAGTCAGAGATCGCGCTGACACTGGCTGTAGTCAGGCATCACTGTGACATTGGATGGAGTCAGAGATCGCTGTGACACTGGCTGTAGTCAGGCATCACTGTGACCCTGGCTGGAGTCAGAGATCGCGGTGACACTGGCTGGAGTCAGAGATCGTTGTGACACTGGATGGAGTCAGAGATCGCTGTGACACTGGCTGGAGTCAGAGATCACTGTGACACTGGCTGGAGTCAGAGATCGCTGTGACACTGGCTGGATTCAGAGATCGCTGTGACACTGGCTGGAGTCAGAGATCGCTGTGACACTGGCTGGAGTCGGAGATCGCTGTGACACTGGCTGGAGTCAGAGATCTCTGTCACACTGGCTGGATTAAGAGATCGCTGTGACACTGGCTGGATTCACGCGTCGCTTTGACACTGGCTGGAGTCAGAGATTGCTGTGACAGTGGCTGGAGTCAGAGATCGTTGTGACACTGGCTGGAGTCAGAGATCACTGTGACACTGGCTGGTGTCAGAGATCGCTGTGACACTGGCTGGAGTCAGAGATCGCTGTGACACTGGCTGGAGTCGGAGATCGCTGTGACACTGGCTGGAGTCAGAGATCTCTGTGACACTGGCTGGATTAAGAGATCGCTGTGACACTGGCTGGATTCAGGCGTCGCTTTGACACTGGCTGGAGTCAGAGATTGTTGTGACACTGGCTGGAGTCAGAGATCGCTGTGACACTGGCTGGAGTCAGACATCGCTGTGACACTGGCTGGAGTCAGAGATCGCTGTGACACTGGCTGGAGTCAGAGATCGCTGTGACACTGGCTGGAGTCAGAGATCACTGTGACACTGGCTGGATTCAGAGATCGCTGTGACACTGGCTGGAGTCAGAGATCGCTGTGACACTGGCTGGAGTCAGGCGTCGCTTTGACACTGGCTGGAGTCAGAGATCGCTGTGACACTGGTAGGAGTCAGAGATCGCTGTGACACTGGCTGGATTCAGAGATCGCTCTGACACTGGCTGGATTCAGAGATCGCTGTGCCACTGGCTGGAGTCAGTGGTTGCCGTGACACTGGCTGGAGTTAAGAGATCGTGTTGACACTGGCTGGATTCAGAGATCACTGTGACACTGCCTAGATTCAGGCGTCGCTGTGACACTGGCTGGATTCAGAGATCGCTGTGCCACTCGCTGGAGTCAGAGGTCGCGGTTACAATGGCTGGAGTCAGGCGTCGCTTTGACACTGGCTGGAGTCAGAGATCGCGGTGACACTGGCTGGAGTCAGCGATCGCTGTGACAGTGGCTGGAGTCAGGCATCGCTCTGGCACTGGCTGGAGTCAGAGATCGCTGTGACAATGGCTGGAGTCACAGATCGCTGTGACACTGGCTGTAGTCAGGCATCACTGTGACATTGGATGGAGTCAGAGATCGCTGTGACACTGGCTGTAGTCAGGCATCACTGTGACATTGGGTGGAGTCACAGATCGCGGTGACACTGGCTGGAGTCTGTCATAACTGTGACCCTGGCTGGAGTCAGAGATCGCTGTGACACTGGCTGGAGTCAGAGATCGTTGTGACACTGGCTGGAGTCAGAGATCGCTGTGACACTGGCTGGAGTGAGAGATCACTGTGACACTGATTGGAGTCAGAGATCGCTGTGACACTGGCTGGATTCAGAGATCGCTTTGACACTGGCTGGAGTCAGAGATCGCTGTGACACTGGCTGGAGTCGGAGATCGCTGTGACACTGGCTGGAGTCAGAGATCTCTGTGACACTGGCTGGATTAAGAGATCGCTGTGACACTGGCTGGATTCAGGCGTCGCTTTGACACTGGCTGGAGTCAGAGATTGCTGTGACACTGGCTGGAGTCAGAGATCGTCGTGACACTGGCTGGAGTCAGAGATCACTGTGACACTGGCTGGAGTCAGAGATCGCGGTGACACTGACTGGATTCAGAGATCGCTGTGACACTGGCCGGAGTGAGAGATCGCGCTGACACTGGCTGTAGTCAGGCATCACTGTCACATTGGCTGGAGTCAGAGATCGCTGTGACACTGGCTGGAGTCAGGCATCGCTTTGGCATTGGCTGGATTCAGGCATCGCAGTGACACTGGCTGGAGTCAGGTGTCGCCGTGACACTGGATGAAGTCAGAGATCGCTGTGGCACTAACTGGAGTCAGAGATCCCTGTGACACTGGATGGAGTCAGAGATCGCTGTGGCACTGACTGGATTTAGAGATCGCTGTAACACTGGCTGGAGTCAGAGATCGCTGTGGCACTAACTGGAGTCAGAGATCGCTGTGACTCTGGCTGGTGTCAGAGATCGCTGTGACACTGGCTGGAGTCAGAGATCGCGGAGACACTGGCTGGAGTCAGAAGTCGCCGTGAAACTGGCTGGAGTCAGGCGTCGCCGTGACACTGGCTGGAGTCAGAGATCGCTGTGACACTGGCTGCAGTCAGAGATCGCGTTGACACTGGCTGGAGTCAGCGATCGCTGTGACAGTGGCTGGAGTCAGGCATCGCTCTGGCACTGGCTGGAGTCAGAGATCGCTGTGACAATGGCTGGAGTCACAGATCGCTGTGACACTGGCTGGAGTCAGAGATCGCTGTGACAGTGGCTGTAGTCAGGCATCACTGTGACATTGGATGGAGTCAGAGATCGCGGTGACACTGGCTGGAGTCAGGCATAACTGTGACCCTGGCTGGAGTCAGAGATTGCTGTGACACTGGCTGGAGTCAGAGATCGTTGTGACACTGGCTGGAGTCAGAGATCGCTGTGACACTGGCTGGAGTCAGAGATTAATGTGACAATGGCTGGAGTCAGAGATCACTGTGACACTGGCTGGATTCAGAGATCGCTGTGACACTGGCTGGAGTCAGAGATCGCTGTGACACTGGCTGGAGTCGGAGATCGCTTTGACACTGGCTGGAGTCAGAGATCTCTGTGACACTGGCTGGATTAAGAGATCGCTGTGACACTGGCTGGATTCAGGCGTCGCTTTGACACTGGCTGGAGTCAGAGATCACTGTGACACTGGCTGGAGTCAGAGATCGCGGTGACACTGACTGGATTCAGAGATCGCTGTGACACTGGCCGGAGTGAGAGATCGCGCTGACACTGGCTGTAGTCAGGCATCACTGTCACATTGGCTGGAGTCAGAGATCGCTGTGACACTGGCTGGAGTCAGGCATCGCTTTGGCATTGGCTGGATTCAGGCATCGCAGTGACACTGGCTGGAGTCAGGTGTCGCCGTGACACTGGATGAAGTCAGAGATCGCTGTGGCACTAACTGGAGTCAGAGATCCCTGTGACACTGGATGGAGTCAGAGATCGCTGTGGCACTGACTGGATTTAGAGATCGCTGTAACACTGGCTGGAGTCAGAGATCGCTGTGGCACTAACTGGAGTCAGAGATCGCTGTGACACTGGCTGGTGTCAGAGATCGCTGTGACACTGGCTGGAGTCAGAGATCGCGGTGACACTGGCTGGAGTCAGAAGTCGCCGTGAAACTGGCTGGAGTCAGGCGTCGCCGTGACACTGGCTGGAGTCAGAGATCGCTGTGACACTGGCTGCAGTCAGAGATCGCGTTGACACTGGCTGGAGTCAGCGATCGCTGTGACAGTGGCTGGAGTCAGGCATCGCTCTGGCACTGGCTGGAGTCAGAGATCGCTGTGACAATGGCTGGAGTCACAGATCGCTGTGACACTGGCTGGAGTCAGAGATCGCTGTGACAGTGGCTGTAGTCAGGCATCACTGTGACATTGGATGGAGTCAGAGATCGCGGTGACACTGGCTGGAGTCAGGCATAACTGTGACCCTGGCTGGAGTCAGAGATTGCTGTGACACTGGCTGGAGTCAGAGATCGTTGTGACACTGGCTGGAGTCAGAGATCGCTGTGACACTGGCTGGAGTCAGAGATCACTGTGACAATGGCTGGAGTCAGAGATCACTGTGACACTGGCTGGATTCAGAGATCGCTGTGACACTGGCTGGAGTCAGAGATCGCTGTGACACTGGCTGGAGTCGGAGATCGCTTTGACACTGGCTGGAGTCAGAGATCTCTGTGACACTGGCTGGATTAAGAGATCGCTGTGACACTGGCTGGATTCAGGCGTCGCTTTGACACCGGCTGGAGTCAGAGATTGCTGTGACAGTGGCTGGAGTCAGAGATCGTTGTGACACTGGCTGGAGTCAGAGATCACTGTGACACTGGCTGGAGTCAGAGATCGCTGTGACACTGGCTGGAGTCAGAGATCTCTGTGACACTGGCTGGATTAAGAGATCGCTGTGACACTGGCTGGATTCAGGCGTCGCTTTGACACTGGCTGGAGTCAGAGATCCCTGTGACACTGCTGGATTCAGAGATCGCTATGACACTGGCTGGAGTAAGAGATGGGGTTGACACTGGCTGGAGTCAGAGATCGCTGTGACACTGGCTGGATTCAGAGATCGCTGTGACACTGGCTGGAGTCAGAGATCGCTGTGACACTGGCTGGAGTCGGAGATCACTGTGACACTGGCTGGATTCAGAGATCGCTGTGACACTGGCTGGAGTCAGAGATCGCTGTGACACTGGCTGGAGTCAGGCGTCGCTTTGACACTGGCTGGAGTCAGAGATTGCTGTGACACTGGTAGGAGTCAGAGATCGCTGTGACACTGGCTGGATTCAGAGATCGCTGTGACACTGGCTGGATTCAGAGATCGCTGTGCCACTGGCTGGAGTCAGTGGTTGCCGTGACACTGGCTGGAGTTAAGAGATCGTGTTGACACTGGCTGGATTCAGAGATCACTGTGACACTGCCTAGATTCAGGCGTCGCTGTGACACTGGCTGGATTCAGAGATCGCTGTGCCACTCGCTGGAGTCAGAGGTCGCGGTTACAATGGCTGGAGTCAGGCGTCGCTTTGACACTGGCTGGAGTCAGAGATCGCGGTGACACTGGCTGGAGTCAGCGATCGCTGTGACAGTGGCTGGAGTCAGGCATCGCTCTGGCACTGGCTGGAGTCAGAGATCGCTGTGACAATGGCTGGAGTCACAGATCGCTGTGACACTGGCTGTAGTCAGGCATCACTGTGACATTGGATGGAGTCAGAGATCGCTGTGACACTGGCTGGAGTCTGTCATAACTGTGACCCTGGCTGGAGTCAGAGATCGCTGTGACACTGGCTGGAGTCAGAGATCGTTGTGACACTGGCTGGAGTCAGAGATCGCTGTGACACTGGCTGGAGTCAGAGATCACTGTGACACTGATTGGAGTCAGAGATCGCTGTGACACTGGCTGGATTCAGAGATCGCTGTGACACTGGCTGGAGTCAGAGATCGCTGTGACACTGGCTGGAGTCGGAGATCGCTGTGACACTGGCTGGAGTCAGAGATCTCTGTGACACTGGCTGGATTAAGAGATCGCTGTGACACTGGCTGGATTCAGGCGTCGCTTTGACACTGGCTGGAGTCAGAGATTGCTGTGACACTGGCTGGATTCAGAGATCGTCGTGACACTGGCTGGAGTCAGAGATCACTGTGACACTGGCTGGAGTCAGAGATCGCGGTGACACTGACTGGATTCAGAGATCGCTGTGACACTGGCCGGAGTGAGAGATCGCGCTGACACTTTCTGTAGTCAGGCATCACTGTCACATTGGCTGGAGTCAGAGATCGCTGTGACACTGGCTGGAGTCAGGCATCGCTTTGGCATTGGCTGGATTCAGGCATCGCAGTGACACTGGCTGGAGTCAGGTGTCGCCGTGACACTGGATGAAGTCAGAGATCGCTGTGGCACTAACTGGAGTCAGAGATCCCTGTGACAATGGCTGGAGTCAGAGATCACTGTGACACTGGCTGGATTCAGAGATCGCTGTGACACTGGCTGGAGTCAGAGATCGCTGTGACACTGGCTGGAGTCGGAGATCGCTTTGACACTGGCTGGAGTCAGAGATCTCTGTGACACTGGCTGGATTAAGAGATCGCTGTGACACTGGCTGGATTCAGGCGTCGCTTTGACACTGGCTGGAGTCAGAGATTGCTGTGACAGTGGCTGGAGTCAGAGATCGTTGTGACACTGGCTGGAGTCAGAGATCACTGTGACACTGGCTGGAGTCAGAGATCGCTGTGACACTGGCTGGAGTCAGAGATCTCTGTGACACTGGCTGGATTAAGAGATCGCAGTGACACTGGCTGGATTCAGGCGTCGCTTTGACACTGGCTGGAGTCAGAGATCCCTGTGACACTGCTGGATTCAGAGATCGCTATGACACTGGCTGGAGTAAGAGATGGGGTTGACACTGGCTGGAGTCAGAGATCGCTGTGACACTGGCTGGATTCAGAGATCGCTGTGACACTGGCTGGATTCAGAGATCGCTGTGCCACTGGCTGGAGTCAGTGGTCGCCGTGACACTGGCTGGAGTTAAGAGATCGTGTTGACACTGGCTGGATTCAGAGATCACTGTGACGCTGCCTAGATTCAGGCGTCGCTGTGACACTGGCTGGATTCAGAGATCGCTGTGCCACTCGCTGGAGTCAGAGGTCGCGGTTACAATGGCTGGAGTCAGGCGTCGCTTTGACACTGGCTGGAGTCAGAGATCGCGGTGACACTGGCTGGAGTCAGCGATCGCTGTGACAGTGGCTGGAGTCAGGCATCGCTCTGGCACTGGCTGGAGTCAGAGATCGCTGTGACAATGGCTGGAGTCACAGATCGCTGTGACACTGGCTGTAGTCAGGCATCACTGTGACATTGGATGGAGTCAGAGATCGCTGTGACACTGGCTGTCGTCAGGCATCACTGTGACATTGGATGGAGTCAGAGATCGCGGTGACACTGGCTGGAGTCAGTCATAACTGTGACCCTGGCTGGAGTCAGAGATCGCTGTGACACTGGCTGGAGTCAGAGATCGTTGTGACACTGGCTGGAGTCAGAGATCGCTGTGACACTGGCTGGAGTCAGAGATCACTGTGACACTGATTGGAGTCAGAGATCGCTGTGACACTGGCTGGATTCAGAGATCGCTGTGACACTGGCTGGAGTCAGAGATCGCTGTGACACTGGCTGGAGTCGGAGATCGCTGTGACATTGGCTGGAGTCAGAGATCTCTGTCACACTGGCTGGATTAAGAGATCGCTTTGACACTGGCTGGATTCAGGCGTCGCTTTGACACTGGTTGGAGTCAGAAATTGCTGTGACACTGGCTGGAGTCAGAGATCGTTGTGACACTGGCTGGAGTCAGAGATCACTGTGACACTGGCTGGAGTCAGAGATCGCTGTGACACTGGCTGGATTCAGAGATCGCTGTGACACTGGCTGGAGTCAGAGATCGCTGTGACACTGGCCGGAGTCAGAGATCGCGCTGACACTGGCTGTAGTCAGGCATCACTGTGACATTGGATGGAGTCAGAGATCGCTGTGATACTGGCTGGAGTCAGGCATCGCTGTGGCACTGGCTGGATTCAGGCATCGAAGTGACATTGGCTGGAGTCAGGCATCGCCGTGACACTGGCTGGTGTCTGAGATCGCTGTGGCACTGACTGGTGTCAGAGATCGCTGTGACACTGGCTGGAGTCAGAGATCGCGGTGACACTGGCTGGATTCAGAGATCGCTGTGACACTGGCCGGAGTGAGAGATCGCACTGACACTGGCTGTAGTCAGGCATCACTGTGACATTGGCTGGAGTCAGAGATCGCTGTGACACTGGCTGGAGTCAGGCATCGCTTTGGCACTGGCTGGATTCAGGCATCGCAGTGACACTGGCTGGAGTCAGAGATCGCTGTGGCACTAACTGGAGTCAGAGATCGCTGTGACACTGGCTGGAGTCAGAGATCGCTGTGACACTGGCTGGAGTCAGAGATCGCTGTTACACTGGTTGGAGTCAGAGATCGCTGTGACACTGGCTGGAGTCAGAGATCGCTGTGACACTGGCTGGAGTCAGAGATCGCGGAGACACTGGCTGGAGTCAGAAGTCGCCGTGACACTGGCTGGAGTCAGGCGTCGCCGTGACACTGGCTGGAGTCAGAGATCGCTGTGACACTGGCTGCAGTCAGAGATCGCGGTGACACTGGCTGGAGTCAGCGATCGCTGTGACAGTGGCTGGAGTCAGGCATCGCTCTGGCACTGGCTGGAGTCAGAGATCGCTGTGACAATGGCTGGAGTTACAGATCGCTGTGACACTGGCTGGAGTCAGAGATCGCTGTGACAGTGGCTGGAGTCAGAGATCGCGCTGACACTGGCTGTAGTCAGGCATCACTGTGACATTGGATGGAGTCAGAGATCGCTGTGACACTGGCTGTAGTCAGGCATCACTGTGACATTGGATGGAGTCAGAGATCGCGGTGACACTGGCTGGAGTCAGGCATAACTGTGACCCTGGCTGGAGTCAGAGATCGCTGTGACACTGGCTGGAGTCAGAGATCGTTGTGACACTGGCTGGAGTCAGAGATCGCTGTGACACTGGCTGGAGTCAGAGATCACTGTGACACTGATTGGAGTCAGAGATCGCTGTGACACTGGCTGGATTCAGAGATCTCTGTCACACTGGCTGGATTAAGAGATCGCTGTGACACTGGCTGGATTCAGGTGTCGCTTTGACATTGGCTGGAGTCAGAGATTGCTGTGACACTGGCTGGAGTCAGAGATCGTTGTGACACTGGCTGGAGTCAGAGATCACTGTGACACTGGCTGGAGTCAGAGATCGCTGTGACACTGGCTGGATTCAGAGATCGCTGTGACACTAGCTGGAGTCAGAGATCGCTGTGACACTGGCTGGAGTCGGAGATCGCTGTGACACTGGCTGGAGTCAGAGATCTCTGTGACACTGGCTGGATTAAGAGATCGCAGTGACACTGGCTGGATTCAGGCGTCGCTTTGACACTGGCTGGAGTCAGAGATCCCTGTGACACTGCTGGATTCAGAGATCGCTATGACACTGGCTGGAGTAAGAGATGGGGTTGACACTGGCTGGAGTCAGAGATCGCTGTGACACTGGCTGGATTCAGAGATCGCTGTGACACTGGCTGGATTCAGAGATCGCTGTGCCACTGGCTGGAGTCAGTGGTCGCCGTGACACTGGCTGGAGTTAAGAGATCGTGTTGACACTGGCTGGATTCAGAGATCACTGTGACACTGCCTAGATTCAGGCGTCGCTGTGACACTGTTTGGATTCAGAGATCGCTGTGCCACTCGCTGGAGTCAGAGGTCGCGGTTACAATGGCTGGAGTCAGGCGTCGCTTTGACACTGGCTGGAGTCAGAGATCGCGGTGACACTGGCTGGAGTCAGCGATCGCTGTGACAGTGGCTGGAGTCAGGCATCGCTCTGGCACTGGCTGGAGTCAGAGATCGCTGTGACAATGGCTGGAGTCACAGATCGCTGTGACACTGGCTGTAGTCAGGCATCACTGTGACATTGGATGGAGTCAGAGATCGCTGTGACACTGGCTGTAGTCAGGCATCACTGTGACATTGGATGGAGTCAGAGATCGCGGTGACACTGGCTGGAGTCAGTCATAACTGTGACCCTGGCTGGAGTCAGAGATCGCTGTGACACTGGCTGGAGTCAGAGATCGTTGTGACACTGGCTGGAGTCAGAGATCGCTGTGACACTGGCTGGAGTCAGAGATCACTGTGACACTGATTGGAGTCAGAGATCGCTGTGACACTGGCTGGATTCAGAGATCGCTGTGACACTGGCTGGAGTCAGAGATCGCTGTGACACTGGCTGGAGTCGGAGATCGCTGTGACATTGGCTGGAGTCAGAGATCTCTGTCACACTGGCTGGATTAAGAGATCGCTTTGACACTGGCTGGATTCAGGCGTCGCTTTGACACTGGTTGGAGTCAGAGATTGCTGTGACACTGGCTGGAGTCAGAGATCGTTGTGACACTGGCTGGAGTCAGAGATCACTGTGACACTGGCTGGAGTCAGAGATCGCTGTGACACTGGCTGGATTCAGAGATCGCTGTGACACTGGCTGGAGTCAGAGATCGCTGTGACACTGGCCGGAGTCAGAGATCGCGCTGACACTGGCTGTAGTCAGGCATCACTGTGACATTGGATGGAGTCAGAGATCGCTGTGATACTGGCTGGAGTCAGGCATCGCTGTGGCACTGGCTGGATTCAGGCATCGAAGTGACATTGGCTGGAGTCAGGCATCGCCGTGACACTGGCTGGTGTCTGAGATCGCTGTGGCACTGACTGGTGTCAGAGATCGCTGTGACACTGGCTGGAGTCAGAGATCGCGGTGACACTGGCTGGATTCAGAGATCGCTGTGACACTGGCCGGAGTGAGAGATCGCGCTGACACTGGCTGTAGTCAGGCATCACTGTGACATTGGCTGGAGTCAGAGATCGCTGTGACACTGGCTGGAGTCAGGCATCGCTTTGGCACTGGCTGGATTCAGGCATCGCAGTGACACTGGCTGGAGTCAGAGATCGCTGTGGCACTAACTGGAGTCAGAGATCGCTGTGACACTGGCTGGAGTCAGAGATCGCTGTGACACTGGCTGGAGTCAGAGATCACTGTTACACTGGTTGGAGTCAGAGATCGCTGTGACACTGGCTGGAGTCAGAGATCGCTGTGACACTGGCTGGAGTCAGAGATCGCTGAAATACTGGCTGGAGTCAGAAGTCGCCGTGACACTGGCTGGAGTCAGGCGTCGCCGTGACACTGGCTGGAGTCAGAGATCGCTGTGACACTGGCTGCAGTCAGAGATCGCGGTGACACTGGCTGGAGTCAGCGATCGCTGTGACAGTGGCTGGAGTCAGGCATCGCTCTGGCACTGGCTGGAGTCAGAGATCGCTGTGACAATGGCTGGAGTTACAGATCGCTGTGACACTGGCTGGAGTCAGAGATCGCTGTGACAGTGGCTGGAGTCAGAGATCGCGCTGACACTGGCTGTAGTCAGAGATCACTGTGACATTGGATGGAGTCAGAGATCGCTGTGACACTGGCTGTAGTCAGGCATCACTGTGACATTGGATGGAGTCAGAGATCGCGGTGACACTGGCTGGAGTCAGGCATAACTGTGACCCTGGCTGGAGTCAGAGATCGCTGTGACACTGGCTGGAGTCAGAGATCGTTGTGACACTGGCTGGAGTCAGAGATCGCTGTGACACTGGCTTGAGTCAGAGATCACTGTGACACTGATTGGAGTCAGAGATCGCTGTGACACTGGCTGGATTCAGAGATCTCTGTCACACTGGCTGGATTAAGAGATCGCTGTGACACTGGCTGGATTCAGGCGTCGCTTTGACATTGGCTGGAGTCAGAGATTGCTGTGACACTGGCTGGAGTCAGAGATCGTTGTGACACTGGCTGGAGTCAGAGATCACTGTGACACTGGCTGGAGTCAGAGATCGCTGTGACACTGGCTGGATTCAGAGATCGCTGTGACACTAGCTGGAGTCAGAGATCGCTGTGACACTGGCTGGAGTCGGAGATCGCTGTGACACTGGCTGGAGTCAGAGATCTCTGTGACACTGGCTGGATTAAGAGGTCGCTGTGACACTGGCTGGATTCAGGCGTCGGTTTGACACTGGCTGGAGTCAGAAATCGCTGTGACACTGGCTGGAGGCAGAGATCGCTGTGACACTGGCTGGATTCAGGCATCGCTGTGACTCTGGCTGGAGTCAGAGATCGCTGTGACACTCGTTGGAGTAAAGCATCGCCGTGACAATGGCTGGAGCCAGAGATCGCTGTGACACTGGCTGGAGTCAGAGATCGCGCTGACACTTGCTGTTTCAGGCATCACTGTGACATTGGATTGTGTCAGAGATCGCTGTGACACTGGCTGGAGTCAGGCATCGCCGTGAAAATGGCTGGAGTCAGAGATCGCTGTGACACTGGCTGGAGTCAGAGATCGCGCTGACACTGGCTGTAGTCAGGCATCACTGTGACATTGGATGGAGTCAGAGATCGCTGTGACACTGGCTGGAGTCAGGCGTCACTTTGACACTGGCTGGAGTCAGAGATCGCTGTGACACTGGCTGGAGTCAGAGATCGCTGTGACACTGGCTGGAGTCAGAGATCGCTGTGACACTGGCTGGAGTCAGAGATCGCTGTGACACTGGCTGGAGTCAGAGATCGCTGTGACACTGGCCGGAGTCAGAGATCGCGCTGACACTGGCTGTAGTCAGGCATCACTGTGACATTGGATGGAGTCAGAGATCACTGTGATACTGGCTGGAGTCAGGCATCGCTGTGGCACTGGCTGGATTCAGGCATCGCAGTGACACTGGCTGGAGTTAGGCGTCGCCGTGACACTGGCTGGTGTCTGAGATCGCTGTGGCACTGACTGGTGTCAGAGATCGCTGTGACACTGGCTGGAGTCAGAGATCGCGGTGACACTGACTGGATTCAGAGATCACTGTGACACTGGCCGGAGTGAGAGATCGCGCTGACACTGGCTGTAGTCAGGCATCACTGTCACATTGGCTGGAGTCAGAGATCGCTGTGACACTGGCTGCAGTCAGAGATCGCGTTGACACTGGCTGGAGTCAGCGATCGCTGTGACAGTGGCTGGAGTCAGGCATCGCTCTGGAACTGGCTGGAGTCAGAGATCGCTGTGACAATGGCTGGAGTCACAGATCGCTGTGACACTGGCTGGAGTCAGAGATCGCTGTGACACTGGCTGGAGTCAGAGATCGCGCTGACACTGGCTGTAGTCAGGCATCACTGTGACATTGGATGGAGTCAGAGATCACTGTGACACTGGCTGTAGTCAGGCATCACTGTGACATTGGATGGAGTCAGAGATCGCGGTGACACTGGCTGGAGTCAAGCATAACTGTGACCCTGGCTGGAGTCAGAGATCGCTGTGACACTGGCTGGAGTCAGAGATCGTTGTGACACTGGATGGAGTCAGAGATCACTGTGACACTGCCTGGAGTCAGAGATCACTGTGACACTGGCTGGAGTCAGAGATCGCTGTGACACTGGCTGGATTCAGAGATCGCTGTGACACTGGCTGGAGTCGGAGATCGCTTTGACACTGGCTGGAGTCAGAGATCTCTGTGACACTGGCTGGATTAAGAGATCGCTGTGACACTGGCTGGATTCACGCGTCGCTTTGACACTGGCTGGAGTCAGAGATTGCTGTGACAGTGGCTGGAGTCAGAGATCGTTGTGACACTGGCTGGAGTCAGAGATCACTGTGACACTGGCTTGTGTCAGAGATCGCTGTGACACTGGCTGGAGTCAGAGATCGCTGTGACACTGGCTGGAAGTCGGAGATCGCTGTGACACTCGCTGGAGTCAGAGATCTCTGTGACACTGGCTGGATTAAGAGATCGCTGTGACACTGGCTGGATTCAGGCGTCGCTTTGACACTGGCTGGAGTCAGAGATTGTTGTGACACTGGCTGGAGTCAGAGATCGCTGTGACACTGGCTGGAGTCAGAGATCGCTGTGACACTGGCTGGAGTCAGAGATCGCTGTGACACTGGCTGGATTCAGAGATCGCTGTGACACTGGCTGGAGTCAGAGATCGCTGTGACACTGGCCGGAGTCAGAGATCGCGCTGACACTGGCTGTAGTCAGGCATCACTGTGACATTGGATGGAGTCAGAGATCGCTGTGATACTGGCTGGAGTCAGGCATCGCTGTGGCACTGGCTGGATTCAGGCATCGAAGTGACATTGGCTGGAGTCAGGCATCGCCGTGACACTGGCTGGTGTCTGAGATCGCTGTGGCACTGACTGGTGTCAGAGATCGCTGTGACACTGGCTGGAGTCAGAGATCGCGGTGACACTGGCTGGATTCAGAGATCGCTGTGACACTGGCCGGAGTGAGAGATCGCGCTGACACTGGCTGTAGTCAGGCATCACTGTGACATTGGCTGGAGTCAGAGATCGCTGTGACACTGGCTGGAGTCAGGCATCGCTTTGGCACTGGCTGGATTCAGGCATCGCAGTGACACTGGCTGGAGTCAGAGATCGCGGTGACACTGGCTGGATTCAGAGATCGCTGTGACACTGGCCGGAGTGAGAGATCGCGCTGACACTGGCTGTAGTCAGGCATCACTGTGACATTGTCTGGAGTCAGAGATCGCTGTGACACTGGCTGGAGTCAGGCATCGCTTTGGCATTGGCTGGATTCAGGCATCGCCGTGACACTGGATGAAGTCAGAGATCGCTGTGGCACTAACTGGAGTCAGAGATCGCTGTGACACTGGCTGGAGTCAGAGATCGCTGTCGCACTGACTGGATTCAGAGATCACTGTAACACGGACTGGAGTCAGAGATCGCTGTGGCACTAACTGGAGTCAGAGATCGCTGTGACACTGGCTGGAGTCAGAGATCGCTGTGACACTGGCTGGAGTCAGAGATCACTGTGACACTGGTTGGAGTCAGAGATCGCTGTGACACTGGCTGGAGCCAGAGATCGCTGTGACACTGGCTGGAGTCAGAGATCGCGCTGACACTGGCTGTAGTCAGGCATCACTGTGACATTGGATGGAGTCAGAGATCGCTGTGATACTGGCTGGAGTCAGGCATCGCTGTGGCACTGGCTGGATTCAGGCATCACAGTGACACTGGCTGGAGTTAGGCGTCGCCGTGACACTGGCTGGTGTCTGAGATCGCTGTGGCACTGACTGGTGTCAGAGATCGCTGTGACACTGGCTGGAGTCAGAGATCGCGGTGACACTGACTGGATTCAGAGATCGCTGTGACACTGGCCGGAGTGAGAGATCGCGCTGACACTGGCTGTAGTCAGGCATCACTGTCACATTGGCTGGAGTCAGAGATCGCTGTGACACTGGCTGCAGTCAGAGATCGCGTTGACACTGGCTGGAGTCAGCGATCGCTGTGACAGTGGCTGGAGTCAGGCATCGCTCTGGCACTGGCTGGAGTCAGAGATCGCTGTGACAATGGCTGGAGTCACAGATCGCTGTGACACTGGCTGGAGTCTGAGATCGCTGTGACACTGGCTGGAGTCAGAGATCGCGCTGACACTGGCTGTAGTCAGGCATCACTGTGACGTTGGATGGAGTCAGAGATCGCTGTGACACTGGCTGTAGTCAGGCATCACTGTGACATTGGATGGAGTCAGAGATCGCGGTGACACTGGCTGGAGTCAAGCATAACTGTAACCCTGGCTGGAGTCAGAGATCGCTGTGACACTGGCTGGAGTCAGAGATCACTGTGACACTGGCTGGAGTCAGAGATCGCTGTGACACTGGCTGGATTCAGAGATCGCTGTGACACTGGCTGGAGTCAGAGATCGCTGTGACACTGGCTGGAGTCGGAGATCGCTTTGACACTGGCTGGAGTCAGAGATCTCTGTGACACTGGCTGGATTAAGAGATCGCTGTGACACTGGCTGGAATCAGAGATCGCTGTGACACTGGCTGGAATCAGAGATCGCTGTGACACTGGCTGGAGTCAGGCATCGCTGTGGCACTGGCTGGATTCAGGCATCGAAGTGACATTGGCTGGAGTCAGGCATCGCCGTGACACTGGCTGGTGTCTGAGATCGCTGTGACACTGACTGGTGTCAGAGATCGCTGTGACACTGGCTGGAGTCAGAGATCGCGGTGACACTGGCTGGATTCAGAGATCGCCGTGACACTGGCCGGAGTGAGAGATCGCGCTGACACTGGCTGTAGTCAGGCATCACTGTGACATTGGCTGGAGTCAGAGATCGCTGTGACACTGGCTGGAGTCAGGCATCGCTTTGGCACTGGCTGGATTCAGGCATCGCAGTGACACTGGCTGGAGTCAGGTGTTGCCGTGACACTGGATGAAGTCAGAGATCGCTGTGGCACTAACTGGAGTCAGAGATCGCTGTGACACTGGCTGGAGTCAGAGATCGATGTCGCACTGACTGGATTCAGAGATCACTGTAACACGGACTGGAGTCAGAGATCGCTGTGGCACTAACTGGAGTCAGAGATCGCTGTGACACTGGCTGGAGTCAGAGATCGCTGTGACACTGGCTGGAGTCAGAGATCACTGTTACACTGGTTGGAGTCAGAGATCGCTGTGACACTGGCTGGAGTCAGAGATCGCTGTGACACTGGCTGGAGTCAGAGATCGCTGTAACACTGGCTGGAGTCAGAAGTCGCCGTGACACTGGCTGGAGTCAGGCGTCGCCGTGACACTGGCTGGAGTCAGAGATCGCTGTGACACTGGCTGCAGTCAGAGATCGCGGTGACACTGGCTGGAGTCAGCGATCGCTGTGACAGTGGCTGGAGTCAGGCATCGCTCTGGCACTGGCTGGAGTCAGAGATCGCTGTGACAATGGCTGGAGTTACAGATCGCTGTGACACTGGCTGGAGTCAGAGAATCGCTGTGACAGTGGCTGGAGTCAGAGATCGCGCTGACACTGGCTGTAGTCAGGCATCACTGTGACATTGGATGGAGTCAGAGATCGCTGTGACACTGGCTGTAGTCAGGCATCACTGTGACATTGGATGGAGTCAGAGATCGCGGTGACACTGGCTGGAGTCAGGCATAACTGTCACCCTGGCTGGAGTCAGAGATCGCTGTGACACTGGCTGGAGTCAGAGATCGTTGTGACACTGGCTGGAGTCAGAGATCGCTGTGACACTGGCTGGAGTCAGAGATCGCTGTGACACTGATTGGAGTCAGAGATCGCTGTGACACTGGCTGGATTCAGAGATCTCTGTCACACTGGCTGGATTAAGAGATCGCTGTGACACTGGCTGGATTCAGGCATCGCTTTGACACTGGCTGGAGTCAGAGATTGCTGTGACACTGGCTGGAGTCAGAGATCGTTGTGACACTGGCTGGAGTCAGAGATCACTGTGACACTGGCTGGAGTCAGAGATCGCTGTGACACTGGCTGGATTCAGAGATTGCTGTGACACTAGCTGGAGTCAGAGATCTCTGTGACACTGGCTGGATTAAGAGGTCGATGTGACACTGGCTGGATTCAGGCGTCGGTTTGACACTGGCTGGAGTCAGAAATCGCTGTGACACTGGCTGGAGGCAGAGATCGCTGTGACACTGGCTGGATTCAGGCATCGCTGTGACACTGGCTGGAGTCAGAGATCGCTGTGACACTCGTTGGAGTAAAGCATCGCCGTGACAATGGCTGGAGCCAGAGATCGCTGTGACACTGGCTGGAGTCAGAGCTCGCGCTGACACTTGCTGTTTCAGGCATCACTGTGACATTGGATGGAGTCAGAGATCGCTGTGACACTGGCTGGAGTCAGGCATCGCCGTGAAATTGCTGGAGTCAGAGATCGCTGTGACACTGGCTGGAGTCAGAGATCGCGCTGACACTGGCTGTAGTCAGGCATCACTGTGACATTGGATGGAGTCAGAGATCGCTGTGACACTGGCTGGAGTCAGGCGTCACTTTGACACTGGCTGGAGTCAGAGATCGCTGTGACACTGGCTGGAGTCAGAGATCGCTGTGACACTGGCTGGAGTCAGAGATCGCTGTGACACTGGCTGGAGTCAGAGATCGCTGTGACACTGGCTGGAGTCAGAGATCGCTGTGACACTGGCCGGAGTCAGAGATCGCGCTGACACTGGCTGTAGTCAGGCATCACTGTGACATTGGATGGAGTCAGAGATCGCTGTGATACTGGCTGGAGTCAGGCATCGCTGTGGCACTGGCTGGATTCAGGCATCGCAGTGACACTGGCTGGAGTCAGAGATCGCTGTGACACTGGCTGGAGTCAGAGATCGCTGTGACACTGGCCGGAGTGAGAGATCGCGCTGACACTGGCTGTAGTCAGGCATCACTGTCACATTGGCTGGAGTCAGAGATCGCTGTGACACTGGCTGCAGTCAGAGATCACGTTGACACTGGCTGGAGTCAGCGATCGCTGTGACAGTGGCTGGAGTCAGGCATCGCTCTGGCACTGGCTGGAGTCAGAGATCGCTGTGACAATGGCTGGAGTCACAGATCGCTGTGACACTGGCTGGAGTCAGAGATCGCTGTGACACTGGCTGGAGTCAGAGATCGCGCTGACACTGGCTGTAGTCAGGCATCACTGTGACATTGGATGGAGTCAGAGATCGCGGTGACACTGGCTGGAGTCAAGCATAACTGTGACCCTGGCTGGAGTCAGAGATCGCTGTGACACTGGCTGGAGTCAGAGATCGTTGTGACACTGGATGGAGTCAGAGATCGCTGTGACACTGGCTGGAGTCAGAGATCACTGTGACACTGGCTGGAGTCAGAGATCGCTGTGACACTGGCTGGATTCAGAGATCGCTGTGACACTGGCTGGAGTCAGAGATCGCTGTGACACTGGCTGGAGTCGGAGATCGCTGTGACACTGGCTGGAGTCAGAGATCTCTGTGACACTGGCTGGATAAAGAGATCGCTGTGACACTGGCTGGATTCAGGCGTCGCTTTGACACTGGCTGGAGTCAGAGATTGTTGTGACACTGGCTGGAGTCAGAGATCGCTGTGACACTGGCTGGAGTCAGACATCGCTGTGACACTGGCTGGAGTCAGAGATCGCTGTGACACTGGCTAGATTCAGAGATCGCTGCGACACTCGCTGGGGTCACAGATCCCTGTGACACTGCTGGTTTCAGAGTTTGCTAGACACTGGCTGGAGTAAGAGATGGGGTTGACACTGGCTGGAGTCAGAGATCGCTGTGACACTGGCTGGAGTCAGAGATCGCTGTGACACTGGCTGGAGTCAGAGATCGCAGTGACACTGGCTGGAGTCGGAGATCACAGCGACACTGGCTGGATTCAGAGATCGCTGTGACACTGGCTGGAGTCAGAGATCGCTGTGACACTGGCTGGAGTCAGGCGTCGCTTTGACACTGGCTGGAGTCAGAGATCGCTGTGACACTGGTAGGAGTCAGAGATCGCTGTGACACTGGCTGGATTCAAAGATCGCTGTGACACTGGCTGGATTCAGAGATCGCTGTGCCACTGGCTGGAGTCAGTGGTCGCTGTGACACTGGCTGGAGTTAAGAGATCGTGTTGACACTGGCTGGATTCAGAGATCACTGTGACACTGCCTAGATTCAGGCGTCGCTGTGACACTGGCTGGATTCAGAGATCGCTGTGCCACTCGCTGGAGTCAGAGGTCACGGTTACAATGGCTGGTCTCAGGCCTCGCTTTGACACTGGCTGGAGTCAGAGATCGCTGTGACACGGATAGGAGTCAGAGATCGCTGTGACACTGGCTGGAGTCAGAGATCGCTGTGACACTGGCTGGAGTCGGAGATCGCTGTGACACTGGCTGGAGTCAGAGATCTCTGTGACACTGGCTGGATTAAGAGATCGCTTTGACACTGGCTGGATTCAGGCGTCGCTTTGACACTGGATGGAGTCAGAGATTGCTGTGACACTGGCTGCAGTCAGAGATCGCTGTGACACTGGCTGGTGTCAGAGATCACTGTGACTCTGGCTGGAGTCAGAGATTGCTGTGACACTGGCTGGATTCAGAGATCGCTGTGACACTGGCTGGAGTCAGAGATCGCTGTGACACTGGCTGGAGTCGGAGATCACAGTGACACTGGCTGGATTCAGAGATCGCTGTGACACTGGCTGGAGTCAGAGATCGCTGTGACACTGGCTGGAGTAATGGATGGCGTTGACACTGGCTGGAGTCGGAGATCACAGTGACACTGGCTGGATTCAGAGATCGCTGTGACACTGGCTGGAGTCAGAGATCGCTGTGACACTGGCTGGAGTCAGGCATCGCTTTGTCACTGGCTGGAGTCAGAGATCGCTCTGACACTGGTAGGAGTCAGAGATCGCTGTGACACTGGCTGTATTCAGAGATCGCTGTGGCACTGGCTGGATTCAGAGATCGCTGTGCCACTGGCTGGAGTCAGAGGTCGCTGTGACACTGGCTGGAGTAAGAGATCGCGTTGACACTGGCTGGAATCAGAGATCACTGTGACACTGCCTAGATTCAGGCGTCGCTGTGACACTGGCTGGATTCAGAGATCGCTGTGCCACTCGCTGGAGTCAGAGGTCGTGGTTACAATGGCTGGAGTCAGGCGTCGTTTTGACACTGGCTGGAGTCAGAGATCGCTGTGACACTGGTAGGAGTCAGAGATCGCTGTGACACTGCCTGGATTCAGACATCGCTATGACACTGGCTGGATTCAGAGATCGCTGTGCCACTGGCTGGAGTCAGAGATCGCTGTGACACTGGCTGGAGTAAGAGATCGCGGTGACACTGGCTGGATTCAGAGATCACTGTGACACTGCCTAGATTCAGGCGTCGCTGTGACACTGGCTGGATTCAGAGATCGCTGTGCAAATGGCTGGAGACAGAGGTCGCGGTTACAGTGGCTGGAGTCAGAGATCGCTGTGACACTGGCTGCACTCAGAGATCGCTGTGACACTGGCTGGAGTCAGAGATCGCTGTTACACTGGCTGGAGTCAGAGATCACTGTGACACTGGCTGGAGTCAGAGATCTCTGTGAAACTGGCTGGAGTCAGAGATCGCTGTGACACTGGCTAGAGTCAGAGATCGCTGTGACACTGGCTGGAGTCAGGTGTCTCATGACAAGGGCTGGAGTCAGAGATCGCTGTGGCACTGGCTGGAGTCAGAGATCGCTGTGACACTGGTAGGATTCAGAGATCGCTGTGACACTGGCTGGATTCACGGATCGCTGTGCCACTGGCTGGAGTCAGAGATCGCTGTGACACTGGCTGGAGTCAGAGATCGCGGTTACACTGGTTGGATTCAGAGATCACTGTGACACTGCCTAGATTCAGGCGTCGCTGTGACACTGGCTGGATTCAGAGATCGCTGTGCCAATGGCTGGAGTCAGAGATCGCTGTGACACTGGCTGGAGTCAGAGATCGCGGTGACACTGGCTGGATTCAGAGATCACTTTGACACTGGCAAGTTTCAGGCGTCGCTGTGACACTGGCCGGAGTCAGAGATCACTGTGACACTGGCTGTATTCAGAGATTGCTGTGACACTTGCTGGAGTCAGATATCGCTGTGACACTGGCTAGATTCAGGCGTCGCTGTGACACTGTCTGGAGTCAGAGATCGCTGTGACACTGGCTGGAGTCAGAGATCGCTGTGACACTGGCTGGATTCAGAGATCACTGTGAAACTGGCTAGATTCAGGCGTCGCTGTGACACTGGCTGGAGTCAGAGATCAGTGTGACACTGGCTGGAGTCAGACATCGCTGTGATTCTGGCTGGATTCAGAGATCGCTGTGTCACTGGCTGGAGTCAGAGATCGCTGTGACACTGGCTGGAGTCAGAGATCGCGGTGACACTGGCTGGATTCAGAGATCACTTTGACACTGGCAAGTTTCAGGCGTCGCTGTGAAACTGGCCGGAGTCAGAGATCACTGTGACACTGGCTGTATTCAGAGATTGCTGTGACACTTGCTGGAGTCAGATATCGCTGTGACACTGGCTAGATTCAGGCGTCGCTGTGACACTGGCTGGAGTCAGAGATCGCTGTGACACAGGCTGGAGTCAGAGATCGCTGTGACACTGGCTGGATTCAGAGATCACTGTGAAACTGGCTGGATTCAGAGATCGCTGTGCCACTGGCTGCAGTCAGAGATCGCGTTGACACTGGCTGGAGTCAGCGATCGCTGTGACAGTGGCTGGAGTCAGGCATCGCTCTGGCACTGGCTGGATTCAGAGATCGCGGTGACACTGGCTGGAGTCAAGCATAACTGTGACCCTGGCTGGAGTCAAAGATCGCTGTGACACTGGCTGGAGTCAGAGATCGTTGTGACACTGGATGGAGTCACAGATCGCTGTGACAGTGGCTGGAGTCAGAGATCACTGTGACACTGGCTGGAGTCAGAGATCGCTGTGACACTGGCTGGATTCCGAGATCGCTGTGACACTGGCTGGAGTCAGAGATCGCTGTAACACTGGCTGGAGTCGGAGATCGCTTTGACACTGGCTGGAGTCAGAGATCTCTGTGACACTGGCTGGATTAAGAGATCGCTGTGACACTGGCTGGATTCAGGCGTCGCTTTGACACTGGCTGGAGTCAGAGATTGCTGTGACAGTGGCTGGAGTCAGAGATCGTTGTGACACTGGCTGGAGTCAGAGATCACTGTGACACTGGCTGGAGTCAGAGATCACTGTGACACTGGCTGGTGTCAGAGATCGCTGTGACACTGGCTGGAGTCAGAGATCGCTGTGACACTGGCTGGAGTCGGTGATCGCTGTGACACTGGCTGGAGTCAGAGATCGCTGTGACACTGTCTGGATTAAGAGATCGCTGTGACACTGGCTGGATTCAGGCGTCGCTTGGACACTGGCTGGAGTCAGAGATTGTTGTGACACTGGCTGGAGTCAGAGATCGCTGTGACACTGGCTGGAGTCAGACATCGCTGTGACAGTGGCTGGAGTCAGAGATCGCTGTGACACTGGCTAGATTCAGAGATCGCTGCGACACTGGCTGGGGTCACAGATCCCTGTGACACTGCTGGTTTCAGAGATTGCTATGACACTGGCTGGAGTAAGAGATGGGGTTGACACTGGCTGGAGTCAGAGATCGCTGTGACACTGGCTGGAGTCAGAGATCGCTGTGACACTGGCTGGAGTCAGAGATCGCTGTGACACTGGCTGGAGTCGGAGATCACAGTGACACTGGCTGGATTCAGAGATCGCTGTGACACTGGCTGGAGTCAGAGATCGCTGTGACACTGGCTGGAGTCAGGCGTCGCTTTGACACTGGCTGGAGTCAGAGATCGCTGTGACACTGGTAGGAGTCAGAGATCGCTGTGACACTGGCTGGATTCAAAGATCGCTGTGACACTGGCTGGATTCAGAGATCGCTGTGCCACTGGCTGGAGTCAGTGGTCGCTGTGACACTGGCTGGAGTTAAGAGATCGTGTTGACACTGGCTGGATTCTGAGATCACTGTGACACTGCCTAGATTCAGGCGTCGCTGTGACACTGGCTGGATTCAGAGATCGCTGTGCCACTCGCTGGAGTCAGAGGTCGCGGTTACAATGGCTGGAGTCAGGCGTCGCTGTGACACTGGCTGGAGTCAGAGATCTCTGTGACACTGGCTGTATTAAGAGATCGCTTTGACACTGGCTGGATTCCGAGATCGCTGTGACACTGGCTGGAGTCAGAGATCGCTGTGACACTGGCTGGAGTCGGAGATCGCTTTGACACTGGCTGGAGTCAGAGATCTCTGTGACACTGGCTGGATTAAGAGATCGCTGTGACACTGGCTGGATTCAGGCGTCGCTTTGACACTGGCTGGAGTCAGAGATTGCTGTGACAGTGGCTGCAGTCAGAGATCGTTGTGACACTGGCTGGAGTCAGAGATCACTGTGACACTGGCTGGAGTCAGAGATCACTGTGACACTGGCTGGAGTCAGAGATCGCTGTGACACTGGCTGGAGTCGGTGATCGCTGTGACACTGGCTGGAGTCAGAGATCGGTGTGACACTGTCTGGATTAAGAGATCGCTGTGACACTGGCTGGATTCAGGCGTCGCTTGGACACTGGCTGGAGTCAGAGATTGTTGTGACACTGGCTGGAGTCAGAGATCGCTGTGACACTGGCTGGAGTCAGACATCGCTGTGACAGTGGCTGGAGTCAGAGATCGCTGTGACACTGGCTAGATTCAGAGATCGCTGCGACACTGGCTGGGGTCACAGATCCCTGTGACACTGCTGGTTTCAGAGATTGCTATGACACTGGCTGGAGTAAGAGATGGGGTTGACACTGGCTGGAGTCAGAGATCGCTGTGACACTGGCTGGAGTCAGAGATCGCTGTGACACTGGCTGGATTAAGAGATCGCTTTGACACTGGCTGGATTCAGGCGTCGCTTTGACACTGGCTGGAGTCAGAGATTGCTGTGACACTGGCTGGAGTCAGAGATCGCTGTGACACTGGCTGGAGTCAGAGATCGCTGTGACACTGGCTGGAGTCGGAGATCACAGTGACACTGGCTGGATTCAGAGATCGCTGTGACACTGGCTGGAGTCAGAGATCGCTGTGACACTGGCTGGAGTAAGAGATGGCGTTGACACTGGCTGGAGTCGGAGATCACAGTGACACTGGCTGGATTCAGAGATCGCTGTGACACTGGCTGGAGTCAGAGATCGCTGTGACACTGGCTGGAGTCAGGCGTCGCTTTGACACTGGCTGGAGTCAGAGATCGCTGTGACACTGGTTGGAGTCAGAGATCGCTGTGACACTGGCTGGATTCAGAGATCGCTGTGACACTGGCTGGATTCAGAGATCGCTGTGCCACTGGCTGGAGTCAGAGGTCGCTGTGACACTGGCTGGAGTAAGAGATCGCGTTGACACTGGCTGGAATCAGAGATCACTGTGACACTGCCTAGATTCAGGCGTCGCTGTGACACTGGCTGGATTCAGAGATCGCTGTGCCACTCGCTGGAGTCAGAGGTCGTGGTTACAATGGCTGGAGTCAGGCGTCGTTTTGACACTGGCTGGAGTCAGAGATCGCTGTGACACTGGTAGGAGTCAGAGATCGCTGTGACACTGCCTGGATTCAGACATCGCTATGACACTGGCTGGATTCAGAGATCGCTGTGCCACTGGCTGGAGTAAGAGATCGCGGTGACACTGGCTGGATTCAGAGATCACTGTGACACTGCCTAGATTCAGGCGTCGCTGTGACACTGGCTGGATTCAGAGATCGCTGTGCCACTGGCTGGAGTCAGAGGTCGCAGTTACAGTGGCTGGAGTCAGAGATCGCTGTGACACTGGCTGGAGTCAGAGATCGCTGTTACACTGGCTGGAGTCAGAGATCACTGTGACACTGGCTGGAGTCAGAGATCGCTGTGACACTGGCTGGAGTCAGAGATCGCTGTGACACTGGTTGGATTCAGAGATCGCTGTGACACTGGCTGGATTCACGGATCGCTGTGCCACTGGCTGGAGTCAGAGATCGCTGTGACACTGGCTGGAGTCAGAGATCGCGGTTACACTGGTTGGATTCAGAGATCACTGTGACACTGCTTAGATTCAGGCGTCGCTGTGACACTGGCTGGATTCAGAGATCGCTGTGCCAATGGCTGGAGTCAGAGATCGCTGTGACACTGGCTGGAGTCAGAGATCGCGGTGACACTGGCTGGATTCAGAGATCACTTTGACACTGGCAAGTTTCAGGCGTCGCTGTGACACTGGCCGGGGTCAGAGATCACTGTGACACTGGCTGTATTCAGAGATTGCTGTGACACTTGCTGGAGTCAGATATCGCTGTGACACTGGCTAGATTCAGGCGTCGCTGTGACACTGGCTGGAGTCAGAGATCGCTGTGACACTGGCTGGAGTCAGAGATCGCTGTGACACTGGCTGGATTCAGAGATCACTGTGAAACTGGCTAGATTCAGGCGTCGCTGTGACACTGGCTGGAGTCAGAGATCAGTGTGACACTGGCTGGAGTCAGACATCGCTGTGATTCTGGCTGGATTCAGAGATCGCTGTGTCACTGGCTGGAGTCAGAGATCGCTGTGACACTGGCTGGAGTCAGAGATCGCGGTGACACTGGCTGGATTCAGAGATCACTTTGACACTGGCAAGTTTCAGGCGTCGCTGTGACACTGGCCAGAGTCAGAGATCACTGTGACACTGGCTGTATTCAGAGATTGCTGTGACACTTGCTGGAGTCAGATATCGCTGTGACACTGGCTAGATTCAGGCGTCGCTGTGACACTGGCTGGAGTCAGAGATCGCTGTGACACTGGCTGGAGTCAGAGATCGCTGTGACACTGGCTGGATTCAGAGATCACTGTGAAACTGGCTAGATTCAGGTGTCGCTGTGACACTGGCTGGAGTCAGAGATCACTGTGACACTGGCTGGAGTCAGACATCGCTGTGATTCTGGCTGGATTCAGAGATTGCTGTGTCACTGGCTGGAGTCAGAGATCGCTGTGACACTGGCTGGGGTCAGAGATTGCTGTGACACTGGCTGGAGTCAAGGATCGCTGTGACACTGGCTGGATTCAGAGATCGCTGTGACACTGCTGGATTCAGATATCGCTGTGACATTGGCTGGAGTCAGAGATCGCGTTGACACTGGCTGGAGTCAGAGATCGCTGTGACACTGGCTGGACTCAGGCGTCACTGTGACACTGGCTGGAGTCAGAGATCGCTGTGACACTGGCTGGAGTCAGAGATCGCTGTGACACTGGCTGGAGTCAGAGATTGCCGTGACACTGTATGGAGTCAGAGATTAATGTGACACTGGCTGGAGTCAGGCATCGCTTTGACACTGGCTGGAGTCAGAGATCGCTGTGACAATGGCTGGAGTCAGAGATCGCGGTGACACTGGCTGGATTCAGAGATCACTTTGACACTGGCAAGTTTCAGGCGTCGCTGTGACACTTGCCGGAGTCAGAGATCACTGTGACACTGGCTGTATTCAGAGATTGCTGTGACCCTTGCTGGAGTCAGGTATTGCTGTGACACTGGCTAGATTCAGGCGTCGCTGTGACACTGGCTGGAGTCAGAGATCGCTGTGACACTGGCTGGAGTCAGAGATCGCTGTGACACTGGCTGGAGTCAGAGATCACTGTGACACTGATTGGAGTCAGAGATCGCTGTGACACTGGCTGGATTCAGAGATCGCTGTGACACTGGCTGGAGTCAGAGATCGCTGTGACACTGGCTGGAGTCGGAGATTGCTGTGACACTGGCTGGAGTCAGAGATCTCTGTCACACTGGCTGGATTAAGAGATCGCTGTGACACTGGCTGGATTCAGGCGTCGCTTTGACACTGGCTGGAGTCAGAGATTGCTGTGACACTGGCTGGAGTCAGAGATCGTTGTGACACTGGCTGGAGTCAGAGATCACTGTGACACTGGCTGGAGTCAGAGATCGCTGTGACACTGGCTGGATTCAGAGATCGCTGTGACACTGGCTGGAGTCAGAGATCGCTGTGACACTGGCCGGAGTCAGAGATCGCGCTGACACTGGCTGTAGTCAGGCATCACTGTGATATTGGATGGAGTCAGAGATCGCTGTGATACTGGCTGGAGTCAGGCATCGCTGTGGCACTGGCTGGATTCAGGCATCGAAGTGACATTGGCTGGAGTCAGGCATCGCCGTGACACTGGCTGGTGTCTGAGATCGCTGTGGCACTGACTGGTGCAGAGATCGCTGTGACACTGGCTGGAGTCAGAGATCGCGGTGACACTGGCTGGAGTCAGAGCTCGCTGTGACACTGGCCGGAGTGAGAGATCGCGCTGACACTGGCTGTAGTCAGGCATCACTGTGACATTGGCTGGAGTCAGAGATCGCTGTGACACTGGCTGGAGTCAGGCATCGCTTTGGCACTGGCTGGATTCAGGCATCGCAGTGACACTGGCTGGAGTCAGGTGTCGCCGTGACACTGGATGAAGTCAGAGATCGCTGTGGCACTAACTGGAGTCAGAGATCGCTGTGACACTGGCTGGAGTCAGAGATCGCTGTCGCACTGACTGGATTCAGAGATCACTGTAACACGGACTGGAGTCAGAGATCGCTGTGGCACTAACTGGAGTCAGAGATCGCTGTGACACTGGCTGGAGTCAGAGATCGCTGTGACACTGGCTGGAGTCAGAGATCACTGTTACACTGGTTGGAGTCAGAGATCGCTGTGACACTGGCTGGAGTCAGAGATCGCTTTGACACTGGCTGGAGTCAGAGATCGCTGTAACACTGGCTGGAGTCAGAAGTCGCCGTGACACTGGCTGGAGTCAGGCGTCGCCATGACACTGGCTGGAGTCAGAGATCGCTGTGACACTGGCTGCAGTCAGAGATCGCGGTGACACTGGCTGGAGTCAGCGATCGCTGTGACAGTGGCTGGAGTCAGGCATCGCTCTGGCACTGGCTGGAGTCAGAGATCGCTGTGACAATGGCTGGAGTTACAGATCGCTGTGACACTGGCGGGAGTCAGAGATCGCTGTGACAGTGGCTGGAGTCAGAGATCGCGCTGACACTGGCTGTAGTCAGGCATCACTGTGACATTGGATGGAGTCAGAGATCGCTGTGACACTGGCTGTAGTCAGGCATCACTGTGACATTGGATGGAGTCAGAGATCGCGGTGACACTGGCTGGAGTCAGGCATAACTGTGACCCTGGATGGAGTCAGAGGTCGCTGTGACACTGGCTGGAGTCAGAGATCGTTGTGACACTGGCTGGAGTCAGAGATCGCTGTGACACTGGCTGGAGTCAGAGATCACTGTGACACTGATTGGAGTCAGAGATCGCTGTGACACTGGCTGGATTCAGAGATCTCTGTCACACTGGCTGGATTAAGAGATCGCTGTGACACTGGCTGGATTCAGGCGTCGCTTTGACACTGGCTGGAGTCAGAGATTGCTGTGACACTGGCTGGAGTCAGAGATCGCTGTGACACTGGCTGGAGTCGGAGATCGCTGTGACACTGGCTGGAGTCGGAGATCGCTGTGACACTGGCTGGAGTCAGAGATCTCTGTGACACTGGCTGGATTAAGAGGTCGCTGTGACACTGGCTGGATTCAGGCGTAGGTTTGACACTGGCTGGAGTCAGAAATCGCTGTGACACTGGCTGGAGGCAGAGATCGCTGTGACACTGGCTGGATTCAGGCATCGCTGTGACACTGGCTGGGGTCAGAGATCGCTGTGACACTCGTTGGAGTAAAGCATCGCCGTGACAATGGCTGGAGCCAGAGATCGCTGTGACACTGGCTGGAGTCAGAGATCGCGCTGACACTTGCTGTTTCAGGCATCACTGTGACATTGGATGGAGTCAGAGATCGCTGTGACACTGGCTGGAGTCAGGCATCGCCGTGAAAATGGCTGGAGTCAGAGATCGCTGTGACACTGGCTGGAGTCAGAGATCGCGCTGACACTGGCTGTAGTCAGGCATCACTGTGACATTGGATGGAGTCAGAGATCGCTGTGACACTGGCTGGAGTCAGGCGTCACTTTGACACTGGCTGGAGTCAGAGATCGCTGTGACACTGGCTGGAGTCAGAGATCGCTGTGACACTGGCTGGAGTCAGAGATCGCTGTGACACTGGCTGGAGTCAGAGATCGCTGTGACACTGGCTGGAGTCAGAGATCGCTGTGACACTGGCTGGATTCAGAGATCGCTGTGACACTGGCCGGAGTCAGAAATCGCGCTGACACTGGCTGTAGTCAGGCATCACTGTGACATTGGATGGAGTCAGAGATCGCTGTGATACTGGCTGGAGTCAGGCATCGCTGTGGCACTGGCTGGATTCAGGCATCGCAGTGACACTGGCTGGAGTTAGGCGTCGCCGTGACACTGACTGGTGTCTGAGATCGCTGTGGCACTGACTGGTGTCAGAGATCGCTGTGACACTGGCTGGAGTCAGAGATCGCGGTGACACTGACTGGATTCAGAGATCGCTGTGACACTGGCCGGAGTGAGAGATCGCGCTGACACTGGCTGTAGTCAGGCATCACTGTCACATTGGCTGGAGTCAGAGATCGCTGTGACACTGGCTTTGTCAGAGATCACTGTGACTCTGGCTGGAGTCAGAGATTGCTGTGACACTGGCTGGATTCAGAGATCGCTGTGACACTGGCTGGAGTCAGAGATCGCTGTGACACTGGCTGGAGTCGGAGATCACAGTGACACTGGCTGGATTCAGAGATCGCTGTGACACTGGCTGGAGTCAGAGATCGCTGTGACACTGGCTGGAGTAAGAGATGGCGTTGACACTGGCTGGAGTCGGAGATCACAGTGACACTGGCTGGATTCAGAGATCGCTGTGACACTGGCTGGAGTCAGAGATCGCTGTGACACTGGCTGGAGTCAGGCATCGCTTTGACACTGGCTGGAGTCAGAGATCGCTGTGACACTGGTTGGAGTCAGAGATCGCTGTGACACTGGCTGGATTCAGAGATCGCTGTGACACTGGCTGGATTCAGAGATCGCTGTGCCACTGGCTGGAGTCAGAGGTCGCTGTGACACTGGCTGGAGTAAGAGATCGCGTTGACACTGGCTGGAATCAGAGATCACTGTGACACTGCCTAGATTCAGGCGTCGCTGTGACACTGGCTGGATTCAGAGATCGCTGTGCCACTCGCTGGAGTCAGTGGTCGTGGTTACAATGGCTGGAGTCAGGCGTCGTTTTGACACTGGCTGGAGTCAGAGATCGCTGTGACACTGGTAGGAGTCAGAGATCGCTGTGACACTGCCTGGATTCAGACATCGCTATGACACTGGCTGGATTCAGAGATCGCTGTGCCACTGGCTGGAGTAAGAGATCGCGGTGACAATGGCTGGATTCAGAGATCACTGTGACACTGCCTAGATTCAGGCGTCGCTGTGACACTGGCTGGATTCAGAGATCGCTGTGCCACTGGCTGGAGTCAGAGGTCGCAGTTACAGTGGCTGGAGTCAGAGATCGCTGTGACACTGGCTGGAGTCAGAGATCGCTGTTACACTGGCTGGAGTCAGAGATCACTGTGACACTGGCTGGAGTCAGAGATCTCTGTGAAACTGGCTGGAGTCAGAGATCGCTGTGACACTGGCTAGAGTCAGAGATCGCTGTGACACTGGCTGGAGTCAGGTGTCTCATGACAAGGACTGGAGTCAGAGATCGCTGTGACACTGGCTGGAGTCAGAGATCGCTGTGACACTGGTTGGATTCAGAGATCGCTGTGACACTGGCTGGATTCACGGATCGCTGTGCCACTGGCTGGAGTCAGAGATCGCTGTGACACTGGCTGGAGTCAGAGATCGCGGTTACACTGGTTGGATTCAGAGATCACTGTGACACTGCTTAGATTCAGGCGTCGCTGTGACACTGGCTGGATTCAGAGATCGCTGTGCCAATGGCTGGAGTCAGAGATCGCTGTGACACTGGCTGGAGTCAGAGATCGCGGTGACACTGGCTGGATTCAGAGATCACTTTGACACTGGCAAGTTTCAGGCGTCGCTGTGACACTGGCCGGGGTCAGAGATCACTGTGACACTGGCTGTATTCAGAGATTGCTGTGACACTTGCTGGAGTCAGATATCGCTGTGACACTGGCTAGATTCAGGCGTCGCTGTGACACTGGCTGGAGTCAGAGATCGCTGTGACACTGGCTGGAGTCAGAGATCGCTGTGACACTGGCTGGATTCAGAGATCACTGTGAAACTGGCTAGATTCAGGCGTCGCTGTGACACTGGCTGGAGTCAGAGATCAGTGTGACACTGGCTGGAGTCAGACATCGCTGTGATTCTGGCTGGATTCAGAGATCGCTGTGTCACTGGCTGGAGTCAGAGATCGCTGTGACACTGGCTGGAGTCAGAGATCGCGGTGACACTGGCTGGATTCAGAGATCACTTTGACACTGGCAAGTTTCAAGCGTCGCTGTGACACTGGCCAGAGTCAGAGATCACTGTGACACTGGCTGTATTCAGAGATTGCTGTGACACTTGCTGGAGTCAGATATCGCTGTGACACTGGCTAGATTCAGGCGTCGCTGTGACACTGGCTGGAGTCAGAGATCGCTGTGACACTGGCTGGAGTCAGAGATCGCTGTGACACTGGCTGGATTCAGAGATCACTGTGAAACTGGCTAGATTCAGGCGTCGCTGTGACACTGGCTGGAGTCAGAGATCACTGTGACACTGGCTGGAGTCAGACATCGCTGTGATTCTGGCTGGATTCAGAGATTGCTGTGTCACTGGCTGGAGTCAGAGATCGCTGTGACACTGGCTGGGGTCAGAGATTGCTGTGACACTGGCTGGAGTCAAGGATCGCTGTGACACTGGCTGGATTCAGAGATCGCTGTGACACTGCTGGATTCAGATATCGCTGTGACATTGGCTGGAGTCAGAGATCGCGTTGACACTGGCTGGAGTCAGAGATCGCTGTGACACTGGCTGGACTCAGGCGTCACTGTGACACTGGCTGGAGTCAGAGATCGCTGTGACACTGGCTGGAGTCAGAGATCGCTGTGACACTGGCTGGAGTCAGAGATTGCCGTGACACTGTATGGAGTCAGAGATTAATGTGACACTGGCTGGAGTCAGGCATCGCTTTGACACTGGCTGGAGTCAGAGATCGCTGTGACAATGGCTGGAGTCAGAGATCGCGGTGACACTGGCTGGATTCAGAGATCACTTTGACACTGGCAAGTTTCAGGCGTCGCTGTGACACTTGCCGGAGTCAGAGATCACTGTGACACTGGCTGTATTCAGAGATTGCTGTGACCCTTGCTGGAGTCAGGTATTGCTGTGACACTGGCTAGATTCAGGCGTCGCTGTGACACTGGCTGGAGTCAGAGATCGCTGTGACACTGGCTGGAGTCAGAGATCGCTGTGACACTGGCTGGAGTCAGAGATCACTGTGACACTGATTGGAGTCAGAGATCGCTGTGACACTGGCTGGATTCAGAGATCGCTGTGACACTGGCTGGAGTCAGAGATCGCTGTGACACTGGCTGGAGTCGGAGATTGCTGTGACACTGGCTGGAGTCAGAGATCTCTGTCACACTGGCTGGATTAAGAGATCGCTGTGACACTGGCTGGATTCAGGCGTCGCTTTGACACTGGCTGGAGTCAGAGATTGCTGTGACACTGGCTGGAGTCAGAGATCGTTGTGACACTGGCTGGAGTCAGAGATCACTGTGACACTGGCTGGAGTCAGAGATCGCTGTGACACTGGCTGGATTCAGAGATCGCTGTGACACTGGCTGGAGTCAGAGATCGCTGTGACACTGGCCGGAGTCAGAGATCGCGCTGACACTGGCTGTAGTCAGGCATCACTGTGATATTGGATGGAGTCAGAGATCGCTGTGATACTGGCTGGAGTCAGGCATCGCTGTGGCACTGGCTGGATTCAGGCATCGAAGTGACATTGGCTGGAGTCAGGCATCGCCGTGACACTGGCTGGTGTCTGAGATCGCTGTGGCACTGACTGGTGCAGAGATCGCTGTGACACTGGCTGGAGTCAGAGATCGCGGTGACACTGGCTGGAGTCAGAGATCGCTGTGACACTGGCCGGAGTGAGAGATCGCGCTGACACTGGCTGTAGTCAGGCATCACTGTGACATTGGCTGGAGTCAGAGATCGCTGTGACACTGGCTGGAGTCAGGCATCGCTTTGGCACTGGCTGGATTCAGGCATCGCAGTGACACTGGCTGGAGTCAGGTGTCGCCGTGACACTGGATGAAGTCAGAGATCGCTGTGGCACTGGATGAAGTCAGAGATCGCTGTGGCACTAACTGGAGTCAGAGATCGCTGTGACACTGGCTGGAGTCAGAGATCGCTGTGACACTGGTAGGAGTCAGAGATCGCTGTGACACTGCCTGGATTCAGACATCGCTATGACACTGGCTGGATTCAGAGATCGCTGTGCCACTGGCTGGAGTAAGAGATCGCGGTGACACTGGCTGGATTCAGAGATCACTGTGACACTGCCTAGATTCAGGCGTCGCTGTGACACTGGCTGGATTCAGAGATCGCTGTGCCACTGGCTGGAGTCAGAGGTCGCAGTTACAGTGGCTGGAGTCAGAGATCGCTGTGACACTGGCTGGAGTCAGAGATCGCTGTTACACTGGCTGGAGTCAGAGATCACTGTGACACTGGCTGGAGTCAGAGATCTCTGTGAAACTGGCTGGAGTCAGAGATCGCTGTGACACTGGCTAGAGTCAGAGATCGCTGTGACACTGGCTGGAGTCAGGTGTCTCATGACAAGGACTGGAGTCAGAGATCGCTGTGACACTGGCTGGAGTCAGAGATCGCTGTGACACTGGTTGGATTCAGAGATCGCTGTGACACTGGCTGGATTCATGGATCGCTGTGCCACTGGCTGGAGTCAGAGATCGCTGTGACACTGGCTGGAGTCAGAGATCGCGGTTACACTGGTTGGATTCAGAGATCACTGTGACACTGCTTAGATTCAGGCGTCGCTGTGACACTGGCTGGATTCAGAGATCGCTGTGCCAATGGCTGGAGTCAGAGATCGCTGTGACACTGGCTGGAGTCAGAGATCGCGGTGACACTGGCTGGATTCAGAGATCACTTTGACACTGGCAAGTTTCAGGCGTCGCTGTGACACTGGCCGGGGTCAGAGATCACTGTGACACTGGCTGTATTCAGAGATTGCTGTGACACTTGCTGGAGTCAGATATCGCTGTGACACTGGCTAGATTCAGGCGTCGCTGTGACACTGGCTGGAGTCAGAGATCGCTGTGACACTGGCTGGAGTCAGAGATCGCTGTGACACTGGCTGGATTCAGAGATCACTGTGAAACTGGCTAGATTCAGGCGTCGCTGTGACACTGGCTGGAGTCAGAGATCAGTGTGACACTGGCTGGAGTCAGACATCGCTGTGATTCTGGCTGGATTCAGAGATCGCTGTGTCACTGGCTGGAGTCAGAGATCGCTGTGACACTGGCTGGAGTCAGAGATCGCGGTGACACTGGCTGGATTCAGAGATCACTTTGACACTGGCAAGTTTCAGGCGTCGCTGTGACACTGGCCAGAGTCAGAGATCACTGTGACACTGGCTGTATTCAGAGATTGCTGTGACACTTGCTGGAGTCAGATATCGCTGTGACACTGGCTAGATTCAGGCGTCGCTGTGACACTGGCTGGAGTCAGAGATCGCTGTGACACTGGCTGGAGTCAGAGATCGCTGTGATACTGGCTGGATTCAGAGATCACTGTGAAACTGGCTAGATTCAGGCGTCGCTGTGACACTGGCTGGAGTCAGAGATCACTGTGACACTGGCTGGAGTCAGACATCGCTGTGATTCTGGCTGGATTCAGAGATTGCTGTGTCACTGGCTGGAGTCAGAGATCGCTGTGACACTGGCTGGGGTCAGAGATTGCTGTGACACTGGCTGGAGTCAAGGATCGCTGTGACACTGGCTGGATTCAGAGATCGCTGTGACACTGCTGGATTCAGATATCGCTGTGACATTGGCTGGAGTCAGAGATCGCGTTGACACTGGCTGGAGTCAGAGATCGCTGTGACACTGGCTGGACTCAGGCGTCACTGTGACACTGGCTGGAGTCAGAGATCGCTGTGACACTGGCTGGAGTCAGAGATCGCTGTGACACTGGCTGGAGTCAGAGATTGCCGTGACACTGTATGGAGTCAGAGATTAATGTGACACTGGCTGGAGTCAGGCATCGCTTTGACACTGGCTGGAGTCAGAGATCGCTGTGACAATGGCTGGAGTCAGAGATCGCGGTGACACTGGCTGGATTCAGAGATCACTTTGACACTGGCAAGTTTCAGGCGTCGCTGTGACACTTGCCGGAGTCAGAGATCACTGTGACACTGGCTGTATTCAGAGATTGCTGTGACCCTTGCTGGAGTCAGGTATTGCTGTGACACTGGCTAGATTCAGGCGTCGCTGTGACACTGGCTGGAGTCAGAGATCGCTGTGACACTGGCTGGAGTCAGAGATCGCTGTGACACTGGCTGGAGTCAGAGATCACTGTGACACTGATTGGAGTCAGAGATCGCTGTGACACTGGCTGGATTCAGAGATCGCTGTGACACTGGCTGGAGTCAGAGATCGCTGTGACACTGGCTGGAGTCGGAGATTGCTGTGACACTGGCTGGAGTCAGAGATCTCTGTCACACTGGCTGGATTAAGAGATCGCTGTGACACTGGCTGGATTCAGGCGTCGCTTTGACGCTGGCTGGAGTCAGAGATTGCTGTGACACTGGCTGGAGTCAGAGATCGTTGTGACACTGGCTGGAGTCAGAGATCACTGTGACACTGGCTGGAGTCAGAGATCGCTGTGACACTGGCTGGATTCAGAGATCGCTGTGACACTGGCTGGAGTCAGAGATCGCTGTGACACTGGCCGGAGTCAGAGATCGCGCTGACACTGGCTGTAGTCAGGCATCACTGTGATATTGGATGGAGTCAGAGATCGCTGTGATACTGGCTGGAGTCAGGCATCGCTGTGGCACTGGCTGGATTCAGGCATCGAAGTGACATTGGCTGGAGTCAGGCATCGCCGTGACACTGGCTGGTGTCTGAGATCGCTGTGGCACTGACTGGTGCAGAGATCGCTGTGACACTGGCTGGAGTCAGAGATCGCGGTGACACTGGCTGGAGTCAGAGATCGCTGTGACACTGGCCGGAGTGAGAGATCGCGCTGACACTGGCTGTAGTCAGGCATCACTGTGACATTGGCTGGAGTCAGAGATCGCTGTGACACTGGCTGGAGTCAGGCATCGCTTTGGCACTGGCTGGATTCAGGCATCGCAGTGACACTGGCTGGAGTCAGGTGTCGCCGTGACACTGGATGAAGTCAGAGATCGCTGTGGCACTGGATGAAGTCAGAGATCGCTGTGGCACTAACTGGAGTCAGAGATCGCTGTGACACTGGCTGGAGTCAGAGATCGCTGTCGCACTGACTGGATTCAGAGATCACTGTAACACGGACTGGAGTCAGAGATCGCTGTGGCACTAACTGGAGTCAGAGATCGCTGTGACACTGGCTGGAGTCAGAGATCGCTGCGACACTGGCTGGAGTCAGAGATCACTGTTACACTGGTTGGAGTCAGAGATCGCTGTGACACTGGCTGGAGTCAGAGATCGCTTTGACACTGGCTGGAGTCAGAGATCGCTGTAACATTGGCTGGAGTCAGAAGTCGCCGTGACACTGGCTGGAGTCAGGCGTCGCCGTGACACTGGCTGGAGTCAGAGATCGCTGTGACACTGGCTGCAGTCAGAGATCGCGGTGACACTGGCTGGAGTCAGCGATCGCTGTGACAGTGGCTGGAGTCAGGCATCGCTCTGGCACTGGCTGGAGTCAGAGATCGCTGTGACAATGGCTGGAGTTACAGATCGCTGTGACACTGGCGGGAATCAGAGATCACTGTGACAGTGGCTGGAGTCAGAGATCGCGCTGACACTGGCTGTAGTCAGGCATCACTGTGACATTGGATGGAGTCAGAGATCGCTGTGACACTGGCTGTAGTCAGGCATCACTGTGACATTGGATGGAGTCAGAGATCGCGGTGACACTGGCTGGAGTCAGAGATCGTTGTGACACTGGCTGGAGTCAGAGATCGCTGTGACACTGGCTGGAGTCAGAGATCACTGTGACACTGATTGGAGTCAGAGATCGCTGTGACACTGGCTGGATTCAGAGATCTCTGTCACACTGGCTGGATTAAGAGATCGCTGTGACACTGGCTGGATTCAGGCGTCGCTTTGACACTGGCTGGAGTCAGAGATTGCTGTGACACTGGCTGGAGTCAGAGATCGCTGTGACACTGGCTGGAGTCAGAGATCACTGTGACACTGGCTGGAGTCAGAGATCGCTGTGACACTGGCTGGATTCAGAGATCGCTGTGACACTAGCTGGAGTCAGAGATCGCTGTGACACTGGCTGGAGTCGGAGATCGCTGTGACACTGGCTGGAGTCAGAGATCTCTGTGACACTGGCTGGATTAAGAGGTCGCTGTGACACTGGCTGGATTCAGGCGTCGGTTTGACACTGGCTGGAGTCAGAAATCGCTGTGACACTGGCTGGAGGCAGAGATCGCTGTGACACTGGCTGGATTCAGGCATCGCTGTGACACTGGCTGGAGTCAGAGATCGCTGTGACACTCGTTGGAGTAAAGCATCGCCGTGACAATGGCTGGAGCCAGAGATCGCTGTGACACTGGCTGGAGTCAGAGATCGCGCTGACACTTGCTGTTTCAGGCATCACTGTGACATTGGATGGAGTCAGAGATCGCTGTGACACTGGCTGGAGTCAGGCATCGCCGTGAAAATGGCTGGAGTCAGAGATCGCTGTGACACTGGCTGGAGTCAGAGATCGCGCTGACACTGGCTGTAGTCAGGCATCACTGTGACATTGGATGGAGTCAGAGATCGCTGTGACACTGGCTGGAGTCAGGCGTCACTTTGACACTGGCTGGAGTCAGAGATCGCTGTGACACTGGCTGGAGTCAGAGATCGCTGTGACACTGGCTGGAGTCAGAGATCGCTGTGACACTGGCTGGAGTCAGAGATCACTGTGACACTGGCTGGAGTCAGAGATCGCTGTGACACTGGCTGGATTCAGAGATCGCTGTGACACTGGCCGGAGTCAGAGATCGCGCTGACACTGGCTGTAGTCAGGCATCACTGTGACATTGGATGGAGTCAGAGATCGCTGTGATACTGGCTGGAGTCAGGCATCGCTGTGGCACTGGCTGGATTCAGGCATCGCAGTGACACTGGCTGGAGTTAGGCGTCGCCGTGACACTGGCTGGTGTCTGAGATCGCTGTGGCACTGACTGGTGTCAGAGATCGCTGTGACACTGGCTGGAGTCAGAGATCGCGGTGACACTGACTGGATTCAGAGATCGCTGTGACACTGGCCGGAGTGAGAGATCGCGCTGACACTGGCTGTAGTCAGGCATCACTGTCACATTGGCTGGAGTCAGAGATCGCTGTGACACTGGCTGCAGTCAGAGATCGCGTTGACACTGGCTGGAGTCAGCGATCGCTGTGACAGTGGCTGGAGTCAGGCATCGCTCTGGCACTGGCTGGAGTCAGAGATCGCTGTGACAATGGCTGGAGTCACAGATCGCTGTGACACTGGCTGGAGTCAGAGATCGCGCTGACACTGGCTGTAGTCAGGCATCACTGTGACATTGGATGGAGTCAGAGATCGCTGTGACACTGGCTGTAGTCAGGCATCACTGTGACATTGGATGGAGTCAGAGATCGCGGTGACACTGGCTGGAGTCAAGCATAACTGTGACCCTGGCTGGAGTCAGAGATCGCTGTGACACTGGCTGGAGTCAGAGATCGTTGTGACACTGGATGGAGTCAGAGATCGCTGTGACACTGGCTGGAGTCAGAGATCACTGTGACACTGGCTGGAGTCAGAGATCGCTGTGACACTGGCTGGAGTCAGAGATCTCTGTCACACTGGCTGGATTAAGAGATCGCTGTGACACTGGCTGGATTCAGGCGTCGCTTTGACACTGGCTGGAGTCAGAGATTGCTGTGACACTGGCTGGAGTCAGAGATCGTTGTGACACTGGCTGGAGTCAGAGATCACTGTGACATTGGATGGAGTCAGAGATCGCTGTGACACTGGCCGGAGTCAGAGATCACGCTGACACTGGCTGTAGTCAGGCATCACTGTGACATTGGATGGAGTCAGAGATCGCTGTGATACTGTCTGGAGTCAGGCATCGCTGTGGCACTGGCTGGATTCAGGCATCGAAGTGACATTGGCTGGAGTCAGGCATCGCCGTGACACTGGCTGGTGTCTGAGATCGCTGTGGCACTGACTGTATTCAGAGATTGCTGTGACACTGGCCGGAGTGAGAGATCGCGCTGACACTGGCTGTAGTCAGGCATCACTGTGACATTGGCTGGAGTCAGAGATCGCTGTGACACTGGCTGGAGTCAGGCATCGCTTTGGCACTGGCTGGATTCAGGCATCGCAGTGACACTGGCTGGAGTCAGGTGTCGCCGTGACACTGGATGAAGTCAGAGATCGCTGTGGCACTAACTGGAGTCAGAGATCGCTGTGACACTGGCTGGAGTCAGAGATCGCTGTCGCACTGACTGGATTCAGAGATCACTGTAACACGGACTGGAGTCAGAGATCGCTGTGGCACTAACTGGAGTCAGAGATCGCTGTGACACTGGCTGGAGTCAGAGATCGCTGTGACACTGGCTGGAGTCAGAGATCACTGTTACACTGGTTGGAGTCAGAGATCGCTGTGACACTGGCTGGAGTCAGAGATCGCTTTGACACTGGCTGGAGTCAGAGATCGCTGTAACACTGGCTGGAGTCAGAAGTTGCCGTGACACTGGCTGGAGTCAGGCGTCGCCGTGACACTGGCTGGAGTCAGAGATCGCTGTGACACTGGCTGCAGTCAGAGATCGCGGTGACACTGGCTGGAGTCAGCGATCGCTGTGACAGTGGCTGGAGTCAGGCATCGCTCTGGCACTGGCTGGAGTCAGAGATCGCTGTGACAATGGCTGGAGTTACAGATCGCTGTGACACTGGCGGGAGTCAGAGATCGCTGTGACAGTGGCTGGAGTCAGAGATCGCGCTGACACTGGCTGTAGTCAGGCATCACTGTGACATTGGATGGAGTCAGAGATCGCTGTGACACTGGCTGTAGTCAGGCATCACTGTGACATTGGATGGAGTCAGAGATCGCGGTGACACTGGCTGGAATCAGGCATAACTGTGACCCTGGATGGAGTCAGAGGTCGCTGTGACACTGGCTGGAGTCAGAGATCGTTGTGACACTGGCTGGAGTCAGAGATCACTGTGACACTGATTGGAGTCAGAGATCGCTGTGACACTGGCTGGATTCAGAGATCTCTGTCACACTGGCTGGATTAAGAGATCGCTGTGACACTGGCTGGATTCAGGCGTCGCTTTGACACTGGCTGGAGTCAGAGATTGCTGTGACACTGGCTGGAGTCAGAGATCGTTGTGACACTGGCTGGAGTCAGAGATCACTGTGACACTGGCTGGAGTCAGAGATCGCTGTGACACTGGCTGGATTCAGAGATCGCTGTGACACTAGCTGGAGTCAGAGATCGCTGTGACACTGGCTGGAGTCGGAGATCGCTGTGACACTGGCTGCAGTCAGAGATCTCTGTGACACTGGCTGGATTAAGAGGTCGCTGTGACACTGGCTGGATTCAGGTGTCGGTTTGACACTGGCTGGAGTCAGAAATCGCTGTGACACTGGCTGGAGGCAGAGATCGCTGTGACACTGGCTGGATTCAGGCATCGCTGTGACACTGGCTGGAGTCAGAGATCGCTGTGACACTCGTTGGAGTAAAGCATCGCCGTGACAATGGCTGGAGCCAGAGATCGCTGTGACACTGGCTGGAGTCAGAGATCGCGCTGACACTTGCTGTTTCAGGCATCACTGTGACATTGGATGGAGTCAGAGATCGCTGTGACACTGGCTGGAGTCAGGCATCGCCGTGAAAATGGCTGGAGTCAGAGATCGCTGTGACACTGGCCGGAGTCAGAGATCGCGCTGACACTGGCTGTAGTCAGGCATCACTGTGACATTGGATGGAGTCAGAGATCGCTGTGATACTGGCTGGAGTCAGGCATCGCTGTGGCACTGGCTGGATTCAGGCATCGCAGTGACACTGGCTGGAGTTAGGCGTCGCCGTGACACTGGCTGGTGTCTGAGATCGCTGTGGCACTAACTGGTGTCAGAGATCGCTGTGACACTGGCTGGAGTCAGAGATCGCGGTGACACTGACTGGATTCAGAGATCGCTGTGACACTGGCCGGAGTGAGAGATCGCGCTGACATTGGCTGTAGTCAGGCATCACTGTCACATTGGCTGGAGTCAGAGATCGCTGTGACACTGGCTGCAGTCAGAGATCGCGTTGACACTGGCTGGAGTCAGCGATCGCTGTGACAGTGGCTGGAGTCAGGCATCGCTCTGGCACTGGCTGGAGTCAGAGATCGCTGTGACAATGGCTGGAGTCACAGATCTTGTGACACTGGCTGGAGTCAGAGATCGCTGTGACACTGGCTGGAGTCAGAGATTGCGCTAACACTGGCTGTAGTCAGGCATCACTGTGACATTGGCTGGATTCGGAGATCGCTGTGACACTGGCTGGAGTCAGGCGTCGCTTTGACACTGGCTGGAGTCAGAGGTCGCGGTTACAATGGCTGGAGTCAGGCGTCGCTTTGACACTGGCTGGAGTCAGAGATCGCTGTGACACTGGTAGGAGTCAGAGATCGCTGTGACACTGGCTGGAGTCAGAGATCGCTGTGACACTGGCTGGAGTCAGAGACCCGTGTGTCACTTGCTGGATTCAGAGATCGCGTTGACAGTGCCTGAAGTCAGAGATCGCTGTGACACTGGCTGGAGTCAGAGATCACTGTGACACTGGCTGGCATCAGAGATCGCTGTGACACTGGCTGGAGTCACAGATCGCTGTGACACTGGCTGGAGTCAGAGATCGCTGAGACACTGGCTGGATTCAGGGATCGCTGTGACACTGGCTGGAGTCAGAGATTGCTTTGACACTGCTGGATTCAGAGATCGCTGTGACACTGGCTGTAGTCAGAGATCGCGTTGACACTGGCTGGAGTCAGAGACCCGTGTGTCACTTGCTGGATTCAGAGATCGCTGTGACACTGCTTGATTCAGAGATCACTGTGACAATGGCTGGAATCAGAGATCGCTGTGACACTGGCTGGAGTCAGAGATCGCAATGACACTGGCTGGAGTCAGAGATCGCTGTGACACTGGCTGGATTCAGAGATCGCTATGACACTGGCCGGAGTCAGAGATCGCTGTGACACTGGCCGGAGGCCGAGATCGCTGTGACTCTGGCTGGATTCAGCGGTCGCTGTGACACTGCCTGGAGTCAGAGATCGCTGTGACACTGGCTGGAGTCAGAGATCGCTGTGACACTGGCTGGAGTCAGAGATCACTGTGACACTGGCTGGAGTCAGAGATCGCTGTGACACTGGCCGGAGGCCGAGATCGCTGTGACACTGGCTGGATTCAGAGATCGCTGTGACACTGCCTGGAGTCAGAGATCGCTGTGACACTGGCTGGAGTCAGAGATCGCTGTGACACTGGCTGATTCAGAGATCACTGTGACACTGCTGGATTCAGATATCGCTGTGACATTGGAAGGCATCAGACATTGCTGAGACACTGGCTGGATTCAGAGATCGCTATGACACTGGCCGGAGTCAGAGATCGCTGTGACACTGTCCGGAGGCCGAGATCGCTGTGACACTGGCTGGATTCAGAGGTCGCTGTGACACTGCCTGGAGTCAGAATCGCTGTGACACTGGCTGGAGTCAGAGATCGCTGTGACACTGGCTGGATTCAGAGATCGCGTTGACACTGGCTGGAGTCAGAGACCGGTGTGTCACTTGCTGGAGTCAGAGATCGCTGTGACACTGCTGTATTCAGAGATCGCTGTGACACTGGCTGGAATCAGAGATCGGTGTGACACTGGCTGGATTCAGAGATCGCTGTGACACTGGCCGGAGTCAAAGATCGCAGTGACACTGACCGGGGTCACAGATCGCTGTGACACTGTCCGGAGGACGAGATCGCTGTGACGCTGACCGGAGACAAAGATCGCTGTGACACTGGCCGGAGGCCGAGATCGCTGTGACACTGGCTGGATTCAGAGGTCGCTGTGACACTGCCTGGAGTCAGAGATGGCTGTGACACTGGCTGGAGTCAGAGATCGCTGTGACACTGGCTGGAGTCAGAGATCGCTGTGACACTGGCTGGATTCAGAGATCGCTGTGACACTGCTGGATTCAGAGATCGCTGTGACACTGGCAGGCATCAGACATCGCTGTGACACTGCCTGGAGTCAGAGATCGCTATGACACTGGCCGGAGTCAGAGATCGCTGTGACACTGTCCGGAGGACGAGATCGCTGTGACAATGGCTGGAGTCACAGATCGCTGTGACACTGGCTGAATTCGGAGATCGCTGTGACACTGGCTGGAGTCAGGCGTCGCTTTGACACTGGCTGGATTCAGGCGTCGCTGTGACACTGGCTGAATTCAGAGATCGCTGTGCCACTGGCTGGAGTCAGAGATCGCTGTGACACCGGCTGGAGTCAGAGATCGCGGTGACACTGGCTGGATTCAGAGATCACTGTGACACTGGCTAATTTCAGGCGTCGCTGTGACACTGGCTGGAGTCAGAGATCACTGTGACCCTGGTTGTATTCAGAGATCGCTGTGACACTGGCTGGAGTCACAGATCGCTGTGACACTGGCTGGAGTCAGAGATCGCTGAGACACTGGCTGGATTCAGAGATCGCTGTGACACTGGCTGGAGTCAGAGATTGCTTTGACACTGCTGGATTCAGAGATCGCTGTGACACTGGCTGGAGTCAGAGATCACGTTGACACTGGCTGGAGTCAGAGACCCGTGTGTCACTTGCTGGATTCAGAGATCGCTGTGACACTGCTTGATTCAGAGATCGCTGTGACAATGGCTGGAATCAGAGATCGCTGTGACACTGGCTGGAATCAGAGATCGCTGTGACACTGGCTGGAGTCAGAGATCGCTGTGACACTGGCTGGATTCAGAGATCGCTATGACACTGGCCGGAGTCAGAGATCGCTGTGACACTGGCCGGAGGCCGAGATCGCTGTGACTCTGGCTGGATTCAGAGGTCGCTGTGACACTGCCTGGAGTCAGAGATCGCTGTGACACTGGCTGGAGTCAGAGATCGCCGTGACACTGGCTGGAGTCAGAGATCGCTGTGACACTGGCTGGAGTCAGAGATCGCTGTGACACTGGCCGGAGGCCGAGATCGCTGTGACACTGGCTGGATTCAGAGATCGCTGTGACACTGCCAGGAGTCAGAGATCGCTGTGACATTGGCTGGAGTCAGAGATCGCTGTGACACTGGCTGGAGTCAGAGATCGCGGTGACACTGGCTGGAGTCAGAGATCGCTGTGGCACTGGCTGGAGTCAGAGATCGCGGTGACACTGGCTGGAGGCAGAGATCGCTGTGACACTGGCTTGATTCAGAATCGCTGTGACACTGGCGGGATTCGGAGATCGCTGTGACACTGGCTGGAGTCAGGCGTCGCTTTGACACTGGCTGGAGTCAGAGATCGCTGTGACACTGGCTGGATTCAGGCATCACTGTGACAGTGGCTGGAGTCAGAGATCGCTGTGACACTCGTTGGAGTAAAGCATCGCCGTGACAATGGCTGGAGCCAGAGATCGCTGTGACACTGGCTGGAGTCAGAGATCGTGCTGACACTGGCTGTTTCAGGCATCACTGTGACATTGGATGGAGTCAGAGATCGCTGTGACACTGGCTGGAGTCAGGCATCGCCGTGAAAATGGCTGGAGTCAGAGATCGCTGTGACACTGGCTGGAGTCAGAGATCGCGCTGACACTGGCTGTAGTCAGGCATCACTGTGACATTGGATGGAGTCAGAGATCGCTGTGACACTGGCTGGAGTCAGAGATCGCTGTGACACTGGCTGGAGTCAGAGATCGCTGTGACACTGGCTGGAGTCAGAGATCGCTGTGACACTGGCTGGAGTCAGAGATCGATGTGACACTGACTGGAGTCAGAGATCGCTGTGACACTGGCCGGAGTCAGAGATCGCGCTGACACTGGCTGTAGTCAGGCATCACTGTGACATTGGATGGAGTCAGAGATCGCTGTGATACTGGCTGGAGTCAGGCATCGCTGTGGCACTGGCTGGATTCAGGCATCGCAGTGACACTGGCTGGAGTTAGGCGTCGCCGTGACACTGGCTGGTGTCTGAGATCGCTGTGGCACTGACTGGTGTCAGAGATCGCTGTGACACTGGCTGGAGTCAGAGATCGCGGTGACACTGGCTGGATTCAGAGATCGCTGTGACACTGGCCGGAGTGAGAGATCGCGCTGACAGTGGCTGTAGTCAGGCATCACTATCACATTGGCTGGAGTCAGAGATCGCTGTGACACTGGCTGGAGTCAGGCATCGCTTTGGCATTGGCTGGATTCAGGCATCGCAGTGACACTGGCTGGAGTCAGGTGTCGCCGTGACACTGGATGAAGTCAGAGATCGCTGTGGCACTAACTGGAGTCAGAGATCGCTGTGACACTGGCTGGAGTCAGAGATCGCTGTGGCACTGACTGGATTTAGAGATCGCTGTAACACTGGCTGGAGTCAGAGATCGCTGTGGCACTAACTGGAGTCAGAGATCGCTGTGACACTGGCTGGAGTCAGAGATCGCGGAGACACTGGCTGGAGTCAGAAATCGCCGTGACACTGGCTGGAGTCAGGCGTCGCCGTGACACTGGCTGGAGTCAGAGATTGCTGTGACTCTGGCTTGATTCAGAATCGCTGTGACACTGGCTGGATTCGGAGATCGCTGTGACATTGGCTGGAGTCAGGCGTCGCTTTGACACTGGCTGGAGTCAGAGATCGCTGTGACAATGGCTGGAGTCAGAGATCGCTGTGACACTGGCTGGATTCAGGCGTCGCTGTGACACTGGCTGAATTCAGAGATCGCTGTGCCACTGGCTGGAGTCAGAGTTCGCTGTGACACTGGCTGGAGTCAGAGATCGCGGTGACAATGGCTGGATTCAGAGATCACTGTGACACTGGCTAATTTAAGGCGTCGCTGTGACACTGACCGGAGTCAGAGATCACTGTGACACTGGCTGTATTCAGAGATTGCTGTGACACTTGCTGGAGTCAGATATCGCTGTGACACTGGCTAGATTCAGGCGTCGCTGTGACACTGGCTGGAGTCAGAGATCGCTGTGACACTGGCTGGAGTCAGAGATCGCTGTGACACTGGCTGGATTCAGAGATCACTGTGAAACTGGCTAGATTCAGGCGTCGCTGTGACACTGGCTGGAGTCAGAGATCACTGTGACACTGGCTGGAGTCAGACATCGCTGTGATTCTGGCTGGATTCAGAGATCGCTTTGTCACTGGCTGGAGTCAGAGATCGCTGTGACACTGGCTGGAGTCAGAGATCGCGGTGACACTGGCTGGATTCAGAGATCACTTTGACACTGGCAAGTTTCAGGCGTCGCTGTGACACTGGCCGGAGTCAGAGATCACTGTGACACTGGCTGTATTCAGAGATTGCTGTGACCCTTGCTGGAGTCAGATATCGCTGTGACACTGGCTAGATTCAGGCGTCGCTGTGACACTGGCTGGAGTCAGAAATTGCTGTGACACTGGCTGCAGTCAGAGATCGCGTTGACACTGGCTGGAGTCAGCGATCGCTGTGACAGTGGCTGGAGTCAGGCATCGCTCTGGCACTGGCTGGAGTCAGAGATCGCTGTGACAATGGATGGAGTCACAGATCGCTGTGACACTGGCTGGAGTCAGAGATCGCTGTGACACTGGCTGGAGTCAGAGATCGCTGTGACACTGGCTGTAGTCAGGCATCACTGTGACATTGGATGGAGTCAGAGATCGCTGTGACACTGGCTGTAGAGAGGCATCACTGTGACATTGGATGGAGTCAGATATCGCTGTGACACTGGCTGTAGAGAGGCATCACTGTGACATTGGATGGAGTCAGATATCGCTGTGACACTGGCTGAATTCAGAGATCGCTGTGACACTGGCTGGAGTCAGAGATCGCTGTGACACTGGCTGGAGTCAGAGATGGCGGTGACACTGGCTGGTTTCAGAGATCACTGTGACACTGGCTAATTTCAGGCGTCGCTGTGACACTGGCTGGAGTCAGAGATCACTGTGACCCTGGTTGTATTCAGAGATCGCTGTGACACTGGCTGGAGTCAGAGATCGCTGTGACACTGGCTGGAGTCAGAGATTGCCGTGACACTGTTTGGAGTCAAAGAATAATGTGACACTGGCTGGAGTCAGAGATCGCTGTGACAAAGGCTGGAGTCAGAGATCGCTGTGACACTGGCTGGAGTCACAGATCGCTGTGACACTGGCTGGAGTCAGAGATCGCGGTGACACGGGCTGGAGTCAGAGATCGCTGTGGCACTGGCTGGAGTCAGAGATCGCGGTGACACTGGCTGGAGGCAGAGATCGCTGTGACACTGGCTTGATTCAGAATCGCTGTGACACTGGCTGGATTCGGAGATCGCTGTGACATTGGCTGGAGTCAGGCGTCGCTTTGACACTGGCTGGAGTCAGAGATCGCTGTGACAATGGCTGGAGTCAGAGATCGCTGTGACACTGGCTGGATTCAGGCGTCGCTGTGACACTGGCTGAATTCAGAGATCGCTGTGCCACTGGCTGGAGTCAGAGTTCGCTGTGACACTGGCTGGAGTCAGAGATCGCGGTGACACTGGCTGGATTCAGAGATCACTGTGACACTGGCTAATTTCAGGCGTCGCTGTGACACTGGCTGGAGTCAGAGATCACTGTGACCCTGGTTGTATTCAGAGATCGCTGTGACACTGGCTGGAGTCAGAGATCGCTGTGATACTGGCAGGAGTCAGAGATTGCCGTGACACTGTTTGGAGTCAGAGAATAATGTGACACTGGCTGGAGTCAGAGATCGCTGTGACACTGACTGGAGTCAGAGATCGCTGTGACACTGGCTGGAGTCACAGATCGCTGTGACACTGGCTGGAGTCAGAGATCGCGGTGACACTGGCTGGAGTCAGAGATCGCTGTGACACTGGCTAGAGTCAGAGATCGCTGTGACGCTGGCTGGAGTCAGGTGTCTCATGACAAGGGCTGGAGTCAGAGATCGCTGTGACACTGGCTGGAGTCAGAGATCGCTGTGAAACTGGTTGGATTCAGAGATCGCTGTGACACTGGCTGGATTCACGGATCGCTGTGCCACTGGCTGGAGTCAGAGATCGCTGTGACACTGGCTGGAGTCAGAGATTGCGGTTACACTGGCTGGATTCAGAGATCACTGTGACACTGCCTAGATTCAGGCGTCGCTGTGACACTGGCTGGATTCAGAGATCGCTGTGCCAATGGCTGGAGTCAGAGATCGCTGTGACACTGGCTGGAGTCAGAGATCGCGGTGACACTGGCTGGATTCAGAGATCACTTTGACACTGGCAAGTTTCAGGCGTCGCTGTGACACTGGCCGGAGTCAGAGATCACTGTGACACTGGCTGTATTCAGAGATTGCTGTGACACTTGCTGGAGTCAGATATCGCTGTGACACTGGCTAGATTCAGGCGTCGCTGTGACACTGGCTGGAGTCAGAGATCGCTGTGACACTGGCTGGAGTCAGAGATCGCTGTGACACTGGCTGGATTCAGAGATCACTGTGAAACTGGCTAGATTCAGGCGTCGCTGTGACACTGGCTGGAGTCAGAGATCACTGTGACACTGGCTGGAGTCAGACATCGCTGTGATTCTGGCTGGATTCAGAGATCGCTTTGTCACTGTCTGGAGTCAGAGATCGCTGTGACACTGGCTGGAGTCAGAGATCGCAGTGACACTGGCTGGATTCAGAGATCACTTTGACACTGGCAAGTTTCAGGCGTCGCTGTGACACTGGCCGGAGTCAGAGATCACTGTGACACTGGCTGTATTCAGAGATTGCTGTGACCCTTGCTGGAGTCAGATATCGCTGTGACACTGGCTAGATTCAGGCGTCGCTGTGACACTGGCTGGAGTCAGAGATCGCTGTGACACTGGCTGGAGTCAGAGATCGCTGTGACACTGGCTGGATTCAGAGATCACTGTGAAACTGGCTAGATTCAGGCGTCGCTGTGACACTGGCTGGAGTCAGAGATCACTGTGACACTGGCTGGAGTCAGACATCGCTGTGATTCTGGCTGGATTCAGAGATCGCTGTGTCACTGGCTGGAGTCAGAGATCGCTGTGACACTGGCTGGGGTCAGAGATCGCTGTGACACTGGCTGGAGTCAAGGATCGCTGTGACACTGGCTGGATTCAGAGATCGCTGTGACACTGGCTGGAGTCAGAGATCGCTGTGACACTGCTGGATTCAGATATCGCTGTGACATTGGCTGGAGTCAGAGATCGCGTTGACACTGGCTGGAGTCAGAGATCGCTGTGACGCTGGCTGGACTCAGGCGTCACTGTGACACTGGCTGGAGTCAGAGATCGCTGTGACACTGGCTGGAGTCAGAGATCGCTGTGACACTGGCTGGAGTCAGAGATTGCCGTGACACTGTATGGAGTCAGAGATTAATGTGACACTGGCTGTAGTGAGATATCGCCTTGTCACTGGCTAGAGTCAGAGATCGCTGTGACACTGGCTGGAGTCAGAGATCGCTGTGAGACTGGCTGGAGTCAGAGATCGCGGTGACACGGGCTGGAGTCAGAGATCGCTGTGGCACTGCCTGGATTCAGAGATCGCGGTGACACTGGCTGGAGTCAGAGATCGCTGTGACACTGGCTTGATTCAGAATCGCTGTGACACTGGCTGGATTCGGAGATCGCTGTGACACTGGCTGGAGTCAGGCGTCCCTTTGACAGTGGCTGGGGTCAGAGATCGCTGTGACACTGGCTGGAGTCAGAGATCGCGGTGACACCGGCTGGATTCAGAGATCACTGTGACACTGGCTAGATTCAGGCGTCGCTGTGACACTGGCTGCATTCAGAGATCGCTTTGCCACTGGCTGGAGTCAGGGATCGCTGTGACACTGGCTGGATTCAGAGATCGCGGTGACACTGGCTGGATTCAGAGGTCACTGTGACACTGGCTAGCTTCAGGCGTCGCTGTGACACTGGCTGGATTCAGAGATCACTGTGACACTGGCTTGATTCAGAGATCGCTGTGACACTGGCTGGAGTCAGAGATCGCTGTGACACTGGCTATATTCTAACATCACTGTGACACTGGCTGGAGTCAGAGATCACTGTGACACTGCTGGATTCAGAGATCGCTGTGACACTGGCTGTAGTCAGAGATCGCTGTGACACCGGCTGGAGTCAGAGATCGCTGTGACACTGGCTGGAGTCAGAGATCGCGCTGACACTGGCTGTAGTCAGGCATCACTGTGACATTGGATGGAGTCAGAGATCGCTGTGATCCTGGCTGGAGTCAGGCATTGCTGTGGCACTGGCTGGATTCAGGCATCGCAGTGACACTGGCTGGAGTCAGGCGTCGCCGTGACACTGGCTGGTGTCTGAGATGGCTGTGACACTGGCTGGAGTAAGAGATCGTGTTGACACTGGCTGGATTCAGAGATCACTGTGACACTGCCTAGATTCAGGCGTCGCTGTGACACTGGCTGGATTCAGAGATCGCTGTGCCACTCGCTGGAGTCAGAGGTCGCGGTTACAATGGCTGGAGTCAGGCGTCGCTTTGACACTGGCTGGAGTGAGAGATCGCTGTGACACTGGTAGGAGTCAGAGATCGCTGTGACACTGGCTGGAGTCAGAGATCGCTGTGACACTGGCTGGAGTCAGAGACCCGTGTGTCACTTGCTGGATTCAGAGATCGCGTTGACACTGCCTGAAGTAAGAGATCGCTGTGACACTGGCTGGAGTCAGAGATCACTGTGACACTGGCTGGCATCAGAGATCGCTGTGACACTGGCTGGAGTCACAGATCGCTGTGACACTGGCTGGAGTCAGAGATCGCTGAGACACTGGCTGGATTCAGAGATCGCTGTGACACTGGCTGGAGACAGAGATTGCTTTGACACTGCTGGATTCAGAGATCGCTGTGACACTGGCTGGATTCAGCGGTCGCTGTGACACTGCCTGGAGTCAGAGATCGCTGTGACACTGGCTGGAGTCAGAGATCGCTGTGACACTGGCTGGAGTCAGAGATCGCTGTGACACTGGCCGGAGGCCGAGATCGCTGTGACACTGGCTGGATTCAGAGATCGCTGTGACACTGCCTGGAGTCAGAGATCGCTGTGACACTGGCTGGAGTCAGAGATCGCTGTGACACTGGCTGATTCAGAGATCACTGTGACACTGCTGGATTCAGATATCGCTGTGACATTGGCGGGCATCAGACATTGCTGTGACACTGGCTGGATTCAGAGATCGCTATGACACTGGCCGGAGTCAGAGATCGCTGTGACACTGTCCGGAGGCCGAGATCGCTGTGACACTGGCTGGATTCAGAGGTCGCTGTGACACTGCCTGGAGTCAGAATCGCTGTGACACTGGCTGGAGTCAGAGATCGCTGTGACACTGGCTGGATTCAGAGATCGCGTTGACACTGGCTGGAGTCAGAGACCGGTGTGTCACTTGCTGGAGTCAGAGATCGCTGTGACACTGCTGTATTCAGAGATCACTGTGACACTGGCTGGAATCAGAGATCGGTGTGACACTGGCTGGATTCAGAGATCGCTGTGACACTGGCCGGAGTCAAAGATCGCTGTGACACTGACCGGGGTCAGAGATCGCTGTGACACTGTCCGGAGGACGAGATCGCTGTGACACTGGCCGGAGACAAAGATCGCTGTGACACTGGCCGGAGGCCGAGATCGCTGTGACACTGGCTGGATTCAGAGGTCGCTGTGACACTGCCTGGAGTCAGAGATGGCTGTGACACTGGCTGGAGTCAGAGATCGCTGTGACACTGGCTGGAGTCAGAGATCGCTGTGACACTGGCTGGAGTCAGAGATCGCTGTGACACTGGCCGGAGGCCGAGATCGCTGTGACACTGGCTTTATTCAGAGATCGCTGTGACACTGCCTGGAGTCAGAGATCGCTGTGACACTGGCTGGAGTCAGAGATCGCTGTGACACTGGCTGATTCAGAGATCACTGTGACACTGCTGGATTCAGATATCGCTGTGACATTGGCAGGCATCAGACATTGCTGTGACACTGGCTGGATTCAGAGATCGCTATGACACTGGCCGGAGTCAGAGATCGCTGTGACACTGGCTGGAGTCAGAGACCCGTGTGTCACTTGCTGGATTCAGAGATCGCTGTGACACTGCTTGATTCAGAGATCACTGTGACAATGGCTGGAATCAGAGATCGCTGTGACACTGTCTGGAATCAGAGATCGCTGTGACACTGGCTGGAGTCAGAGATCGCTGTGACACTGGCTGGATTCGGAGATCGCTATGACACTGGCCGGAGTCAGAGATCGCTGTGACACTGGCCGGAGGCCGAAATCGCTGTGACTCTGGCTGGATTCAGAGGTCGCTGTGACACTGCCTGGAGTCAGAGATCGCTGTGACACTGGCTGGAGTCAGAGATCGCTGTGACACTGGCTGGAGTCAGAGATCGCTGTGACACTGGCTGGAGTCAGAGATCGCTGTGACACTGGCCGGAGGCCGAGATCGCTGTGACACTGGCTTTATTCAGAGATCGCTGTGACACTGCCTGGAGTCAGAGATCGCTGTGACACTGGCTGGAGTCAGAGATCGCTGTGACACTGGCTGATTCAGAGATCACTGTGACACTGCTGGATTCAGATATCGCTGTGACATTGGCAGGCATCAGACATTGCTGTGACACTGGCTGGATTCAGAGATCGCTATGACACTGGCCGGAGTCAGAGATCGCTGTGACACTGTCCGGAGGCCGAGATCGCTGTGACACTGGCTGGATTCAGAGGTCGCTGTGACACTGCCTGGAGTCAGAATCGCTGTGACACTGGCTGGAGTCAGAGATCGCTGTGACACTGGCTGGATTCAGAGATCGCGTTGACACTGGCTGGAGTCAGAGACCGGTGTGTCACTTGCTGGAGTCAGAGATCGCTGTGACACTGCTGTATGTAGAGATCGCTGTGACACTGGCTGGAATCAGAGATCGGTGTGACACTGGCTGGATTCAGAGATCGCTGTGACATTGGCAGGGGTCAGAGATCGCTGTGACACTGTCCGGAGGACGAGATCGCTGTGACACTGGCCGGAGACAAAGATCGCTGTGACACTGGCCGGAGGCCGAGATCGCTGTGACACTGGCTGGATTCAGAGGTCGCTGTGACACTGCCTGGAGTCAGAGATGGCTGTGACACTGGCAGGCATCAGACATCGCTGTGACACTGCCTGGAGTCAGAGATCGCTATGACACTGGCCGGAGTCAGAGATCGCTGTGACACTGTCCGGAGGACGAGATCGCTGTGACACTGGCTGGAGTCAGAGATCGCTGTGACACTGGCTGATTCAGAGATCGCTGTGACACTGCTGGATTCAGATATCGCTGTGACACTGGCAGGCATCAGACATTGCTGTGACACTGGCTGGATTCAGAGATCGCTATGACACTGGCCGGAGTCAGAGATCGCTGTGACACTGGCTGGAGTCAGAGATGGCTTTGACACTGCTGGATTCGGAGATCGCTGTGACACTGGCTGTAGTCAGAGATCGCGTTGACACTGGCTGGAGTCAGAGATCGCTGTGACACAGGCCGGAGGCTGAGATCGCTGTGACACTGCCTGGAGTCAGAGATCGCTGTGACACTGCCTGGAGTCAGAGATCGCTGTGACACTGGCTGGAGTCAGGCGTCGCTTTGACACTGGCTGGAGTCAGAGATCGCTGTGACACTGGTAGGAGTCAGAGATCGCTGTGACACTGGCTGGATTCAGAGATCGCTGTGACACTGGCTGGATTCAGGCGTCGCTGTGACACTGGCTGGATTCAGAGATCGCTGTGCCACTCGCTGGACTCAGAGGTCGCGGTTACAATGGCTGGAGTCAGCCGTCGCTTTGACACTGGTAGGAGTCAGAGATCGCTGTGACACTGGCTGGATTCAGAGATCGCTGTGCCACTGGCTGGAGTCAGAGGTCGCTGTGACACTGGTAGGAGTCAGAGATCGCTGTGACACTGCCTGGATTCAGACATCGCTATGACACTGGCTGGATTCAGAGATCGCTGTGCCACTGGCTGGAGTCAGAGATCGCTGTGACACTGGCTGGATTAAGAGATCGCGGTGACACTGGCTGGATTCAGAGATCACTGTGACACTGCCTAGATTCAGGCGTCGCTGTGACAAAAGCTGGATTCAGAGATCGCTGTGCCACTGGCTGGAGTCAGAGGTCGCGGTTACAGTGGCTGGAGTCAGAGATCGCTGTGACACTGGCTGCACTCAGAGATCGCTGTGACACTGGCTGGAGTCAGAGATCGCTGTTACACTGGCAGGAGTCAGAGATCGCTGTGACACTGGCTGGAGTCAGAGATCGCTGTGAAACTGGCTGGAGTCAGAGATCGCTGTGACACTGGCTAGAGTCAGAGATCGCTGTGACACTGGCTGGAGTCCGGTGTCTCATGACACGGGCTGGAGTCAGAGATCGCTGTGACACTGGCTGGAGTCAGAGATCGCTGTGACACTGGCTGGAGTCAGAGATCGCGGTTACACTGGTTGGATTCAGAGATCACTGTGACACTGCCTAGATTCAGGCGTCGCTGTGACACTGGCTGGATTCAGAGATCACTGTGCCAATGGCTGGAGTCAGAGATCGCTGTGACACTGGCAGGAGTCAGAGATCAAATTGACACTGGCAAATTTCAGGCGTCGCTGTGACACTGGCTGGAGTCAGAGATCACTGTGACACTGGCTGTATTCAGAGATTGCTGTGACACATGCTGGAGTCAGATATCGCTGTGACACTGGATAGATTCAGGCGTCGCAGTGACACTGGCTGGAGTCAGAGATCGCTGTGACACTGGCTGGAGTCAGAGATCGCTGTGACACTGGCTGGATTCAGAGATCACTGTGAAACTGGCTGGAGTCAGACATCGCTGTGATTCTGGCTGGATTCAGAGATCGCTGTGTCACTGGCTGGAGTCAGAGATTGCTGTGACACTGGCTGGGGTCAGAGATCACTGTGACACTGGCTGGAGTCAAGGATCGCTGTGACACTGGCTGGATTCAGAGATCGCTGTGACACTGGCTGGAGTCAGAGATCGCTGTGACACTGCTGGATTCAGATATCGCTGTGATATTGGCTGGAGTCAGAGATCGCTGTGACGCTGGCTGGACTCAGGCATCACTGTGACACTGGCTGGAGTCAGAGATCGCTGTGACACTGGCTGGAGTCAGAGATTGCCGTGACACTGTATGGAGTCAGAGATTAATGTGACACTGGCTGTAGTGAGTGATCGTCTTGTCACTGGCTGGAGTCAGAGATCGCTGTGACACTGGCTGGAGTCAGAGATCGCTGTGACACTGGCTGGAGTCAGAGATCGCTGTGGCACTGGCTGGAGTCAGAGATCGCGGTGACACTGGCTGGAGGCAGAGATCGCTGTGACCCTGGCTTGATTCAGAATCGCTGTGACACTGGCTGGATTCGGAGATCGCTGTGACACAGGCAGGAGTCAGGCGTCGCTTTGACAATGGCTGGAGTCAGAGATCGCTGTGACAATGGCTGGAGTCAGAGATCGCTGTGACACTAGCTGGATTCAGGCGTCGCTGTGACACTGGCTGAATTCAGAGATCGCTGTGCCACTGGCTGGAGTCAGAGTTCGCTGTGACACTGGCTGGAGTCAGAGATCGCGGTGACACTGGCTGGATTCAGAGATCACTGTGACACTGGCTAATTTCACGCGTCGCTGTGACACTGGCTGGAGTCAGAGATCACTGTGACCCTGGTTGTATTCAGAGATCGCTGTGACACTGGCTGGAGTCAGAGATCGCTGTGACACTGGCTGGAGTCAGAGATTGCCGTGACACTGTTTGGAGTCAGAGAATAATGTGACACTGGCTGGAGTCAGAGATCGCTGTGACACTGGCTGGAGTCAGAGATCGCTGTGACACTGGCTGGAGTCAGAGATTGCGGTGACACTGGCTGGAGTCAGAGATCGCTGTGGCACTGGCTGGAGCCAGAGATCGCGGTTACACTGGCTGGAGGCAGAGATCGCTGTGACACCAGCTAGAGTAAGAGATCGCGGTGACACCGTCTTGATTCAGAGATGGCTGTGAAACTGGCTGGAGTCAGAGACCGATGTGACACTGGCTGGTGTCAGGCATCCCTTTGACACTGGCTGGAGTCAGAGCTCGCTGTGACACTGGCTGGAGTCAGAGATCGCGGTGACACTGGCTGGATTCAGAGATCACTGTGACACTGGCTAGATTCAGGCGTCGCTATGACACTGGCTGCATTCAGAAATCGCTGTGCCACTGGCTGGAGTCAGGGATCGCTGTGACACTGGCTGGAGTCAGAGATCGCGGTGACACTGGCTGGATTCAGAGATCACTGTGACACTGGCTAGTTTCAGGCGTCGCTGTGACACTGGCTGGATTCAGAGATCACTGTGACACTGGCTGCATTCAGAGATCGCTGTGACACTGGCTGGAGTCAGAGATCGCTGTGACACTGGCTATATTCTAACATCACTGTGACACTGGCTGGAGTCAGAGATCACTGTGACACTGCTGGATTCAGAGATCGCTGTGACACTGGCTGGAGTCAGAGATCGCGTTGACACTGGCTGGAGTCAGAGACCCGTGTGTCACTTGCTGGAGTCAGAGATCGCTGTGACACTGCTGGATTCAGAGATCGCTGTGACAATGGCTGGAATCAGAGATCGCTGTGACACTGGCTGGAATCAGAGATCGCTGTGACACTGGCTGGAGTCAGAGATCGCTGTGACACTGCTGGATTCAGAGATCGCTATGACACTGGCCGGAGTCTGAGATCGCTGTGACACTGGCCGGAGGCCGAGATCGCTGTGACACTGGCTGGATTCAGAGGTCGCTGTGACACTGCCTGGAGTCAGAGATCGCTGTGACACTGGCTGGAGTCAGAGATCGCTGTGACACTGGCTGATTCAGAGATCGCTGTGACACTGCTGGATTCAGAGATCGCTGTGACACTGGCAGGCATCAGACATCGCTGTGACACTGGCTGGATTCAGAGATCGCTATGACACTGGCCGGAGTCAGAGATCGCTGTGAAACTGGCTAGATTCAGAGGTCGCTGTGACACTGCCTGGAGTCAGAGATCGCTGTGACACTGGCTGGAGTCAGAGATCGCTGTGACACTGGCTGGAATCAGAGATCGCTGTGGCACTGGCTGGAGTCAGAGATCGCTGTGACACTGGCTGGAGTCAGAGATTGCCGTGACACTGTATGGAGTCAGAGATTAATGTGACACTGGCTGTAGTGAGAGATCGACTTGTCACTGGCTGGAGTCAGAGATCGCTGTGATACTGGCTGGAGTCAGAGATCGCTGTGACACTGGCTGGAGTCAGAGATCGCTGTGGCACTGGCTGGAGTCAGAGATCGCGGTGACACTGGCTGGAGGCAGAGATCGCTGTGACCCTGGCTTGATTCAGAATCGCTGTGACACTGGCTGGATTCGGAGATCGCTGTGACACAGGCTGGAGTCAGGCGTCGCTTTGACACTGGCTGGAGTCAGAGATCGCTGTGACAATGGCTGGAGTCAGAGATCGCTGTGGCACTAGCTGGATTCAGGCGTCGCTGTGACACTGGCTGAATTCAGAGATCGCTGTGCCACTGGCTGGAGTCAGAGTTCGCTGTGACACTGGCTGGAGTCAGAGATCGCGTTGACACTGGCTGGATTCAGAGATCACTGTGACACTGGCTAATTTCACGCGTCGCTGTGACACTGGCTGGAGTCAGAGATCACTGTGACCCTGGTTGTATTCAGAGATCGCTGTGACACTGGCTGGAGTCAGAGATCGCTGTGACACTGGCTGGAGTCAGAGATTGCCGTGACACTGTTTGGAGTCAGAGAATAATGTGACACTGGCTGGAGTCAGAGATCGCTGTGACACTGGCTGGAGTCAGAGATCGCTGTGACACTGGCTGGAGTCAGAGATCGCTGTTACACTGGCTGGAGTCAGAGATTGCGGTGACACTGGCTGGAGTCAGAGATCGCTGTGGCACTGGCTGGAGTCAGAGATCGCGGTTACACTGGCTGGAGGCAGAGATCGCTGTGACACCAGCTAGAGTAAGAGATCGCGGTGACACCGTCTTGATTCAGAGATGGCTGTGAAACTGGCTGGAGTCAGAGACCGATGTGACACTGGCTGGTGTCAGGCGTCCCATTGACACTGGCTGGAGTCAGAGCTCGCTGTGACACTGGCTGGAGTCAGAGATCGCGGTGACACTGGCTGGATTCAGAGATCACTGTGACACTGGCTAGATTCAGGCGTCGCTGTGACACTGGCTGCATTCAGAAATCGCTGTGCCACTGGCTGGAGTCAGGGATCGCTGTGACACTGGCTGGAGTCAGAGATCGCGGTGACACTGGCTGGATTCAGAGATCACTGTGACACTGGCTAGTTTCAGACGTCGCTGTGACACTGGCTGGATTCAGAGATCACTGTGACACTGGCTGCATTCAGAGATCGCTGTGACACTGGCTGGAGTCAGAGATCGCTGTGACACTGGCTATATTCTAACATCGCTGTGACACTGGCTGGAGTCAGAGATCACTGTGACACTGCTGGATTCAGAGATCGCTGTGACACTGGCTGGAGTCAGAGAACGCGTTGACACTGGCTGGAGTCAGAGACCCGTGTGTCACTTGCTGGAGTCAGAGATCGCTGTGACACTGCTGGATTCAGAGATCGCTGTGACAATGGCTGGAATCAGAGATCGCTGTGACACTGGCTGGAATCAGAGATCGCTGTGACACTGGCTGGAGTCAGAGATCGCTGTGACACTGCTGGATTCAGAGATCGCTATGACACTGGCCGGAGTCTGAGATCGCTGTGACACTGGCCGGAGGCCGAGATCGCTGTGACACTGGCTGGATTCAGAGGTCGCTGTGACACTGCCTGGAGTCAGAGATCGCTGTGACACTGGCTGGAGTCAGAGATCGCTGTGACACTGGCTGATTCAGAGATCGCTGTGACACTGCTGGATTCAGAGATCGCTGTGACACTGGCAGGCATCAGACATCGCTGTGACACTGGCTGGATTCAGAGATCGCTATGACACTGGCCGGAGTCAGAGATCGCTGTGAAACTGGCTAGATTCAGAGGTCGCTGTGACACTGCCTGGAGTCAGAGATCGCTGTGACACTGGCTGGAGTCAGAGATCGCGTTGACACTGGCTGGAGTCAGAGACCCGTGTGTCACTTGCTGGAGTCAGAGATCGCTGTGACACTGCCTGGAGTCAGAGATCGCTTTGACACTGGCTGGAGTCGAAATCGCTGTGACACTGGCTGGCATCAGACGTCGCTGTGACACTGGCTGGATTCAGAGATCGCTATGACACTGGCCGGAGTCAGAGATCGCTGTGACACTGTCCGGAGGACGAGATCGCTGTGACACTGGCTGGATTCAGAGATCGCGTTGACACTGCCTGAAGTCAGAGATCGCTGTGACACTGGCTGGAGTCAGAGATCGCTGTGACACTGGCTGGCGTCAGAGATCGCTGTGACACTGGCTGGAGTCACAGATCGCTGTGACACTGGCTGGAGTCAGAGATCGCTGAGACACTGGCTGGATTCAGAGATCGCTGTGACACTGGCTGGAGTCAGAGATTGCTTTGACACTGCTGGATTCAGAGATCGCTGTGACACTGGCTGTAGTCAGAGATCGCATTGACACTGGCTGGAGTCAGAGACCCGTGTGTCACTTGCTGGATTCAGAGATCGCTGTGACACTGCTTGATTCAGAGATCGCTGTGACAATGGCTGGAATCAGAGATCGCTGTGACACTGGCTGGAATCAGAGATCGCTGTGACACTGGCTGGAGTGAGAGATCGCTGTGACACTGGCTGGATTCAGAGATCGCTATGACACTGGCCGGAGTCAGAGATCGCAGTGACACTGGCCGGAGGCCGAGATCGCTGTGACTCTGGCTGGATTCAGAGGTCGCTGTGACACTGCCTGGAGTCATAGATCGCTGTGACACTGGCTGGAGTCAGAGATCGCCGTGACACTGGCTGGAGTCAGAGATCGCTGTGACACTGGCTGGAGTCAGAGATCGCTGTGACACTTGCCGGAGGCCGAGATCGCTGTGACACTGGCTGGATTCAGAGATCGCTGTGACACTGGCTGGCGTCAGAGATCGCTGTGACACTGGCTGGAGTCAGAGATCGCTGTGACACTGGCTGATTCAGAGATCGCTGTGACACTGCTGGATTCAGATATCGCTGTGACATTGGCAGGCATCTGACATTGCTGTGACACTGGCTGGATTCAGAGATCGCTATGACACTGGCCGGAGCCAGAGATCGCAGTGACACTGTCCGGAGGCCGAGATCGCTGTGACACTGGCTGGATTCAGAGGTCGCTGTGACACTGCCTGGAGTCAGAGATCGCTGTGACACTGCTGGATTCAGAGATCGCTGTGACAATGGATGGAATCAGAGATTGCTGTGACACTGGCTGGAATCAGAGATCGCTGTGACACTGGCTGGAGTCAGAGATCGCTGTGACACAGGCCGGAGGCCGAGATCGCTGTGACACTGGCTGGATTCAGAGATCGCTGTGACACTGCCTGGAGTCAGAGATCGCGTTGACACTGGCTGGAGTCAGAGACCCGTGCGTCACTTGCTGGAGTCAGAGTTCGCTGTGACACTGCCTGGAGTCAGAGATCGCTTTGACACTGGCTGGAGTCGAAATCGCTGTGACACTGGCTGGAGTCAGAGATCGCTGTGACACTGGCTGGATTCAGAGATCGCTGTGACACTGCCTGGAGTCAGAGATCGCGTTGACACTGGCTGGAGTCAGAGACCCGTGCGTCACTTGCTGGAGTCAGAGTTCGCTGTGACACTGGCTGGAGTCGAAATCGCTGTGACACTGGCTGGAGTCAGAGATCGCTGTGACACTGGCTGGATTCAGAGATCGCTGTGACACTGGCAAGCATCAGACATCGCTGTGACACTGGCTGGATTCAGAGATCGCGTTGACACTGCCTGAAGTCAGAGATCGCTGTGACACTGGCTGGCGTCAGAGATCGCTGTGACACTGGCTGGAGTCACAGATCGTTGTGACACTGGCTGGAGTCAGAGATCGCTGAGACACTGGCTGGATTCAGAGATCGCTGTGACACTGGCTGGAGTCAGAGATTGCTTTGACACTGCTGGATTCAGAGATCGCTGTGACACTGGCTGTAGTCAGAGATCGCGTTGACACTGGCTGGAGTCAGAGACCCGTGTGTCACTTGCTGGATTCAGAGATCGCTGTGACACTGCTTGATTCAGAGATCGCTGTGACAATGGCTGGAATCAGAGATCGCTGTGACACTGGCTGGAATCAGAGATCGCTGTGACTCTGGCTGGAGTCAGAGATCGCTGTGACACTGGCTGGATTCAGAGATCGCTATGACACTGCCGGAGTCAGAGATCGCTGTGACACTGGCCGGAGGCCGAAATCGCTGTGATTCTGGCTGGATTCAGAGGTCGCTGTGACACTGCCTGGAGTCAGAGATCGCTGTGACACTGCCTGGAGTCAGAGATCGCTTTGACACTGGCTGGAGTCGAAATCGCTGTGACACTGGCTGGAGTCAGAGATCGCTGTGACACTGGCTGGATTCAGAGATCGCTGTGACACTGCCTGGAGTCAGAGATCGCGTTGACACTGGCTGGAGTCAGAGACCCGTGCGTCACTTGCTGGAGTCAGAGTTCGCTGTGACACTGCCTGGAGTCAGAGATCGCTTTGACACTGGCTGGAGTCGAAATCGCTGTGACACTGGCTGGAGTCAGAGATCGCTGTGACACTGGCTGGATTCAGAGATCGCTGTGACACTGGCAGGCATCAGACATCGCTGTGACACTGGCTGGATTCAGAGATCGCGTTGACACTGCCTGAAGTCAGAGATCGCTGTGACACTGGCTGGCGTCAGAGATCGCTGTGACACTGGCTGGAGTCACAGATCGTTGTGACAATGGCTGGAGTCAGAGATCGCTGAGACACTGGCTGGATTCAGAGATCGCTGTGACACTGGCTGGAGTCAGAGATTGCTTTGACACTGCTGGATTCAGAGATCGCTGTGACACTGGCTGTAGTCAGAGATCGCGTTGACACTGGCTGGAGTCAGAGACCCGTGTGTCACTTGCTGGATTCAGAGATCGCTGTGACACTGCTTGATTCAGAGATCGCTGTGACAATGGCTGGAATCAGAGATCGCTGTGACACTGGCTGGAATCAGAGATCGCTGTGACTCTGGCTGGAGTCAGAGATCGCTGTGACACTGGCTGGATTCAGAGATCGCTATGACACTGCCGGAGTCAGAGATCGCTGTGACACTGGCCGGAGGCCGAAATCGCTGTGATTCTGGCTGGATTCAGAGGTCGCTGTGACACTGCCTGGAGTCAGAGATCGCTGTGACACTGGCTGGAGCCAGAGATCGCTGTGACACTGGCTGGAGTCAGAGATCGCTGTGACACTGGCTGTAGTCAGAGATTGCTGTGACACTGGCTGGAGTCAGAGATCGCTGTGACACTGGCTGGATTCAGAGATCGCTGTGACACTGCCTGGAGTCAGAGATCGCTGTGACACTGGCTGGAGTCAGAGATCGCTGTGACACTGGCTGATTCAGAGATCGCTGTGACACTGCTGGATTCAGATATCGATGTGACATTGGCAGGCATCAGACATTGCTGTGACACTGGCTGGATTCAGAGATCGCTATGACACTGGCCGGAGTCAGAGATCGCTGTTATACTGTCCGGAGGCCGAGATCGCTGTGACACTGGCTGGATTCAGAGGTCGCTGTGACACTGCCTGGAGTCAGAGATCGCTGTGACACTGGCTGGAGTCAGAGATCGCTGTGACACTGGCTGGATTCAGAGATCGCTGTGACACTGCCTGGAGTCAGAGATCGCTGTGACACTGGCTGGAGTCAGAGATCGCTGTGACACTGGCTGATTCAGAGATCGCTGTGACACTGCTGGATTCAGATATCCATGTGACATTGGCAGGCATCAGACATTGCTGTGACACTGGCTGGATTCAGAGATCGCTATGACACTGGCCGGAGTCAGAGATCGCTGTGACACTGTCCAGAGGCCGAGATCGCTGTGACACTGGCTGGATTCAGAGGTCGCTGTGACACTGCCTGGAGTCAGAGATCGCTGTGACACTGGCTGGAGTCAGAGATCGCTGTGACACTGGCTGGAGTCAGAGATCGCGTTGACACTGGCTGGAGTCAGAGACCGGTGTGTCACTTGCTTGAGTCAGAGATCGCTGTGACACTGCTGTATTCAGAGATCGCTGTGACAATGCCTGAAATCAGAGATCGCTGTGACGCTGGCTGGACTCAGGCATCACTGTGACACTGGCTGGAGTCAGAGATCGCTGTGACACTGGCTGGAGTCAGAGATCGCTGTGACACTGGCTGGAGTCAGAGATTGCCGTGACACTGTATGGAGTCAGAGATTAATGTGACACTGGCTGTAGTGAGAGATCGCCTTGTCACTGGCTGGAGTCAGAGATCGCTGTGACACTGGCTGGAGTCAGAGATCGCTGTGACACTGGCTGGAGTCAGAGATCGCTGTGGCACTGGCTGGAGTCAGAGATCGCGGTGACACTGGCTGGATTCAGAGATCGCTATGAAACTGGCCGGAGTCAGAGATCGCTGTGACACTGTCCGGAGGCCGAGATCGCTGTGACACTGGCTGGATTCAGAGGTCGCTGTGACACTGCCTGGAGTCAGAGATCGCTGTGACACTGCTGGATTCAGAGATCGCTGTGACAATGGATGGAATCAGAGATTGCTGTGACACTGGCTGGAATCAGAGATCGCTGTGACACTGGCTGGAGTCAGAGATCGCTGTGACACAGGCCGGAGGCCGAGATCGCTGTGACACTGGCTGGATTCAGAGATCGCTGTGACACTGCCTGGAGTCAGAGATCGCGTTGACACTGGCTGGAGTCAGAGACCCGTGCGTCACTTGCTGGAGTCAGAGTTCGCTGTGACACTGCCTGGAGTCAGAGATCGCTTTGACACTGGCTGGAGTCGAAATCGCTGTGACACTGGCTGGAGTCAGAGATCGCTGTGACACTGGCTGGATTCAGAGATCGCTGTGACACTGCCTGGAGTCAGAGATCGCGTTGACACTGGCTGGAGTCAGAGACCCGTGCGTCACTTGCTGGAGTCAGAGTTCGCTGTGACACTGCCTGGAGTCAGAGATCGCTTTGACACTGGCTGGAGTCGAAATCGCTGTGACACTGGCTGGAGTCAGAGATCGCTGTGACACTGGCTGGATTCAGAGATCGCTGTGACACTGGCAAGCATCAGACATCGCTGTGACACTGGCTGGATTCAGAGATCGCGTTGACACTGCCTGAAGTCAGAGATCGCTGTGACACTGGCTGGCGTCAGAGATCGCTGTGACACTGGCTGGAGTCACAGATCGTTGTGACACTGGCTGGAGTCAGAGATCGCTGAGACACTGGCTGGATTCAGAGATCGCTGTGACACTGGCTGGAGTCAGAGATTGCTTTGACACTGCTGGATTCAGAGATCGCTGTGACACTGGCTGTAGTCAGAGATCGCGTTGACACTGGCTGGAGTCAGAGACCCGTGTGTCACTTGCTGGATTCAGAGATCGCTGTGACACTGCTTGATTCAGAGATCGCTGTGACAATGGCTGGAATCAGAGATCGCTGTGACACTGGCTGGAATCAGAGATCGCTGTGACTCTGGCTGGAGTCAGAGATCGCTGTGACACTGGCTGGATTCAGAGATCGCTATGACACTGCCGGAGTCAGAGATCGCTGTGACACTGGCCGGAGGCCGAAATCGCTGTGATTCTGGCTGGATTCAGAGGTCGCTGTGACACTGCCTGGAGTCAGAGATCGCTGTGACACTGCCTGGAGTCAGAGATCGCTTTGACACTGGCTGGAGTCGAAATCGCTGTGACACTGGCTGGAGTCAGAGATCGCTGTGACACTGGCTGGATTCAGAGATCGCTGTGACACTGCCTGGAGTCAGAGATCGCGTTGACACTGGCTGGAGTCAGAGACCCGTGCGTCACTTGCTGGAGTCAGAGTTCGCTGTGACACTGCCTGGAGTCAGAGATCGCTTTGACACTGGCTGGAGTCGAAATCGCTGTGACACTGGCTGGAGTCAGAGATCGCTGTGACACTGGCTGGATTCAGAGATCGCTGTGACACTGGCAGGCATCAGACATCGCTGTGACACTGGCTGGATTCAGAGATCGCGTTGACACTGCCTGAAGTCAGAGATCGCTGTGACACTGGCTGGCGTCAGAGATCGCTGTGACACTGGCTGGAGTCACAGATCGTTGTGACAATGGCTGGAGTCAGAGATCGCTGAGACACTGGCTGGATTCAGAGATCGCTGTGACACTGGCTGGAGTCAGAGATTGCTTTGACACTGCTGGATTCAGAGATCGCTGTGACACTGGCTGTAGTCAGAGATCGCGTTGACACTGGCTGGAGTCAGAGACCCGTGTGTCACTTGCTGGATTCAGAGATCGCTGTGACACTGCTTGATTCAGAGATCGCTGTGACAATGGCTGGAATCAGAGATCGCTGTGACACTGGCTGGAATCAGAGATCGCTGTGACTCTGGCTGGAGTCAGAGATCGCTGTGACACTGGCTGGATTCAGAGATCGCTATGACACTGCCGGAGTCAGAGATCGCTGTGACACTGGCCGGAGGCCGAAATCGCTGTGATTCTGGCTGGATTCAGAGGTCGCTGTGACACTGCCTGGAGTCAGAGATCGCTGTGACACTGGCTGGAGCCAGAGATCGCTGTGACACTGGCTGGAGTCAGAGATCGCTGTGACACTGGCTGTAGTCAGAGATTGCTGTGACACTGGCTGGAGTCAGAGATCGCTGTGACACTGGCTGGATTCAGAGATCGCTGTGACACTGCCTGGAGTCAGAGATCGCTGTGACACTGGCTGGAGTCAGAGATCGCTGTGACACTGGCTGATTCAGAGATCGCTGTGACACTGCTGGATTCAGATATCGATGTGACATTGGCAGGCATCAGACATTGCTGTGACACTGGCTGGATTCAGAGATCGCTATGACACTGGCCGGAGTCAGAGATCGCTGTGACACTGTCCGGAGGCCGAGATCGCTGTGACACTGGCTGGATTCAGAGGTCGCTGTGACACTGCCTGGAGTCAGAGATCGCTGTGACACTGGCTGGAGTCAGAGATCGCTGTGACACTGGCTGGATTCAGAGATCGCTGTGACACTGCCTGGAGTCAGAGATCGCTGTGACACTGGCTGGAGTCAGAGATCGCTGTGACACTGGCTGATTCAGAGATCGCTGTGACACTGCTGGATTCAGATATCCATGTGACATTGGCAGGCATCAGACATTGCTGTGACACTGGCTGGATTCAGAGATCGCTATGACACTGGCCGGAGTCAGAGATCGCTGTGACACTGTCCAGAGGCCGAGATCGCTGTGACACTGGCTGGATTCAGAGGTCGCTGTGACACTGCCTGGAGTCAGAGATCGCTGTGACACTGGCTGGAGTCAGAGATCGCTGTGACACTGGCTGGAGTCAGAGATCGCGTTGACACTGGCTGGAGTCAGAGACCGGTGTGTCACTTGCTTGAGTCAGAGATCGCTGTGACACTGCTGTATTCAGAGATCGCTGTGACAATGCCTGAAATCAGAGATCGCTGTGACGCTGGCTGGACTCAGGCATCACTGTGACACTGGCTGGAGTCAGAGATCGCTGTGACACTGGCTGGAGTCAGAGATCGCTGTGACACTGGCTGGAGTCAGAGATTGCCGTGACACTGTATGGAGTCAGAGATTAATGTGACACTGGCTGTAGTGAGAGATCGCCTTGTCACTGGCTGGAGTCAGAGATCGCTGTGACACTGGCTGGAGTCAGAGATCGCTGTGACACTGGCTGGAGTCAGAGATCGCTGTGGCACTGGCTGGAGTCAGAGATCGCGGTGACACTGGCTGGAGGCAGAGATCGCTGTGACACTGGCTTGATTCAGAATCGCTGTGACACTGGCTGGATTCGGACAACGCTGTGACACTGGCTGGAGTCAGGCGTCGCTTTGACACTGGCTGGAGTCAGAGATCGCTGTGACAATGGCTGGAGTCAGAGATCGCTGTGACACTAGCTGGATTCAGGCGTCGCTGTGACACTGGCTGAATTCAGAGATCGCTGTGCCACTGGCTGGAGTCAGAGATCGCGGTGACACTGGCTGGATTCAGAGATCACTGTGACACTGGCTAATTTCACGCGTCGCTGTGACACTGGCTGGAGTCAGAGATCACTGTGACCCTGGTTGTATTCAGAGATCGCTGTGACACTGGCTGGAGTCAGAGATCGCTGTGACACTGGCTGGAGTCAGAGAATAATGTGACACTGGCTGGAGTCAGAGATCGCTGTGACACTGGCTGGAGTCAGAGATCACTGTGACACTGGCTGGAGTCAGAGATCGCTGTGACACTGGCTGGAGTCAGATATCGTGGTGACACTGGCTGGAGTCAGAAATCGCTGTGGCACTGGCTGGAGTCAGAGATCGCGGTGACACTGGCTGGAGGCAGAGATCGCTGTGACACCAGCTAGAGTAAGAGATCGCGGTGACACCGTCTTGATTCAGAGATGGCTGTGAAACTGGCTGGAGTCAGAGACCGATGTGACACTGGCTGGTGTCAGGCGTCCTTTTGACACTGGCTGGAGTCAGAGATCACTGTGACACTGGCTGGAGTCAGAGATCGCGGTGACACTGGCTGGATTCAGAGATCACTGTGACACTGGCTAGATTCAGGCGTCGCTGTGACACTGGCTGCATTCAGAAATCGCTGTGCCACTGGCTGGAGTCAGGGATCGCTGTGACACTGGCTGGAGTCAGAGATCGCGGTGACACTGGCTGGATTCAGAGATCACTGTGTCACTGGCTAGTTTCAGGCGTCGCTGTGACACTGGCTGGATTCAGAGATCACTGTGACACTGGCTAATTTCACGCGTCGCTGTGACACTGGCTGGAGTCAGAGATCACTGTGACCCTGGTTGTATTCAGAGATCGCTGTGACACTGGCTGGAGTCAGAGATCGCTGTGACACTGGCTGGAGTCAGAGAATAATGTGACACTGGCTGGAGTCAGAGATCGCTGTGACACTGGCTGGAGTCAGAGATCACTGTGACACTGGCTGGAGTCAGTGATCGCTGTGACACTGGCTGGAGTCAGATATCGTGGTGACACTGGCTGGAGTCAGAAATCGCTGTGGCACTGGCTGGAGTCAGAGATCGCGGTGACACTGGCTGGAGGCAGAGATCGCTGTGACACCAGCTAGAGTAAGAGATCGCGGTGACACCGTCTTGATTCAGAGATGGCTGTGAAACTGGCTGGAGTCAGAGACCGATGTGACACTGGCTGGTGTCAGGCGTCCTTTTGACACTGGCTGGAGTCAGAGATCGCTGTGACACTGGCTGGAGTCAGAGATCGCGGTGACACTGGCTGGATTCAGAGATCACTGTGACACTGGCTAGATTCAGGCGTCGCTGTGACACTGGCTGCATTCAGAAATCGCTGTGCCACTGGCTGGAGTCAGGGATCGCTGTGACACTGGCTGGAGTCAGAGATCGCGGTGACACTGGCTGGATTCAGAGATCACTGTGTCACTGGCTAGTTTCAGGCGTCGCTGTGACACTGGCTGGATTCAGAGATCACTGTGACACTGGCTGGAGTCGGAGATCGCTGTGACACTGGCTATATTCTAACATCGCTGTGACACTGGCTGGAGTCAGAGATCACTGTGACACTGCTGGATTCAGAGATCGCTGTGACACTGGCTGGAGTCAGAGATCGCGTTGACACTGGCTGGAGTCAGTGACCCGTGTGTCACTTGCTGGAGTCAGAGATCGCTGTGACACTGCTGGATGCAGAGATCGCTGTGACAATGGCTGGAATCAGAGATCGCTGTGACACTGGCTGGAATCAGAGATCGCTGTGACACTGGCTGGAGTCAGAGATCGCTGTGACACTCCTGGATTCAGAGATCGCTATGACACTGGCCGGAGACTGAGATCGCTGTGACACTGGCCGGAGGCCGAGATCGCTGTGACACTGGCTGGAATCAGAGGTCGCTGTGACACTGGCTGGAGTCAGAGATCGCTGTGACACTGGCTGGAGTCAGAGATCGCTGTGACACTGGCTGATTCAGAGATCGCTGTGACACTGCTGGATTCAGAGATCGCTGTGACACTGGCAGGCATCAGACATCGCTGTGACACTGGCTGGATTCAGAGATCGCTGTGACACTGGCTGTAGTCAGAGATCGCGTTGACACTGGCTGGAGTCAGAGACCCGTGTGTCACTTGCTGGATTCAGAGATCGCTGTGACACTGCTTGATTCAGAGATCGCTGTGACAATGGCTGGAATCAGAGATCGCTGTGCCACTGGCTGGAGTCAGAGATCGCTGTGACACTGGCTGGAGTCAGAGATCACTTTGACACTGGCAAGTTTCAGGCGTTGCTGTGACACTGGCTGGAGTCAGAGATCACTGTGACACTGGCTGTATTCAGAGATTGCTGTGACACTTGCTGGAGTCAGATATCGCTTTGACACTGGATAGAATCAGGCGTCGCTGTGACACTGGCTGGAGTCAGAGATCGCTGTGACACTGGCTGGAGTCAGAGATCGCTGTGACACTGGCTGGATTCAGAGATCACTGTGAAACTGGCTAGATTCAGGCATCGCTGTGACACTGGCTGGAGTCAGAGATCACTGTGACACTGGCTGGAGTCAGAGACCCGTGTGTCACTTGCTGGAGTCAGAGATCGCTGTGACACTGCTGCATTCAGAGATCGCTGTGACAATGGCTGGAATCAGAGATCGCTGTGACACTGGCTGGAATCAGAGATCGCAGTGACACTGGCTGGATTCAGAGATCGCTGTGACACTGGCCGGAGTCAAAGATCGCTGTGACACTGGCCAGAGGCCGAGATCGCTGTGACACTGGCTGGAGTCAGATTTCGCTGTGACACTGGCTGGCGTCAGAGATCGCTGTGACACTGGCTGGAGTCAGAGATCGCTGTGACACTGGCTATATTCTAACATCGCTGTGACACTGGCTGGAGTCAGAGATCACTGTGACACTGCTGGATTCAGAGATCGCTGTGACACTGGCTGGAGTCAGAGATCGCGTTGACACTGGCTGGAGTCAGAGACCCGTGTGTCACTTGCTGGAGTCAGAGATCGCTGTGACACTGCTGGATTCAGAGATCGCTGTGACAATAGCTGGAATCAGAGATCGCTGTGACACTGGCTGGAATCAGAGATCGCTGTGTCTCTGGCTGGATTCAGAGGTCGCTGTGACACTGCCTGGAGTCAGAGATCGCTGTGACACTGGCTGGAGTCAGAGATCGCTGTGACACTGGCTGATTCAGAGATCGCTGTGACACTGCTGGATTCAGATATCGCTGTGACACTGGCAGGCATCAGACATCGCTGTGACACTGGCTGGATTCAGAGATCGCTATGAAACTGGCCGGAGTCAGAGATCGCTGTGACACTGTCTGGAGGCCGAGATCGCTGTGACACTGGCTGGATTCAGAGGTCGCTGTGACACTGCCTGGAGTCAGAGATCGCTGTGACACTGGCTGGAGTCAGAGATCGCGTTGACACTGGCTGGAGCCAGAGACCCGTGTGTGACTTGCTGGAGTCAGAGATCGCTGTGACACTGCCTGGAGTCAGAGATCGCTTTGACACTGGCTGGAGTCGAAATCGCTGTGACACTGGCTGGAGTCAGAGATCGCTGTGACACTGGCTGGATTCAGAGATCGCTGTGACACTGGCAGGCATCAGACATCGGTGTGACACTGGCTGGATTCAGAGATCGCTATGACACTGGCCAGAGTCAGAGATCGCTGTGACACGGTCCGGAGGACGAGATCGCTGTGACACTGGCTGGATTCAGGGATCGCGTTGACACTGCCTGAAGTCAGCGATCGCTGTGACACTGGCTGGAGTCAGAGATCGCTGTGACACTGGCTGGCGTCAGAGATCGCTGCGACACTGGCTGGAGTCACAGATCGCTGTGACACTGGCTGGAGTCAGAGATCGCTGAGACACTGGCTGGATTCAGAGATCGCTGTGACACTGGCTGGAGTCAGAGATTGCATTGACACTGCTGGATTCAGAGATCGCTGTGACACTGGCTGTAGTCAGAGATCGCGTTGACACTGGCTGGATTCAGAGACCCGTGTGTCACTTGCTGGATTCAGAGATCGCTGTGACACTGCTTGATTCAGAGATCGCTGTGACAATGGCTGGAATCAGAGATCGCTGTGACACTGGCTGGAATTAGAGATCGCTGTGACACTGGCTGGAGTCAGAGATCGCTGTGACACTGGCTGGATTCAGAGATCGCTATGACACTGGCCGGAGTCAGAGATCGCTGTGACACTGGCCGGAGGCCAAGATCGCTGTGACTCTGGCTGGATTCAGAGGTCGCTGTGACACTGCCTGGAGTCAGAGATCGCTGTGACACTGGCTGGAGTCAGAGATCGCTGTGACACTGGCTGGAGTCAGAGATCGCTGTGACACTGGCTGGAGTCAGAGATCGCTGTGACACTGGCTGGAGTCAGAGATCGCTGTGACACTGGCCGGAGGCCGAGATCGCTGTGACACTGGCTGGATTCAGAGATCGCTGTGACACTGCCTGGAGGCCGAGATCGCTGTGACACTGGCTGGATTCAGAGGTCGATGTGACACTGCCTGGAGTCAGAGATCGCTGTGACACTGGCGGGAGTCAGAGATCGCTGTGACACTGGCTGGAGTCAGAGATCGCGTTGACACTGGCTGGAGTCAGAGACCCGTGTGTCACTTGCTGGAGTCAGAGATCGCTGTGACACTGCTGCATTCAGAGATCGCTGTGACAATGGCTGGAATCAGAGATCGCTGTGACACTGGCTGGAATCAGAGATCGCTGTGACACTGGCTGGATTCAGAGATCGCTGTGACACTGGCCGGAGTCAAAGATCGCTGTGACACTGGCCGGAGGCCAAGATCGCTGTGACACTGGCCGGAGTCAGAGATCGCTGTGACACTGGCTGGATTCAGAGATCGCTATGACACTGGCCGGAGTCAGAGATCGCTGTGACACTGGCCGGAGGCCAAGATCGCTGTGACTCTGGCTGGATTCAGAGATCGCTGTGACACTGCCTGGAGTCAGAGATCGCTGTAACACTGGCTGGAGTCAGAGATCGCTGTGACACTGGCTGGAGTCAGAGATCGCTGTGACACTGGCTGGAGTCAGAGATCGCTGTGACACTGGCCGGAGGCCGAGATCGCTGTGACACTGGCTGGATTCAGAGATCGCTGTGACACTGCCTGGAGGCCGAGGTCGCTGTGACACTGGCTGGATTCAGAGGTCGATGTGACACTGGCTGGAGTCAGAGATCGCTGTGACACTGGCTGGAGTCAGAGATCGCTGTGACACTGGCTGGAGTCAGAGATCGCGTTGACACTGGCTGGAGTCAGAGACCCGTGTGTCACTTGCTGGAGTCAGAGATCGCTGTGACACTGCTGCATTCAGAGATCGCTGTGACAATGGCTGGAATCAGAGATCGCTGTGACACTGGCTGGAATCAGAGATCGCTGTGACACTGGCTGGATTCAGAGATCGCTGTGACACTGGCCGGAGTCAAAGATCGCTGTGACACTGGCCAGAGGCCGAGATCGCTGTGACACTGGCTGGCGTCAGAGATCGCTGTGACACTGGCTGGAGTCAGAGATCGCTGTGACACTGGCTATATTCTAACATCGCTGTGCACTGGCTGGAGTCAGAGATCACTGTGACACTGCTGGATTCAGAGATCGCTGTGACACTGGCTGGAGTCAGAGATCGCGTTGACACTGGCTGGAGTCAGAGACCCGTGTGTCACTTGCTGGAGTCAGAGATCGCTGTGACACTGCTGGATTCAGAGATCGCTGTGACAATGGCTGGAATCAGAGATCGCTGTGACACTGGCTGGAATCAGAGATCGCTGTGACACTGGCTGGAGTCAGAGATCGCTGTGACACTGGCTGGATTCAGAGATCGCTGTGACACTGGCCGGAGTCTGAGATCACTGTGACACTGGCCGGAGGCCGAGATCGCTGTGACACTGGCTGGATTCAGAGGTTGCTGTGACACTGCCTGGAGTCAGAGATCGCTGTGACACTGGCTGATTCAGAGATCGCTGTGACACTGCTGGATTCAGAGATCGCTGTGACACTGGCAGGCATCAGACATCGCTGTGACACTGGCTGGATTCAGAGATCGCTATGAAACTGGCCGGAGTCAGAGATCGCTGTGACACTGTCTGGAGGCCGAGATCGCTGTGACACTGGCTGGATTCAGAGGTCGCTGTGACACTGCCTGGAGTCAGAGATCGCTGTGACACTGGCTGGAGTCAGAGATCGCGTTGACACTGGCTGGAGCCAGAGACCCGTGTGTCACTTGCTGGCGTCAGAGATCGCTGTGACACTGCCTGGAGTCAGAGATCGCTTTGACACTGGCTGGAGTCGAAATCGCTGTGACACTGGCTGGATTCAGAGATCGCGTTGACACTGCCTGAAGTCAGAGATCGCTGTGACACTGGCTGGAGTCAGAGATCGCTGTGACACTGGCTGGCGTCAGAGATCGCTGTGACACTGGCTGGAGTCACAGATCGCTGTGACACTGGCTGGAGTCAGAGATCGCTGAGACACTGGCTGGATTCAGAGATCGCTGTGACACTGGCTGGAGTCAGAGATTGCTTTGACACTGCTGGATTCAGAGATCGCTGTGACACTGGCTGTAGTCAGAGATCGCGTTGACACTGGCTGGATTCAGAGACCCGTGTGTCACTTGCTGGATTCAGAGATCGCTGTGACACTGCTTGATTCAGAGATCGCTGTGACAATGGCTGGAATCAGAGATCGCTGTGACACTGGCTGGAATCAGAGATCGCTGTGACACTGGCTGGATTCAGAGATCGCTATGACACTGGCCGGAGTCAGAGATCGCTGTGACACTGGCCGGAGGCCAAGATCGCTGTGACTCTGGCTGGATTCAGAGGTCGCTGTGACACTGCCTGGAGTCAGAGGTCGCTGCGACACTGCCTGGAGTCAGAGATCGCTGTGACACTGGCTGGAGTCAGAGATCGCTGTGACACTGGCTGGAGTCAGAGATCGCTGTGACACTGGCTGGATTCAGAGATCGCTGTGACACTGCCTGGAGTCAGAAATCGCTGTGACACTGGCTGGAGTCAGAGATCGCTGTGACACTGCTGGATTCAGAGATCGCTGTGACATTGGCAGGCATCTGACATTGCTGTGACACTGGCTGGATTCAGAGATCGCTATGACACTGGCCGGAGTCAGAGAACGCTGTGACACTGTCCGGAGGCCGAGATCGCTGTGACACTGGCTGGATTCAGAGGTCGCTGTGACACTGCCTGGAGTCAGAGATCGCTGTGACACTGGCTGGAGTCAGAGATCGCTGTGACACTGGCTGGAGTCAGAAATCGCGTTGACACTGGCTGGAGTCAGAGACCGGTGTGTCACTTGCTGGAGTCAGAGATCGCTGTGACACTGCTGTATTCAGAGATCGCTGTGAAAATGGCTGGAATCAGAGATCGCTGTGACACTGGCTGGAATCAGAGATCGCTGTGACACTGGCTGGAGTCAGAGATCGCTGTGACACTGGCTGGATTCAGAGATCGCTATGACACTGGCCAGAGTCAGAGATCGCTGTGACACTGGCCGGAGGCCGAGATCGCTGTGACTCTGGCTGGATTCAGAGGTCGCTGTGACACTGCCTGGAGTCAGAGATCGCTGTGACACTGGCTGGCGTCAGAGATCGCTGTGACACTGGCTGATTCAGAGATCGCTGTAACACTGCTGGATTCAGAGATCGCTGTGACACTGGCTGTAGTCAGAGATCGCGTTGACACTGGCTGGAGTCAGAGGCCCGTGTGTCACTTGCTGGATTCAGAGATCGCTGTGACACTGGCCGGATTCAGAGATCGCTGTGACAATGGCTGGAATCAGAGATCGCTGTGACACTGGCTGGAATCAGAGATCGCTGTGACACTGGCTGGGGTCAGAGATTGCTGTGACACTGGCTGGAGTCAGAGATCGCTATGACACTGGCCGGAGTCAGAGATCGCTGTGACACTGGCCGGAGGCCGAGATCGCTGTGACTCTGGCTGGATTCAGAGGTCGCTGTGACACTGCCTGGAGTCAGAGATCGCTGTGACACTGGCTGGAGTCAGAGATCGCTGTGACACTGGCTGGAGTCAGAGATCGCTGTGACACTGGCTGGAGTCTGAGATCGCTGTGACACTGGCCAGAGGCCGAGATCGCTGTGACACTGGCTGGATTCAGAGATCGCTGTGACACTGCCTGGAGTCAGAGATCGCTGTGACACTGGCTGGAGTCAGAGATCGCTGTGACACTGGCTGATTCAGAGATCGCTGTGACACTGCTGGATTCAGATATCGCTGTGACACTGGCAGGCATCAGACATTGCTGTGACACTGGCTGGATTCAGTGATCGCTATGACACTGGCCGGAGTCAGAGATCGCTGTGACACTGGCCAGAGGCCGAGATTGCTGTGACACTGGCTGGATTCAGAGGTCGCTGTGACACTGGCTGGAGTCAGAGATCGCGTTGACACTGGCTGGAGTCAGAGACCCGTGTGTCACTTGCTGGAGTCAGAGATCGCTGTGACACTGCTGCATTCAGAGACCCGTGTGTCACTTGCTGGAGTCAGAGATCGCTGTGACACTGCTGCATTCAGAGATCGCTGTGACAATGGCTGGAATCAGAGATCGCTGTGACACTGGCTGGAATCAGAGATCGCTGTGACACTGGCTGGATTCAGAGATCGCTGTGACACTGGCCGGAGTCAAAGATCGCTGTGACACTGGCCAGAGGCCGAGATCGCTGTGACACTGGCTGGCGTCAGAGATCGCTGTGACACTGGCTGGAGTCAGAGATCGCTGTGACACTGGCTATATTCTAACATCGCTGTGCACTGGCTGGAGTCAGAGATCACTGTGACACTGCTGGATTCAGAGATCGCTGTGACACTGGCTGGAGTCAGAGATCGCGTTGACACTGGCTGGAGTCAGAGACCCGTGTGTCACTTGCTGGAGTCAGAGATCGCTGTGACACTGCTGGATTCAGAGATCGCTGTGACAATGGCTGGAATCAGAGATCGCTGTGACACTGGCTGGAATCAGAGATCGCTGTGACACTGGCTGGAGTCAGAGATCGCTGTGACACTGGCTGGATTCAGAGATCGCTGTGACACTGGCCGGAGTCTGAGATCACTGTGACACTGGCCGGAGGCCGAGATCGCTGTGACACTGGCTGGATTCAGAGGTTGCTGTGACACTGCCTGGAGTCAGAGATCGCTGTGACACTGGCTGATTCAGAGATCGCTGTGACACTGCTGGATTCAGAGATCGCTGTGACACTGGCAGGCATCAGACATCGCTGTGACACTGGCTGGATTCAGAGATCGCTATGAAACTGGCCGGAGTCAGAGATCGCTGTGACACTGTCTGGAGGCCGAGATCGCTGTGACACTGGCTGGATTCAGAGGTCGCTGTGACACTGCCTGGAGTCAGAGATCGCTGTGACACTGGCTGGAGTCAGAGATCGCGTTGACACTGGCTGGAGCCAGAGACCCGTGTGTCACTTGCTGGCGTCAGAGATCGCTGTGACACTGCCTGGAGTCAGAGATCGCTTTGACACTGGCTGGAGTCGAAATCGCTGTGACACTGGCTGGATTCAGAGATCGCGTTGACACTGCCTGAAGTCAGAGATCGCTGTGACACTGGCTGGAGTCAGAGATCGCTGTGACACTGGCTGGCGTCAGAGATCGCTGTGACACTGGCTGGAGTCACAGATCGCTGTGACACTGGCTGGAGTCAGAGATCGCTGAGACACTGGCTGGATTCAGAGATCGCTGTGACACTGGCTGGAGTCAGAGATTGCTTTGACACTGCTGGATTCAGAGATCGCTGTGACACTGGCTGTAGTCAGAGATCGCGTTGACACTGGCTGGATTCAGAGACCCGTGTGTCACTTGCTGGATTCAGAGATCGCTGTGACACTGCTTGATTCAGAGATCGCTGTGACAATGGCTGGAATCAGAGATCGCTGTGACACTGGCTGGAATCAGAGATCGCTGTGACACTGGCTGGATTCAGAGATCGCTATGACACTGGCCGGAGTCAGAGATCGCTGTGACACTGGCCGGAGGCCAAGATCGCTGTGACTCTGGCTGGATTCAGAGGTCGCTGTGACACTGCCTGGAGTCAGAGGTCGCTGCGACACTGCCTGGAGTCAGAGATCGCTGTGACACTGGCTGGAGTCAGAGATCGCTGTGACACTGGCTGGAGTCAGAGATCGCTGTGACACTGGCTGGATTCAGAGATCGCTGTGACACTGCCTGGAGTCAGAAATCGCTGTGACACTGGCTGGAGTCAGAGATCGCTGTGACACTGCTGGATTCAGAGATCGCTGTGACATTGGCAGGCATCTGACATTGCTGTGACACTGGCTGGATTCAGAGATCGCTATGACACTGGCCGGAGTCAGAGAACGCTGTGACACTGTCCGGAGGCCGAGATCGCTGTGACACTGGCTGGATTCAGAGGTCGCTGTGACACTGCCTGGAGTCAGAGATCGCTGTGACACTGGCTGGAGTCAGAGATCGCTGTGACACTGGCTGGAGTCAGAAATCGCGTTGACACTGGCTGGAGTCAGAGACCGGTGTGTCACTTGCTGGAGTCAGAGATCGCTGTGACACTGCTGTATTCAGAGATCGCTGTGAAAATGGCTGGAATCAGAGATCGCTGTGACACTGGCTGGAATCAGAGATCGCTGTGACACTGGCTGGAGTCAGAGATCGCTGTGACACTGGCTGGATTCAGAGATCGCTATGACACTGGCCGGAGTCAGAGATCGCTGTGACACTGGCCGGAGGCCGAGATCGCTGTGACTCTGGCTGGATTCAGAGGTCGCTGTGACACTGCCTGGAGTCAGAGATCGCTGTGACACTGGCTGGCGTCAGAGATCGCTGTGACACTGGCTGATTCAGAGATCGCTGTAACACTGCTGGATTCAGAGATCGCTGTGACACTGGCTGTAGTCAGAGATCGCGTTGACACTGGCTGGAGTCAGAGGCCCGTGTGTCACTTGCTGGATTCAGAGATCGCTGTGACACTGGCCGGATTCAGAGATCGCTGTGACAATGGCTGGAATCAGAGATCGCTGTGACACTGGCTGGAATCAGAGATCGCTGTGACACTGGCTGGGGTCAGAGATTGCTGTGACACTGGCTGGAGTCAGAGATCGCTATGACACTGGCCGGAGTCAGAGATCGCTGTGACACTGGCCGGAGGCCGAGATCGCTGTGACTCTGGCTGGATTCAGAGGTCGCTGTGACACTGCCTGGAGTCAGAGATCGCTGTGACACTGGCTGGAGTCAGAGATCGCTGTGACACTGGCTGGAGTCAGAGATCGCTGTGACACTGGCTGGAGTCTGAGATCGCTGTGACACTGGCCAGAGGCCGAGATCGCTGTGACACTGGCTGGATTCAGAGATCGCTGTGACACTGCCTGGAGTCAGAGATCGCTGTGACACTGGCTGGAGTCAGAGATCGCTGTGACACTGGCTGATTCAGAGATCGCTGTGACACTGCTGGATTCAGATATCGCTGTGACACTGGCAGGCATCAGACATTGCTGTGACACTGGCTGGATTCAGTGATCGCTATGACACTGGCCGGAGTCAGAGATCGCTGTGACACTGGCCAGAGGCCGAGATTGCTGTGACACTGGCTGGATTCAGAGGTCGCTGTGACACTGGCTGGAGTCAGAGATCGCGTTGACACTGGCTGGAGTCAGAGACCCGTGTGTCACTTGCTGGAGTCAGAGATCGCTGTGACACTGCTGCATTCAGAGATCGCTGTGACAATGGCTGGAATCAGAGATCGCTGTGACACTGGCTGGAATCAGAGATTGCTGTGACACTGGCTGGATTCAGAGATCGCTGTGACACTGGCCGGAGTCAAAGATCGCTGTGACACTGGCCGGAGGTCGAGATCGCTGTGACACTGGTTGGATTCAGATGTCGCTGTGACACTGCCTGGAGTCAGAGATGGCTGTGACACTGGCTGGAGTCAGAGATCGCTGTGACACTGGCTGGAGTCAGAGATCACTGTGACACTGGCTGGATTCAGAGATCGCTGTGACTCTGCTGGATTCAGAGATCGCTGTGACACTGGCAGGCATCAGACATCGCTGTGACACTGGCTGGATTCAGAGATCGCTATGACACTGGCCGGAGTCAGAAATCGCAGTGACACTGTCCGGAGGACGAGATCGCTGTGACACTGGCCGGAGGCCAAGATCGCTGTGACTCTGGCTGGATTCAGAGGTCGCTGTGACACTGCCTGGAGTCAGAGATCGCTGTGACACTGGCTGGAGTCAGAGATCGCTGTGACACTGGCTGGAGTCAGAGATCGCTGTGACACTGGCTGGAGTCAGAGATCGCTGTGACACTGGCCGGAGGCCGAGATCGCTGTGACACTGGCTGGATTCAGAGATCGCTGTGACACTGGCCGGAGTCAAAGATCGCTGTGACACTGGCTGGCGTCAGAGATCGCTGTGACACTGGCTGGAGTCAGAGATCGCTGTGACACTGGCTATATTCTAACATCGCTGTGCACTGGCTGGAGTCAGAGATCACTGTGACACTGCTGGATTAAGAGATCGCTGTGACACTGGCTGGAGTCAGAGATCGCGTTGACACTGGCTGGAGTCAGAGACCCGTGTGTCACTTGCTGGAGTCAGAGATCGCTGTGACACTGCTGGATTCAGAGATCGCTGTGACAATGGCTGGAATCAGAGATCGCTGTGACACTGGCTGGAATCAGAGATCGCTGTGACACTGGCTGGAGTCAGAGATCGCTGTGACACTGGCTGGATTCAGAGATCGCTGTGACACTGGCCGGAGTCTGAGATCACTGTGACACTGGCCGGAGGCCGAGATCGCTGTGACACTGGCTGGATTCAGTGGTTGCTGTGACACTGCCTGGAGTCAGAGATCGCTGTGACACTGGCTGATTCAGAGATCGCTGTGACACTGCTGGATTCAGAGATCGCTGTGACACTGGCAGGCATCAGACATCGCTGTGACACTGGCTGGATTCAGAGATCGCTATGAAACTGGCCGGAGTCAGAGATCGCTGTGACACTGTCTGGAGGCCGAGATCGCTGTGACACTGGCTGGATTCAGAGGTCGCTGTGACACTGCCTGGAGTCAGAGATCGCTGTGACACTGGCTGGAGTCAGGCGTCGCTTTGACACTGGCTGGAGTCAGAGATCGCTGTGACACTGGCTGGAGTCAGAGATCGCTGTGACACTGGCTGGAGTCAGAGATCGCTGTGACACTGGCTGGAGTCAGAGATCGCGTTGACACTGGCTGGAGTCAGAGACCCGTGTGTCACTTGCTGGAGTCAGAGATCGCTGTGACACTGCTGCATTCAGAGATCGCTGTGACAATGGCTGGAATCAGAGATCGCTGTGACACTGGCTGGAATCAGAGATCGCTGTGACACTGGCTGGATTCAGAGATCGCTGTGACACTGGCCGGAGTCAAAGATCGCTGTGACACTGGCCGGAGGCCGAGATCGCTGTAACACTGGCTGGCGTCAGAGATCGCTGTGACACTGGCTGGAGTCAGAGATCGCTGTGACACTGGCTATATTCTAACATCGCTGTGCACTGGCTGGAGTCAGAGATCACTGTGACACTGCTGGATTCAGAGATCGCTGTGACACTGGCTGGAGTCAGAGATCGCGTTGACACTGGCTGGAGTCAGAGACCCGTGTGTCACTTGCTGGAGTCAGAGATCGCTGTGACACTGCTGGATTCAGAGATCGCTGTGACAATGGCTGGAATCAGAGATCGCTGTGACACTGGCTGGAATCAGAGATCGCTGTGACACTGGCTGGAGTCAGAGATCGCTGTGACACTGGCTGGATTCAGAGATCGCTGTGACACTGGCCGGAGTCTGAGATCACTGTGACACTGGCCGGAGGCCGAGATCGCTGTGACACTGGCTGGATTCAGAGGTTGCTGTGACACTGCCTGGAGTCAGAGATCGCTGTGACACTGGCTGATTCAGAGATCGCTGTGACACTGCTGGATTCAGAGATCGCTGTGACACTGGCAGGCATCAGACATCGCTGTGACACTGGCTGGATTCAGAGATCGCTATGAAACTGGCCGGAGTCAGAGATCGCTGTGACACTGTCTGGAGGCCGAGATCGCTGTGACACTGGCTGGATTCAGAGGTCGCTGTGACACTGCCTGGAGTCAGAGATCGCTGTGACACTGGCTGGAGTCAGAGATCGCGTTGACACTGGCTGGAGCCAGAGACCCGTGTGTCACTTGCTGGCGTCAGAGATCGCTGTGACACTGCCTGGAGTCAGAGATCGCTTTGACACTGGCTGGAGTCGAAATCGCTGTGACACTGGCTGGATTCAGAGATCGCGTTGACACTGCCTGAAGTCAGAGATCGCTGTGACACTGGCTGGAGTCAGAGATCGCTGTGACACTGGCTGGCGTCAGAGATCGCTGTGACACTGGCTGGAGTCACAGATCGCTGTGACACTGGCTGGAGTCAGAGATCGCTGAGACACTGGCTGGATTCAGAGATCGCTGTGACACTGGCTGGAGTCAGAGATTGCTTTGACACTCCTGGATTCAGACATCGCTGTGACACTGGCTGTAGTCAGAGATCGCGTTGACACTGGCTGGATTCAGAGACCCGTGTGTCACTTGCTGGATTCAGAGATCGCTGTGACACTGCTTGATTCAGAGATCGCTGTGACAATGGCTGGAATCAGAGATCGCTGTGACACTGGCTGGAATCAGAGATCGCTGTGACACTGGCTGGATTCAGAGATCGCTATGACACTGGCCGGAGTCAGAGATCGCTGTGACACTGGCCGGAGGCCAAGATCGCTGTGACTCTGGCTGGATTCAGAGGTCGCTGTGACACTGCCTGGAGTCAGAGGTCGCTGCGACACTGCCTGGAGTCAGAGATCGCTGTGACACTGCCTGGAGTCAGAGATCGCTGTGACACTGGCTGGAGTCAGAGATCGCTGTGACACTGGCTGGATTCAGAGATCGCTGTGACACTGCCTGGAGTCAGAAATCGCTGTGACACTGGCTGGAGTCAGAGATCGCTGTGACACTGCTGGATTCAGAGATCGCTGTGACATTGGCAGGCATCTGACATTGCTGTGACACTGGCTGGATTCAGAGATCGCTATGACACTGGCCGGAGTCAGAGAACGCTGTGACACTGTCCGGAGGCCGAGATCGCTGTGACACTGGCTGGATTCAGAGGTCGCTGTGACACTGCCTGGAGTCAGAGATCGCTGTGACACTGGCTGGAGTCAGAGATCGCTGTGACACTGGCTGGAGTCAGAAATCGCGTTGACACTGGCTGGAGTCAGAGACTGGTGTGTCACTTGCTGGAGTCAGAGATCGCTGTGACACTGCTGTATTCAGAGATCGCTGTGAAAATGGCTGGAATCAGAGATCGCTGTGACACTGGCTGGAATCAGAGATCGCTGTGACACTGGCTGGAGTCAGAGATCGCTGTGACACTGGCTGGATTCAGAGATCGCTATGACACTGGCCGGAGTCAGAGATCGCTGTGACACTGGCCGGAGGCCGAGATCGCTGTGACTCTGGCTGGATTCAGAGGTCGCTGTGACACTGCCTGGAGTCAGAGATCGCTGTGACACTGGCTGGCGTCAGAGATCGCTGTGACACTGGCTGATTCAGAGATCGCTGTAACACTGCTGGATTCAGAGATCGCTGTGACACTGGCTGTAGTCAGAGATCGCGTTGACACTGGCTGGAGTCAGAGGCCCGTGTGTCACTTGCTGGGTTCAGAGATCGCTGTGACACTGGCCGGATTCAGAGATCGCTGTGACAATGGCTGGAATCAGAGATCGCTGTGACACTGGCTGGAATCAGAGATCGCTGTGACACTGGCTGGGGTCAGAGATTGCTGTGACACTGGCTGGAGTCAGAGATCGCTATGACACTGGCCGGAGTCAGAGATCGCTGTGACACTGGCCGGAGGCCGAGATCGCTGTGACTCTGGCTGGATTCAGAGGTCGCTGTGACACTGCCTGGAGTCAGAGATCGCTGTGACACTGGCTGGAGTCAGAGATCGCTGTGACACTGGCTGGAGTCAGAGATCGCTGTGACACTGGCTGGAGTCTGAGATCGCTGTGACACTGGCCAGAGGCCGAGATCGCTGTGACACTGGCTGGATTCAGAGATCGCTGTGACACTGCCTGGAGTCAGAGATCGCTGTGACACTGGCTGGAGTCAGAGATCGCTGTGACACTGGCTGATTCAGAGATCGCTGTGACACTGCTGGATTCAGATATCGTTGTGACACTGGCAGGCATCAGACATTGCTGTGACACTGGCTGGATTCAGTGATCGCTATGACACTGGCCGGAGTCAGAGATCGCTGTGACACTGGCCAGAGGCCGAGATTGCTGTGACACTGGCTGGATTCAGAGTTCGCTGTGACACTGGCTGGAGTCAGAGATCGCGTTGACACTGGCTGGAGTCAGAGACCCGTGTGTCACTTGCTGGAGTCAGAGATCGCTGTGACACTGCTGCATTCAGAGATCGCTGTGACAATGGCTGGAATCAGAGATCGCTGTGACACTGGCTGGAATCAGAGATTGCTGTGACACTGGCTGGATTCAGAGATCGCTGTGACACTGGCCGGAGTCAAAGATCGCTGTGACACTGGCCGGAGGTCGAGATCGCTGTGACACTGGTTGGATTCAGATGTCGCTGTGACACTGCCTGGAGTCAGAGATGGCTGTGACACTGGCTGGAGTCAGAGATCGCTGTGACACTGGCTGGAGTCAGAGATCACTGTGACACTGGCTGGATTCAGAGATCGCTGTGACTCTGCTGGATTCAGAGATCGCTGTGACACTGGCAGGCATCAGACATCGCTGTGACACTGGCTGGATTCAGAGATCGCTATGACACTGGCCGGAGTCAGAAATCGCAGTGACACTGTCCGGAGGACGAGATCGCTGTGACACTGGCCGGAGGCCAAGATCGCTGTGACTCTGGCTGGATTCAGAGGTCGCTGTGACACTGCCTGGAGTCAGAGATCGCTGTGACACTGGCTGGAGTCAGAGATCGCTGTGACACTGGCTGGAGTCAGAGATCGCTGTGACACTGGCTGGAGTCAGAGATCGCTGTGACACTGGCCGGAGGCCGAGATCGCTGTGACACTGGCTGGATTCAGAGATCGCTGTGACACTGGCCGGAGTCAAAGATCGCTGTGACACTGGCCGGAGGCCGAGATCGCTGTGACACTGGCTGGCGTCAGAGATCGCTGTGACACTGGCTGGAGTCAGAGATCGCTGTGACACTGGCTATATTCTAACATCGCTGTGCACTGACTGGAGTCAGAGATCACTGTGACACTGCTGGATTAAGAGATCGCTGTGACACTGGCTGGAGTCAGAGATCGCGTTGACACTGGCTGGAGTCAGAGACCCGTGTGTCACTTGCTGGAGTCAGAGATCGCTGTGACACTGCTGGATTCAGAGATCGCTGTGACAATGGCTGGAATCAGAGATCGCTGTGACACTGGCTGGAATCAGAGATCGCTGTGACACTGGCTGGAGTCAGAGATCGCTGTGACACTGGCTGGATTCAGAGATCGCTGTGACACTGGCCGGAGTCTGAGATCACTGTGACACTGGCCGGAGGCCGAGATCGCTGTGACACTGGCTGGATTCAGAGGTTGCTGTGACACTGCCTGGAGTCAGAGATCGCTGTGACACTGGCTGATTCAGAGATCGCTGTGACACTGCTGGATTCAGAGATCGCTGTGACACTGGCAGGCATCAGACATCGCTGTGACACTGGCTGGATTCAGAGATCGCTATGAAACTGGCCGGAGTCAGAGATCGCTGTGACACTGTCTGGAGGCCGAGATCGCTGTGACACTGGCTGGATTCAGAGGTCGCTGTGACACTGCCTGGAGTCAGAGATCGCTGTGACACTGGCTGGAGTCAGAGATCGCGTTGACACTGGCTGGAGCCAGAGACCCGTGTGTCACTTGCTGGCGTCAGAGATCGCTGTGACACTGCCTGGAGTCAGAGATCGCTTTGACACTGGCTGGAGTCGAAATCGCTGTGACACTGGCTGGATTCAGAGATCGCGTTGACACTGCCTGAAGTCAGAGATCGCTGTGACACTGGCTGGAGTCAGAGATCGCTGTGACACTGGCTGGCGTCAGAGATCGCTGTGACACTGGCTGGAGTCACAGATCGCTGTGACACTGGCTGGAGTCAGAGATTGCTGAGACACTGGCTGGATTCAGAGATCGCTGTGACACTGGCTGGAGTCAGAGATTGCTTTGACACTGCTGGATTCAGAGATCGCTGTGACACTGGCTGTAGTCAGAGATCGCGTTGACACTGGCTGGATTCAGAGACCCGTGTGTCACTTGCTGGCTTCAGAGATCGCTGTGACACTGCTTGATTCAGAGATCGCTGTGACAATGGCTGGAATCAGAGATCGCTGTGACACTGGCTGGAATCAGAGATCGCTGTGACACTGGCTGGATTCAGAGATCGCTATGACACTGGCCGGAGTCAGAGATCGCTGTGACACTGGCCGGAGGCCAAGATCGCTGTGACTCTGGCTGGATTCAGAGGTCGCTGTGACACTGCCTGGAGTCAGAGGTCGCTGCGACACTGCCTGGAGTCAGAGATCGCTGTGACACTGGCTGGAGTCAGAGATCGCTGTGACACTGGCTGTAGTCAGAGATCGCTGTGACACTGGCTGGATTCAGAGATCGCTGTGACACTGCCTGGAGTCAGAAATCGCTGTGACACTGGCTGGAGTCAGAGATCGCTGTGACACTGCTGGATTCAGAGATCGCTGTGACATTGGCAGGCATCTGACATTGCTGTGACACTGGCTGGATTCAGAGATCGCTATGACACTGGCCGGAGTCAGAGAACGCTGTGACACTGTCCGGAGGCCGAGATCGCTGTGACACTGGCTGGATTCAGAGGTCGCTGTGACACTGCCTGGAGTCAGAGATCGCTGTGACACTGGCTGGAGTCAGAGATCGCTGTGACACTGGCTGGAGTCAGAAATCGCGTTGACACTGGCTGGAGTCAGAGACCGGTGTGTCACTTGCTAGAGTCAGAGATCGCTGTGACACTGCTGTATTCAGAGATCGCTGTGAAAATGGCTGGAATCAGAGATCGCTGTGACACTGGCTGGAATCAGAGATCGCTGTGACACTGGCTGGAGTCAGAGATCGCTGTGACACTGGCTGGATTCAGAGATCGCTATGACACTGGCCGGAGTCAGAGATCGCTGTGACACTGGCCGGAGGCCGAGATCGCTGTGACTCTGGCTGGATTCAGAGGTCGCTGTGACACTGCCTGGAGTCAGAGATCGCTGTGACACTGGCTGGCGTCAGAGATCGCTGTGACACTGGCTGATTCAGAGATCGCTGTAACACTGCTGGATTCAGAGATCGCTGTGACACTGGCTGTAGTCAGAGATCGCGTTGACACTGGCTGGAGTCAGAGGCCCGTGTGTCACTTGCTGGATTCAGAGATCGCTGTGACACTGGCCGGATTCAGAGATCGCTGTGACAATGGCTGGAATCAGAGATCGCTGTGACACTGGCTGGAATCAGAGATCGCTGTGACACTGGCTGGGGTCAGAGATTGCTGTGACACTGGCTGGATTCAGAGATCGCTATGACACTGGCCGGAGTCAGAGATCGCTGTGACACTGGCCGGAGGCCGAGATCGCTGTGACTCTGGCTGGATTCAGAGGTCGCTGTGACACTGCCTGGAGTCAGAGATCGCTGTGACACTGGCTGGAGTCAGAGATCGCTGTGACACTGGCTGGAGTCAGAGATCGCTGTGACACTGGCTGGAGTCTGAGATCGCTGTGACACTGGCCAGAGGCCGAGATCGCTGTGACACTGGCTGGATTCAGAGATCGCTGTGACACTGCCTGGAGTCAGAGATCGCTGTGACACTGGCTGGAGTCAGAGATCGCTGTGACACTGGCTGATTCAGAGATCGCTGTGACACTGCTGGATTCAGATATCGCTGTGACACTGGCAGGCATCAGACATTGCTGTGACACTGGCTGGATTCAGTGATCGCTATGACACTGGCCAGAGTCAGAGATCGCGTTGACACTGGCTGGAGTCAGAGACCCGTGTGTCACTTGCTGGAGTCAGAGATCGCTGTGACACTGCTGCATTCAGAGATCGCTGTGACAATGGCTGGAATCAGAGATCGCTGTGACACTGGCTGGAATCAGAGATTGCTGTGACACTGGCTGGATTCAGAGATCGCTGTGACACTGGCTGGAGTCAAAGATCGCTGTGACACTGGCCGGAGGTCGAGATCGCTGTGACACTGGTTGGATTCAGATGTCGCTGTGACACTGCCTGGAGTCAGAGATGGCTGTGACACTGGCTGGAGTCAGAGATCGCTGTGACACTGGCTGGAGTCAGAGATCACTGTGACACTGGCTGGATTCAGAGATCGCTGTGACTCTGCTGGATTCAGAGATCGCTGTGACACTGGCAGGCATCAGACATCGCTGTGACACTGGCTGGATTCAGAGATCGCTATGACACTGGCCGGAGTCAGAAATCGCAGTGACACTGTCCGGAGGACGAGATCGCTGTGACACTGGCCGGAGGCCAAGATCGCTGTGACTCTGGCTGGATTCAGAGGTCGCTGTGACACTGCCTGGAGTCAGAGATCGCTGTGACACTGGCTGGAGTCAGAGATCGCTGTGACACTGGCTGGAGTCAGAGATCGCTGTGACACTGGTTGGAGTCAGAGATCGCTGTGACACTGGCCGGAGGCCGAGATCGCTGTGACACTGGCTGGATTCAGAGATCGCTGTGACACTGCCTGGAGTCAGAGATCGCTGTGACACTGGCTGGAGTCAGAGATCGCTGTGACACTGCTGGATTCAGATATCGCTGTGACATTGGTAGGCATCAGACATTGCTGTGACACTGGCTGGATTCAGAGATCGCTATGACACTGGCCGGAGTCAGAGATCGCTGTGACACTGTCCGGAGGCCGAGATCGCTTTGACACTGGCTGGATTTAGAGGTCGCTGTGACACTGCCTGGAGTCACAGATCGCTGTGACAGTGGCTGGAGTCAGAGATCGCTGAGACACTGGCTGGATTCAGAGATCGCTGTGACACTGGCTGGAGTCAGAGATTGCTTTGACACTGCTGGATTCAGAGATCGCTGTGACACTGGCTGTAGTCAGAGATCGCGTTGACACTGGCTGGATTCAGAGACCCGTGTGTCACTTGCTGGATTCAGAGATCGCTGTGACACTGCTTGATTCAGAGATCGCTGTGACAATGGCTGGAATCAGAGATCGCTGTGACACTGGCTGGAATCAGAGATCGCTGTGACACTGGCTGGATTCAGAGATCGCTATGACACTGGCCGGAGTCAGAGATCGCTGTGACACTGGCCGGAGGCCAAGATCGCTGTGACTCTGGCTGGATTCAGAGGTCGCTGTGACACTGCCTGGAGTCAGAGGTCGCTGCGACACTGCCTGGAGTCAGAGATCGCTGTGACACTGGCTGGAGTCAGTGATCGCTGTGACACTGTCTGGAGTCAGAGATCGCTGTGACACTGGCTGGATTCAGAGATCGCTGTGACACTGGCTGGAGTCAGAGATCGCTGTGACACTGCTGGATTCAGAGATCGCTGTGACATTGGCAGGCATCTGACATTGCTGTGACACTGGCTGGATTCAGAGATCGCTATGACACTGGCCGGTGTCAGAGAACGCTGTGACACTGTCCGGAGGCCGAGATCGCTGTGACACTGGCTGGATTCAGAGGTCGCTGTGACACTGCCTGGAGTCAGAGATCGCTGTGACACTGGCTGGAGTCAGAGATCGCTGTGACACTGGCTGGAGTCAGAAATCGCGTTGACACTGGCTGGAGTCAGAGACCGGTGTGTCACTTGCTGGAGTCAGAGATCGCTGTGACACTGCTGTATTCAGAGATCGCTGTGAAAATGGCTGGAATCAGAGATCGCTGTGACACTGGCTGGAATCAGAGATCGCTGTGACACTGGCTGGAGTTAGAGATCGCTGTGACACTGGCTGGATTCAGAGATCGCTATGACACTGGCCGGAGTCAGAGATCGCTGTGACACTGGCCGGAGGCCGAGATCGCTGTGACTCTGGCTGGATTCAGAGGTCGCTGTGACACTGCCTGGTGTCAGAGATCGCTGTGACACTGGCTGGCGTCAGAGATCGCTGTGACACTGGCTGATTCAGAGATCGCTGTAACACTGCTGGATTCAGAGATCGCTGTGACACTGGCTGTAGTCAGAGATCGCGTTGACACTGGCTGGAGTCAGAGGCCCGTGTGTCACTTGCTGGATTCAGAGATCGCTGTGACACTGGCCGGATTCAGAGATCGCTGTGACAATGGCTGGAATCAGAGATCGCTGTGACACTGGCTGGAATCAGAGATCGCTGTGACACTGGCTGGGGTCAGAGATTGCTGTGACACTGGCTGGATTCAGAGATCGCTATGACACTGGCCGGAGTCAGAGATCGCTGTGACACTGGCCGGAGGCCGAGATCGCTGTGACTCTGGCTGGATTCAGAGGTCGCTGTGACACTGCCTGGAGTCAGAGATCGCTGTGACACTGGCTGGAGTCAGAGATCGCTGTGACACTGGCTGGAGTCAGAGATCGCTGTGACACTGGCTGGAGTCTGAGATCGCTGTGACACTGGCCAGAGGCCGAGATCGCTGTGACACTGGCTGGATTCAGAGATCGCTGTGACACTGCCTGGAGTCAGAGATCGCTGTGACACTGGCCAGAGGCCGAGATCGCTGTGACACTGCTGGATTCAGATATCGCTGTGACACTGGCAGGCATCAGACATTGCTGTGACACTGGCTGGATTCAGTGATCGCTATGACACTGGCCGGAGTCAGAGATCGCTGTGACACTGGCCAGAGGCCGAGATTGCTGTGACACTGGCTGGATTCAGAGTTCGCTGTGACACTGGCTGGAGTCAGAGATCGCGTTGACACTGGCTGGAGTCAGAGACCCGTGTGTCACTTGCTGGAGTCAGAGATCGCTGTGACACTGCTGCATTCAGAGATCGCTGTGACAATGGCTGGAATCAGAGATCGCTGTGACACTGGCTGGAATCAGAGATTGCTGTGACACTGGCTGGATTCAGAGATCGCTGTGACACTGGCCGGAGTCAAAGATCGCTGTGACACTGGCCGGAGGTCGAGATCGCTGTGACACTGGTTGGATTCAGATGTCGCTGTGACACTGCCTGGAGTCAGAGATGGCTGTGACACTGGCTGGAGTCAGAGATCGCTGTGACACTGGCTGGAGTCAGAGATCACTGTGACACTGGCTGGATTCAGAGATCGCTGTGACTCTGCTGGATTCAGAGATCGCTGTGACACTGGCAGGCATCAGACATCGCTGTGACACTGGCTGGATTCAGAGATCGCTATGACACTGGCCGGAGTCAGAAATCGCTGTGACACTGTCCGGAGGACGAGATCGCTGTGACACTGGCCGGAGGCCAAGATCGCTGTGACTCTGGCTGGATTCAGAGGTCGCTGTGACACTGCCTGGAGTCAGAGATCGCTGTGACACTGGCTGGAGTCAGAGATCGCTGTGACACTGGCTGGAGTCAGAGATCGCTGTGACACTGGCCGGAGGCCGAGATCGCTGTGACACTGGCTGGATTCAGAGATCGCTGTGACACTGCCTGGAGTCAGAGATCGCTGTGACACTGGCTGGAGTCAGAGATCGCTGTGACACTGCTGGATTCAGATATCGCTGTGACATTGGCAGGCATCAGACATTGCTGTGACACTGGCTGGATTCAGAGATCGCTATGACACTGGCCGGAGTCAGAGATCGCTGTGACACTGTCCGGAGGCCGAGATCGCTGTGACACTGGCTGGATTTAGAGGTCGCTGTGACACTGCCTGGAGTCACAGATCGCTGTGACAGTGGCTGGAGTCAGAGATCGCGTTGACACTGGCTGGAGTCAGAGACCGGTGTGTCACTTGCTGGAGTCAGAGATCGCTGTGACACTGCTGTATTCAGAGATCGCTGTGACAATGGCTGGAATCAGAGATCGCTGTGACACTGGCTGGAATCAGAGATCGCTGCGACACTGGCTGGAGTCAGAGATCGCTGTGACACTGGCTGGAGTCTGAGATCGCTGTGACACTGGCCAGAGGCCGAGATCGCTGTGACACTGGCTGGATTCAGAGATCGCTGTGACACTGCCTGGAGTCAGAGATCGCTGTGACACTGGCCAGAGGCCGAGATCGCTGTGACACTGCTGGATTCAGATATCGCTGTGACACTGGCAGGCATCAGACATTGCTGTGACACTGGCTGGATTCAGTGATCGCTATGACACTGGCCGGAGTCAGAGATCGCTGTGACACTGGCCAGAGGCCGAGATTGCTGTGACACTGGCTGGATTCAGAGTTCGCTGTGACACTGGCTGGAGTCAGAGATCGCGTTGACACTGGCTGGAGTCAGAGACCCGTGTGTCACTTGCTGGAGTCAGAGATCGCTGTGACACTGCTGCATTCAGAGATCGCTGTGACAATGGCTGGAATCAGAGATCGCTGTGACACTGGCTGGAATCAGAGATTGCTGTGACACTGGCTGGATTCAGAGATCGCTGTGACACTGGCCGCAGTCAAAGATCGCTGTGACACTGGCCGGAGGTCGAGATCGCTGTGACACTGGTTGGATTCAGATGTCGCTGTGACACTGCCTGGAGTCAGAGATGGCTGTGACACTGGCTGGAGTCAGAGATCGCTGTGACACTGGCTGGAGTCAGAGATCACTGTGACACTGGCTGGATTCAGAGATCGCTGTGACTCTGCTGGATTCAGAGATCGCTGTGACACTGGCAGGCATCAGACATCGCTGTGACACTGGCTGGATTCAGAGATCGCTATGACACTGGCCGGAGTCAGAAATCGCTGTGACACTGTCCGGAGGACGAGATCGCTGTGACACTGGCCGGAGGCCAAGATCGCTGTGACTCTGGCTGGATTCAGAGGTCGCTGTGACACTGCCTGGAGTCAGAGATCGCTGTGACACTGGCTGGAGTCAGAGATCGCTGTGACACTGGCTGGAGTCAGAGATCGCTGTGACACTGGCCGGAGGCCGAGATCGCTGTGACACTGGCTGGATTCAGAGATCGCTGTGACACTGCCTGGAGTCAGAGATCGCTGTGACACTGGCTGGAGTCAGAGATCGCTGTGACACTGCTGGATTCAGATATCGCTGTGACATTGGCAGGCATCAGACATTGCTGTGACACTGGCTGGATTCAGAGATCGCTATGACACTGGCCGGAGTCAGAGATCGCTGTGACACTGTCCGGAGGCCGAGATCGCTGTGACACTGGCTGGATTTAGAGGTCGCTGTGACACTGCCTGGAGTCACAGATCGCTGTGACAGTGGCTGGAGTCAGAGATCGCGTTGACACTGGCTGGAGTCAGAGACCGGTGTGTCACTTGCTGGAGTCAGAGATCGCTGTGACACTGCTGTATTCAGAGATCGCTGTGACAATGGCTGGAATCAGAGATCGCTGTGACACTGGCTGGAATCAGAGATCGCTGTGACACTGGCTGGAGTCAGAGATCGCTGTGACACTGGCTGGATTCAGAGATCGCTATGACACTGGAGGGAGCCAGAGATCGCTGTGGCACTGGCCGGAGGCCGAGATCGCTGTGACTCTGGCTGGATTCAGAGGTCGCTGTGACACTGCCTGGAGTCAGAGATCGCTGTGACACTGGCTGGAGTCAGAGATCGCGTTGAAACTGGCTGGAGTCAGAGACCGGTGTGTCACTTGCTGGAGTCAGAGATCGCTGTGACACTGCTGTATTCAGAGATCGCTGTGAAAATGGCTGGAATCAGAGATCGCTGTGACACTGGCTGGAATCAGAGATCGCTGTGACACTGGCTGGAGTCAGAGATCGCTGTGACACTGGCTGGATTCAGAGATCGCTATGACACTGGCCGGAGTCAGAGATCGCTGTGACACTGGCCGGAGGCCGAGATCGCTGTGACTCTGGCTGGATTCAGAGGTCGCTGTGACACTGCCTGGAGTCAGAGATCGCTGTGACACTGGCTGGCGTCAGAGATCGCTGTGACACTGGCTGATTCAGAGATCGCTGTAACACTGCTGGATTCAGAGATCGCTGTGACACTGGCTGTAGTCAGAGATCGCGTTGACGCTGGCTGGAGTCAGAGTCCCGTGTGTCACTTGCTGGATTCAGAGATCGCTGTGACACTGGCCGGATTCAGAGATCGCTGTGACAATGGCTGGAATCAGAGATCGCTGTGACACTGGCTGGAATCAGAGATCGCTGTGACACTGGCTGGGGTCAGAGATTGCTGTGACACTGGCTGGATTCAGAGATCGCTATGACACTGGCCGGAGTCAGAGATCGCTGTGACACTGGCCGGAGGCCGAGATCGCTGTGACTCTGGCTGGATTCAGAGGTCGCTGTGACACTGCCTGGAGTCAGAGATCGCTGTGACACTGGCTGGAGTCAGAGATTGCTGTGACACTGGCTGGAGTCAGAGATCGCTGTGACACTGGCTGGAGTCTGAGATCGCTATGACACTGGCCAGAGGCCGAGATCGCTGTGACACTGGCTGGATTCAGAGATCGCTGTGACACTGCCTGGAGTCAGAGATCGCTGTGACACTGGCTGGAGTCAAAGATCGCTGTGACACTGGCTGATTCAGAGATCGCTGTGACACTGCTGGATTCAGATATCGCTGTGACACTGGCAGGCATCAGACAATGCTGTGACACTGGCTGGATTCAGTGATCGCTATGACACTGGCCGGAGTCAGAGATCGCTGTGACACTGTCCGGAGGCCGAGATTGCTGTGACACTGGCTGGATTCAGAGGTCGCTGTGACACTGCCTGGAGTCAGAGATCGTCTTGACACTGGCTGGAGTCAGAGATCGCTGTGACACTGGCTGGAGTCAGAGATCGCGTTGACACTGGCTGGAGTCAGAGACCCGTGTGTCACTTGCTGGAGTCAGAGATCGCTGTGACACTGCTGCATTCAGAGATCGCTGTGACAATGGCTGGAATCAGAGATCGCTGTGACACTGGCTGGAATCAGAGATCGCTGTGACACTGGCTGGATTCAGAGATCGCTGTGACACTGGCCGGAGTCAAAGATCGCTGTGACACTGGCCGGAGGCCGAGATCGCTGTGACACTGGTTGGATTCAGATGTCGCTGTGACACTGCCTGGAGTCAGAGATGGCTGTGACACTGGCTGGAGTCAGAGATCGCTGTGACACTGGTTGGATTCAGATGTCGCTGTGACACTGCCTGGAGTCAGAGATGGCTGTGACACTGGCTGGAGTCAGAGATCGCTGTGACACTGGCTGGAGTCAGAGATCACTGTGACACTGGCTGGATTCAGAGATCGCTGTGACTCTGCTGGATTCAGAGATCGCTGTGACACTGGCAGGCATCAGACATCGCTGTGACACTGGCTGGATTCAGAGATCGCTATGACACTGGCCGGAGTCAGAGATCGCTGAGACACTGTCCGGAGGACGAGATCGCTGTGACACTGGCTGGATTCAGAGATCGCTGTGACACTGCCTTGAGTCAGAAATCGCTGTGACACTGGCTGGGGTCAGAGATCGCTGTGACACTGGCTGGCGTCAGAGATCGCTGTGACACTGGCTGGATTCAGAGATCGCTGTGACACTGGCTGGAGTCAGAGGTTGCTTTGACACTGCTGGATTCAGAGATCGCTGTGACACTGGCTGTAGTCAGAGATCACGTTGACACTGGCTGGAGTCAGAGACCCGTATGTCACTTGCTGGATTCAGAGATCGCTGTGACACTGCTGGATTCAGAGATCGCTGTGACAATGGTTGGATTCAGAGATCGCTGTGACACTGGCTGGAATCAGAGATCGCTGTGACTCTGGCTGGAGTCAGAGATCGCTGTGACACTGGCTGGATTCAGAGATCGCTATGACACTGGCCGGAGTCAGAGATCGCTGTGACACTGGCTCTAGGCCGAGATCGCTGTGACTCTGGCTGGATTCAGAGATCGCTGTGACACTGGCTGGAGTCAGAGATCGCTGTGACACTGGCTGGAGTCAGAGATCGCTGTGACACTGGCTGGAGTCAGAGATCGCTGTGACACTGGCTGGAGTCTGAGATCGCTGTGACATTGGCCGGAGGCCGAGATCGCTGTGACACTGCCTGGAGTCAGAGATCGCTGTGACACTGGCTGGAGTCAGAGATCGCTGTGACACTGGCTGATTCAGAGATCGCTGTGACACTGCTGGATTCAGATATCGCTGTGACACTGGCAGGCATTAGACATTGCTGTGACACTGGCTGGATTCAGAGATCGCTATGACACTGGCCGGAGTCAGAGATCGCTCTGACACTGGCTGGAGTCAGAGATGGCTGAGACACTGGCTGGATTCAGAGATCGCTGTGACACTGGCTGGAGTCAGAGATCGCTGTGACACTGGCTGGATTCAGAGATCGCTGTGACACTGCTGGATTCAGATATCGCTGTGACACTGGCAGGCATCAGACATTGCTGTGACACTGGCTGGATTCAGTGATCGCTATGACACTGGCCGGACACAGAGATCGCTGTGAACACTGTCCGGAGGTCGAGATTTCTGTGACACTGGCTGGATTCAGAGGTCGCTGTGACACTGCCTGGAGTCAGAGATCGTCTTGACACTGGCTGTAGTCAGAGATCGCTGTGAAACTGGCTGGAGTCAGAGATCGCGTTGTCACTGGCTGGAGTCAGAGACCCGTGTGTCACTTGCTGGAGTCAGAGATCGCTGTGACACTGCTGCATTCAGAGATCGCTGTGACAATGGCTGGAATCAGAGATCGCTGTGACACTGGCTGGAATCAGAGATCGCTGTGACACTGGCTGGATTCAGAGATCGCTGTGACAGTGGCCGGAGTCAAAGATCGCTGTGACACTGGCCGGAGGCCGAGATCGCTGTGACACTGGTTGGATTCAGAGGTCGCTGTGAAACTGCCTGGAGTCTGAGATGGCTGTGACACTGGCTGGAGTCAGAGATCGCTGTGACACTGGCTGGAGTCAGAGATCACTGTGACACTGGCTGGATTCAGAGATCGCTGTGACTCTGCTGGATTCAGAGATCGCTGTGACACTGGCAGGCATCAGAGATCGCTGTGACACTGGCTGGAGTCAGAGATCGCTGTGACACTGGCTGGCGTCAGAGATCGCTGTGACACTGGCTGGATTCAGAGATCGCTATGACACTGGCCGGAGTCAGAGATCGCTGTGACACTGGCTGTAGGCCGAGATCGCTGTGACTCTGGCTGGATTCAGAGATCGCTGTGACACTGGCTGGAGTCAGAGATCGCTGTGACACTGGCTGGAGTCAGAGATCGCTGTGACACTGGCTGGAGTCAGAGATCGCTGTGACACTGGCTGGAGTCTGAGATCGCTGTGACATTGGCCGGAGGCCGAGATCGCTGTGACACTGCCTGGAGTCAGAGATCGCTGTGACACTGGCTGGAGTCAGAGATCGCTGTGACACTGGCTGATTCAGAGATCGCTGTGACACTGCTGGATTCAGATATCGCTGTGACACTGGCAGGCATTAGACATTGCTGTGACACTGGCTGGATTCAGAGATCGCTATGACACTGGCCGGAGTCAGAGATCGCTCTGACACTGGCTGGAGTCAGAGATGGCTGAGACACTGGCTGGATTCAGAGATCGCTGTGACACTGGCTGGAGTCAGAGATCGCTGTGACACTGGCTGGATTCAGAGATCGCTGTGACACTGCTGGATTCAGATATCGCTGTGACACTGGCAGGCATCAGACATTGCTGTGACACTGGCTGGATTCAGTGATCGCTATGACACTGGCCGGAGTCAGAGATCGCTGTGAACACTGTCCGGAGGTCGAGATTGCTGTGACACTGGCTGGATTCAGAGGTCGCTGTGACACTGCCTGGAGTCAGAGATCGTCTTGACACTGGCTGTAGTCAGAGATCGCTGTGAAACTGGCTGGAGTCAGAGATCGCGTTGTCACTGGCTGGAGTCAGAGACCCGTGTGTCACTTGCTGGAGTCAGAGATCGCTGTGACACTGCTGCATTCAGAGATCGCTGTGACAATGGCTGGAATCAGAGATCGCTGTGACACTGGCTGGAATCAGAGATCGCTGTGACACTGGCTGGATTCAGAGATCGCTGTGACAGTGGCCGGAGTCAAAGATCGCTGTGACACTGGCCGGAGGCCGAGATCGCTGTGACACTGGTTGGATTCAGAGGTCGCTGTGAAACTGCCTGGAGTCAGAGATGGCTGTGACACTGGCTGGAGTCAGAGATCGCCGTGACACTGGCTGGAGTCAGAGATCACTGTGACACTGGCTGGATTCAGAGATCGCTGTGACTCTGCTGGATTCAGAGATCGCTGTGACACTGGCAGGCATCAGATATCGCTGTGACACTGGCTGGAGTCAGAGATCGCTGTGACACTGGCTGGCGTCAGAGATTGCTGTGACACTGGCTGGATTCAAAGATCGCTGTGACACTGGCTGGAGTCAGAGATTGCTTTGACACTGCTGGATTCAGAGATCGCTGTGACACTGGCTGTATTCAGAGATCACGTTGACACTGGCTGGAGTCAGAGACCCGTATGTCATTTGCTGGATTCAGAGATCCCTGTGACACTGCTGGATTCAGGGATCGCTGTGACAATAGCTGGATTCAGAGATCGCTGTGACAATGGCTGGAATCAGAGATCGCTGTGACACTGGCTGGAGTCAGAGATCGCTGCGACACTGGCTGGATTCAGAGATCACTATGACACTGGCCGGAGTCAGAGATCGCTGTGACACTGGCTGTAGGCCGAGATTGCTGTGACACTGGCTGGATTCAGAGGTCGCTGTGACACTGCCTGGAGTCAGAGATCGTCTTGACACTGGCTGTAGTCAGAGATCGCTGTGACACTGGCTGGAGTCAGAGATCGCGTTGTCACTGGCTGGAGTCAGAGACCCGTGTGTCACTTGCTGGAGTCAGAGATCGCTGTGACACTGCTGCATTCAGAGATCGCTGTGACAATGGCTGGAATCAGAGATCGCTGTGACACTGGCTGGAATCAGAGATCGCTGTGACACTGGCTGGATTCAGAGATCGCTGTGACACTGGCCGTTGTCAAAGATCGCTGTGACACTGGCCGGAGGCCGAGATCGCTTTGACACTGGTTGGATTCAGAGGTCGCTGTGACACTGCCTGGAGTCAGAGATGGCTGTGACACTGGCTGGAGTCAGAGATCGCTGTGACACTGGCTGGAGTCAGAGATCACTGTGACACTGGCTGGATTCAGAGATCGCTGTGACTCTGCTGGATTCAGAGATCGCTGTGACACTGGCAGGCATCAGAGCTCGCTGTGACACTGGCTGGAGTCAGAGATCGCTGTGACTTTGGCTGGCGTCAGAGATCGCTGTGACACTGGCTGGATTCAAAGATCGCTGTGACACTGGCTGGAGTCAGAGATTGCTTTGACACTGCTGGATTCAGAGATCGCTGTGACACTGGCTGTATTCAGAGATCACGTTGACACTGGCTGGAGTCAGAGACCCGTATGTCACTTGCTGGATTCAGAGATCCCTGTGACACTGCTGGATTCAGGGATCGCTGTGACAATGGCTGGATTCCGAGATCACTGTGACACTGCTGGATTCAGAGATCGCTGTGACAATGGCTGGAATCAGAGATCGCTGTGACACTGGCTGGAGTCAGAGATCGCTGCGACACTGGCTGGATTCAGAGATCACTATGACACTGGCCGGGTCAGAGATCGCTGTGACACTGGCTGTAGGCCGAGATCGCTGTGACTCTGGCTGGATTCAGAGATCGCTGTGACACTGGCTGGAGTCAGAGATCGCTGTGACACTGGCTGGAGTCAGAGATCGCTGTGACACTGGCTGGAGTCAGAGATCGCTGTGACACTGGCTGGAGTCTGAGATCGCTGTGACATTGGCCGGAGGCCGAGATCGCTGTGACACTGCCTGGAGTCAGAGATCGCTGTGACACTGCTGGATTCAGATATCGCTGTGTCACTGGCAGGCATCAGACATTGCTGTGACACTGGCTGGATTCAGAGATCGCTATGACACTGGCCGGAGTCAGCGATCGCTCTGACACTGGCTGGAGTCAGAGATGGCTGAGACACTGGCTGGATTCAGAGATCGCTGTGACACTGGCTGGAGTCAGAGATTGCTTTGACACTGCTGGATTCGGAGAGCGCTGTGACACTGGCTGTAGTCAGAGATCGCGTTGACACTGGCTGGAGTCAGAGACCCGTGTGTCACTTGCTGGATTCAGAGATCGCTGTGACACTGCTGGATTCAGAGATCGCTGTGACAATGGCTGGAATCAGAGATCACTGTGACACTGGCTGGAATCAGAGATCGCTGTGACACTGGCTGGAGTCAGAGATCGCTGTGACACTGGCCGGAGGCCGAGATCGCTGTGACTCTGGCTGGATTCAGAGGTCTCTGTGACGCTGCCTGGAGTCAGAGATCGCTGTGACACTGGCTGGAGTCAGAGATCGCTGTGACACTGGCTGGAGTCAGAGATCGCTATGACACTGGCTGGAGTCTGAGATCACTGTGACACTGGCCAGAGGCCGAGATCGCTGTGACACTGGCTGGAGTCAGAGATCGCTGTGACACTGGCTGGAGTCTGAGATCGCTGTGACATTGGCCGGAGGCCGAGATCGCTGTGACACTGGCTGGATTCAGAGATCGCTGTGACACTGCCTGGAGTCAGAGATCGCTGTGACACTGCCTGGAGTCAGAGATCGCTGTGACACTGGTTGATTCAGGGATCGCTGTGACACGGCTGGATTCCGATATCGCTGTGACACTGGCAGGCATCAGACATTGCTGTGACACTGGCTGGATTCAGAGATCGCTATGACACTGGCCGGAGTCAGAGATCGCTGTGACACTGCCTGGAGTCAGAGATCGCTGTGACACTGGCTGGAGTCAGAGATCGCTGTGACACTGGCTGGAGTCAGAGATCGCTGTGACACTGGTTGGAGTCTGAGATCGCTGTGACACTGGCCAGAGGCCGAGATCGCTGTGACACTGGCTGGATTCAGAGATCGCTGTGACACTGCCTGGAGTCAGAGATCGCAGTGACACTGGCTGGAGTCAGAGATCGCTGTGACACTGGCTGATTCAGAGATCGCTGTGACACTGCTGGATTCAGATATCGCTGTGACACTGGCAGGCATCAGACATTGCTGTGACACTGGCTGGATTCAGTGATCGCTATGACACTGGCTGGAGTCAGAGATCGCTGTGACACTGTCCGGAGGCCGAGATCGCTGTGACACTGGCTGGATTCAGAGGTCGCTGTGACACTGCCTGGAGTCAGATCGCTGTGACACTGGCTGGAGTCAGAGATCGCGTTGACACTGGCTGGATTCAGAGACCCGTGTGTCACTTGCTGGAGTCAGAGATCGCTGTGACACTGCTGCATTCAGAGATCGCTGTGACAATGGCTGGAATCAGAGATCGCTGTGACACTGGCTGGAATCAGAGATCGCTGTGACACTGGCTGGATTCAGAGATCGCTGTGACACTGGCCGGAGTCAAAGATCGCTGTGACACTGGCCGGAGGCCGAGATCGCTGTGACACTGGCCGGATTCAGAGGTCGCTGTGACACTGCCTGGAGTCAGAGATCGCTGTGACACTGGCTGGAGTCAGAGATCGCTGTGACACTGGCTGGAGTCAGAGATCGCTGTGACACTGGCTGGAGTCAGAGATCGCTGTGACACTGGCTGATTCAGAGATCGCTGTGACACTGCTGGATTCAGATATCACTGTGACATTGGCAGGCATCAGACATTGCTGTGACACTGGCTGGATTCAGAGATCGCTATGACACTGGCCGGAGTCAGAGATCGCTGTGACACTGTCCGGAGGCCGAGATCGCTCTGACAATGGCTGGATTCAGAGGTCGCTGTGACACTGCCTGGAGTCAGAGTTCGCTGTGACACTGGCTGGAGTCAGAGATCGCTGTGACACTGGCTGGAGTCAGAGATCGCGTTGACACTGGCTGGAGTCAGAGACCGGTGTGTCACTTGCTGAAGTCAGAGATCGCTGTGACACTGCTGTATTCAGAGATCGCTGTGACAATGGCTGGAATCAGATATCGCTGTGACACTGGCTGGAATCAGAGATCGCTGTGACACTGGCTGGAATCAGAGATCGCTGTGACACTGGCTGGATTCAGAGATCGCTATGACACTGGCCGGAGTCAGAGATCGCTGTGACACTGGCCAGAGGCCGAGATCGCTGTGACTCTGGCTGGATTCAGAGGTCGCTGTGACACTGCCTGGAGTCAGAGATCGCTGTGACACTGGCTGGAGTCAGAGATCGCTGTGACACTGGCTGATTCAGAGATCGCTGTGACACTGCTGGATTCAGATATCGCTGTGACACTGGCAGGCATCAGACATTGCTGTGACACTGGCTGGATTCAGAGATCGCTATGACACTGGCCGGAGTCACATATCGCTGTGACACTGTCCGGAGGCCGAGATCGCTGTGACACTGGCTGGATTCAGAGGTCGATGTGACACTGCCTGGAGTCAGAGATCGCTGTGACACTGGCTGGAGTCAGAGATCGCTGTGACACTGGCTGGAATCAGAGATCGCTGTGACACTGGCTGGTATCAGAGATCGCTGTGACACTGGCTGGATTCAAAGATCGCTGTGACACTGGCCGGAGTCAAAGATCGCTGTGACACTGGCCGGAGGCCGAGATCGCTGTGACACTGGCTGGAGTCAGAGATCGCTGTGACACTGGCTGGCGTCAGAGATCGCTGTGACACTGGCTGGAGTCAGAGATCGCTGTGACACTGGCTATATTCTAACATCGCTGTGACACTGGCTGGAGTCAGAGATCACCGTGACACTGCTGGATTCAGAGATCGCTGTGACACTGGCTGGAGTCACAGATCGCGTTGACACTGGCTGGAGTCAGAGACCCGTGTGTCACTTGCTGGAGTCAGAGATCGCTGTGACACTGCTGGATTCAGAGATCGCTGTGACAATGGCTGGAATCAGAGATCGCTGTGAAACTGGCTGGAATCAGAGATCGCTGTGACACTGGCTTGGGTCAGAGATCGCTGTGACACTGGCTGGATTCAGAGATCGCTATGACACTGGCCGGAGTCTGAGATCGCTGTGACACTGGCCGGAGGCCGAGATCGCTGTGACACTGGCTGGATTCAGAGGTCGCTGTGACACTGCCTGGAGTCAGAGATCGCTGTGACACTGGCTGATTCAGAGATCGCTGTGACACTGCTGGATTCAGAGATCGCTGTGACACTGGCAGGCATCAGACATCGCTGTGACACTGGCTGGATTCAGAGATCGCTATGAAACTGGCCGGAGTCAGAGATCGCATTGACACTGTCTGGAGGCCGAGATCGCTGTGACACTGGCTGGAGTCAGAGGTCGCTGTGACACTGCCTGGAGTCAGAGATCGCTGTGACACTGGCTGGAGTCAGAGATCGCGTTGACAATGGCTGGAGCCAGAGACCCGTGTGTCACTTGCTGGAGTCAGAGATCGCTGTGACACTGCCTGGAGTCAGAGATCGCTTTGACACTGGCTGGAGTCGAAATCGCTGTGACACTGGCTGGAGTCAGAGATCGCTGTGACACTGGCTGGATTCAGAGATCGCTGTGACACTGGCAGGCATCAGACATCGCTGTGACACTGGCTGGATTCAGAGATCGCTATGACACTGGCCAGAGTCAGAGATCGCTGTGACACTGTCCGGAGGACGAGATCGCTGTGACACTGGCTGGATTCAGAGATCGCGTTGACACTGCCTGAAGTCAGAGATCGCTGTGACACTGGCTGGAGTCAGAGATCGTTGTGACACTGGCTGGCGTCAGAGATCGCTGTGACACTGGCTGGAGTCACAGATCGCTGTGACACTGGCTGGAGTCAGAGATCGCTGAGACACTGGCTGGATTCAGAGATCGCTGTGACACTGGCTGGAGTCAGAGATTGCTTTGACACTGCTGGATTCAGAGATCGCTGTGACACTGGCTGTAGTCAGAGATCGCGTTGACACTGGCTGGAGTCAGAGACCCGTGTGTCACTTGCTGGATTCAGAGATCGCTGTGACACTGCTTGATTCAGAGATCGCTGTGACAATGGCTGGAATCAGAGATCGCTGTGACACTGGCTGGAATCAGAGATCGCTGTGACACTGGCTGGAGTCAGAGATCGCTGTGACACTGGCTGGATTCAGAGATCGCTATGACACTGGCCGGAGTCAGAGATCGCTGTGACACTGGCCGGAGGCCGAGATCGCTGTGACTCTGGCTGGATTCAGAGGTCGCTGTGACACTGCCTGGAGTCAGAGATCGCTGTGACACTGGCTGGAGTCAGAGATCGCTGTGACACTGGCAGGAGTCAGAGATCGCTGTGACACTGGCTGGAGTCAGAGATCGCTGTGACACTGGCCGGAGGCCGAGATCGCTGTGACACTGGCTGGATTCACAGATCGCTGTGACACTGCCTGGAGTCAGAGATCGCTGTGACACTGGCTGGAGTCAGAGATCGCTGTGACACTGGCTGATTCAGAGATCGCTGTGACACTGCTGGATTCAGATATCGCTGTGACATTGGCAGGCATCAGACATTGCTGTGACACTGGCTGGATTCAGAGGTCGCTGTGACACTGCCTGGAGTCAGAGATCGCTGTGACACTGGCTGGAGTCATAGATCGCTGTGACACTGGCTGGAGTCAGAGATCGCGTTGACACTGGCTGGAGTCAGAGACCGGTGTGTCACTTGCTGGAGTCAGAGATCGCTGTGACACTGCTGTATTCAGAGATCGCTGTGACAATGGCTGGAATCAGAGATCGCTGTGACACTGGCTGGAATCAGAGATCGCTGTGACACTGGCTGGAGTCAGAGATCGCTGTGACACTGGCTGTATTCAGAGATCGCTATGACACTGGCCGGAGTCAGAGATCGCTGTGACACTGGCCAGAGGCCGAGATCGCTGTGACTCTGGCTGGATTCAGAGGTCGCTGTGACACTGCCTGGAGTCAGAGATCGCTGTGACACTGGTTGGAGTCAGAGATTGCTGTGACACTGGCTGATTCAGAGATCGCTGTGACACTGGCTGGATTCAGAGATCGCTGTGACACTGGCTGTAGTCAGAGATCGCGTTGACACTGGCTGGAGTCAGAGGCCCGTGTGTCACTTGCTGGATTCAGAGATCGCTGTGACACTGCTGGATTCAGAGATCGCTGTGACAATGGCTGGAATCAGAGATCGCTGTGACACTGGCTGGAATCAGAGATCGCTGTGACACTGGCTGGGGTCAGAGATTGCTGTGACACTGGCTGGATTCAGAGATCGCAATGACACTGGCCGGTGTCAGAGATCGCTGTGACATTGGCCGGAGGCCGAGATCGCTGTGACTCTGGCTGGATTCAGAGGTCGCTGTGACACTGCCTGGAGTCAGAGATCGCTGTGACACTGGCTGGAGTCAGAGATCGCTGTGACACTGGCTGGAATCAGAGATCGCTGTGACACTGGCTGGATTCAGAGATCGCTGTGACACTGGCCGGAGTCAAAGATCGCTGTGACACTGGCCGGATGCCGAGATCGCTGTGACACTGGTTGGATTCAGAGGTCGCTGTGACACTGCCTGGATTCAGAGATGGCTGTCACACTGGCTGGAGTCAGAGATCGCTGTGACACTGGCTGGAGTCAGAGATCACTGTGACACTGGCTGGATTCAGAGATCGCTGTGACTCTGCTGGATTCAGAGATCGCTGTGACACTGTCAGGCATCAGACATCGCTGTGACACTGGCTGGATTCAAAGATCGCTATGACACTCGCCGGAGTCAGAGATCGCTGTGACACTGTCCGGAGGACGAGATCGCTGTGACACTGGCTGGATTCAGAGATCGCTGTGACACTGCCTGGAGTCAGAGATCGCTGTGACACTGGCCGGAGTCAGAGATCGCTGTGACAATGGCTGGATTCAGAGATCGCTGTGACACTGGCTGGAGTCAGAGTTCGCTGTGACACTGGCTGGATTCAGAGATCGCTATGACACTGGCCGGAGTCAGAGATCGCTGTGACACTGGCTGTAGGCCGAGATCGCTGTGACTCTGGCTGGATTCAGAGATCGCTGTGACACTGGCTGGAGTCAGAGATCGCTGTGACACTGGCTGGAGTCAGAGATCGCTGTGACACTGGCTGGAGTCAGAGACCGCTGTGACACTGGCTGGAGTCTGAGATCGCTGTGACATTGGCCGGAGGCCGAGATCGCTGTGACATTGCCTGGAGTCAGAGATCGCTGTGACACTGGCTGGAGTCAGAGATCGCTGTGACACTGGCTGATTCAGAGATCGCTGTGACACTGCTGGATTCAGATATCGCTGTGACACTGGCAGGCATCAGACATTGCTGTGACACTGGCTGGATTCAGAGATCGCTATGACACTGGCCGGAGTCAGAGATCGCTGTGACACTGGCTGGAGTCAGAGATGGCTGAGACACTGGCTGGATTCAGAGATCGCTGTGACACTGGCTGGAGTCAGAGATTGCTTTGACACTGGCTGATTCAGAGATCGCTGTGACACTGCTGGATTCAGATATCGCTGTGACATTGGCAGGCATCAGACATTGCTGTGACACTGGCTGGATTCAGAGGTCGCTGTGACACTGCCTGGAGTCAGAGATCGCTGTGACACTGGCTGGAGTCAGAGATCGCTGTGACACTGGCTGGAGTCAGCGATCGCTGTGACACTGGCTGATTCAGAGATCGCTGTGACACTGCTGGATTCAGATATCGCTGTGACATTGGCAGGCATCAGACATTGCTGTGACACTGGCTGGATTCAGAGGTCGCTGTGACACTGCCTGGAGTCAGAGATCGCTGTGACACTGGCTGGAGTCAGAGATCGCTGTGACACTGGCTGGAGTCAGAGATCGCGTTGACACTGGCTGGAGTCAGAGACCGGTGTGTCACTTGCTGGAGTCAGAGATCGCTGTGACACTGCTGTATTCAGAGATCGCTGTGACAATGGCTGGAATCAGAGATCGCTGTGACACTGGCTGGAATCAGAGATCGCTGTGACACTGGCTGGAGTCAGAGATCGCTGTGACACTGGCTGTATTCAGAGATCGCTATGACACTGGCCGGAGTCAGAGATCGCTGTGACACTGGCCGGAGGCCGAGATCGCTGTGACTCTGGCTGGATTCAGAGGTCGCTGTGACACTGCCTGGAGTCAGAGATCGCTGTGACACTGGCTGGAGTCAGAGATCGCTGTGACACTGGCTGATTCAGAGATCGCTGTGACACTGCTGGATTCAGAGATCGCTGTGACACTGGCTGTAGTCAGAGATCGCGTTGACACTGGCTGGAGTCAGAGGCCCGTGTGTCACTTGCTGGATTCAGAGATCGCTGTGACACTGCTGGATTCAGAGATCGCTGTGACAATGGCTGGAATCAGAGATCGCTGTGACACTGGCTGGAATCAGAGATCGCTGTGACACTGGCTGGGGTCAGAGATTGCTGTGACACTGGCTGGATTCAGAGATCGCTATGACACTGGCCGGTGTCAGAGATCGCTGTGACATTGGCCGGATGCCGAGATCGCTGTGACTCTGGCTGGATTCAGAGGTCGCTGTGACACTGCCTGGAGTCAGAGATCGCTGTGACACTGGCTGGAGTCAGAGATCGCTGTGACACTGGCTGGAGTCAGAGATCGCTGTGACACTGGCTGGAGTCTGAGATCGCTGTGACACTGGCTGATTCAGAGATCGCTGTGATACTGCTGGATTCAGATATCGCTGAGACACTGGCAGGCATCAGACATTGCTGTGACACTGGCTGGATTCAGTGATCGTTATGACACTGGCCGGAGTCAGAGATCGCTGTGACACTGTCCGGAGGCCGAGATTGCTGTGACACTGGCTGGATTCAGAGGTCGCTGTGACACTGCCTGGAGTCAGAGATCGTCTTGACACTGGCTGGAGTCAGAGATCGCTGTGACACTGGCTGGAGTCAGAGATCGCGTTGACACTGGCTGGAGTCAGAGACCCGTGTGTCACTTGCTGGAGTCAGAGATCGCTGTGACACTGCTGCATTCGGAGATCGCTGTGACAATGGCTGGAATCAGAGATCGCTGTGACACTGGCTGGAATCAGAGATCGCTGTGACACTGGCTGGATTCAGAGATCGCTGTGACACTGGCCGGAGTCAAAGATCGCTGTGACACTGGCCGGATGCCGAGATCGCTGTGACACTGGTTGGATTCAGAGGTCGCTGTGACACTGCCTGGAGTCAGAGATGGCTGTCACACTGGCTGGAGTCAGAGATCGCTGTGACACTGGCTGGAGTCAGAGATCACTGTGACACTAGCTGGATTCAGAGATCGCTGTGACTCTGCTGGATTCAGAGATCGCTGTGACACTGGCAGGCATCAGACATCGCTGTGACACTGGCTGGATTCAAAGATCGCTATGACACTCGCCGGAGTCAGAGATCGCTGTGACACTGTCCGGAGGACGAGATCGCTGTGACACTGTCCGGAGGACGAGATCGCTGTGACACTGCCTGGAGTCAGAGATCGCTGTGACACTGGCTGGAGTCAGAGATCGCTGTGACACTGGCTGGCGTCAGAGATCGCTGTGACACTGGCTGGATTCAGAGATCGCTGTGACACTGGCTGGAGTCAGAGATTGCTTTGACACTGCTGGATTCAGAGATCGCTGTGACACTGGCTGTAGTCAGAGATCACGTTGACACTGGCTGGAGTCAGAGACCCGTATGTCACTTGCTGGATTCAGAGATCGCTGTGACACTGCTGGATTCAGAGATCGCTGTGACAATGGCTGGATTCAGAGATCGCTGTGACACTGGCTGGAGTCAGAGTTCGCTGTGACACTGGCTGGATTCAGAGATCGCTATGACACTGGCCGGAGTCAGAGATCGCTGTGACACTGGCTGTAGGCCGAGATCGCTGTGACTCTGGCTGGATTCAGAGATCGCTGTGACACTGGCTGGAGTCAGAGATCGCTGTGACACTGGCTGGAGTCAGAGATCGCTGTGACACTGGCTGGAGTCAGAGACCGCTGTGACACTGGCTGGAGTCTGAGATCGCTGTGACATTGGCCGGAGGCCGAGATCGCTGTGACACTGCCTGGAGTCAGAGATCGCTGTGACACTGGCTGGAGTCAGAGATCGCTGTGACACTGGCTGATTCAGAGATCGCTGTGACACTGCTGGATTCAGATATCGCTGTGACACAGGCAGGCATCAGACATTGCTGTGACACTGGCTGGATTCAGAGATCGCTATGACACTGGCCGGAGTCAGAGATCGCTGTGACACTGGCTGGAGTCAGAGATGGCTGAGACACTGGCTGGATTCAGAGATCGCTGTGACACTGGCTGGAGTCAGAGATTGCTTTGACACTGCTGGATTCGGAGATCGCTGTGACACTGGCTGTAGTCAGAGATCGCGTTGACACTGGCTGGAGTCAGAGACCCGTGTGTCACTTGCTGGATTCAGAGATCGGTGTGACACTGCTGGATTCAGAGATCGCTGTGACAATGGCTGGAATCAGAGATCGCTGTGACACTGGCTGGAATCAGAGATCGCTGTGACACTGGCTGGATTCAGAGATCGCTGTGACACTGGCCGGAGTCAAAGATCGCTGTGACACTGGCCGGATGCCGAGATCGCTGTGACACTGGTTGGATTCAGAGGTCGCTGTGACACTGCCTGGAGTCAGAGATGGCTGTCACACTGGCTGGAGTCAGAGATCGCTGTGACACTGGCTGGAGTCAGAGATCACTGTGACACTGGCTGGATTCAGAGATCGCTGTGACTCTGCTGGATTCAGAGATCGCTGTGACACTGGCAGGCATCAGACATCGCTGTGACACTGGCTGGATTCAAAGATCGCTATGACACTCGCCGGAGTCAGAGATCGCTGTGACACTGTCCGGAGGACGAGATCGCTGTGACACTGGCTGGATTCAGAGATCGCTGTGACACTGCCTGGAGTCAGAGATCGCTGTGACACTGGCTGGAGTCAGAGATCGCTGTGACACTGGCTGGCGTCAGAGATCGCTGTGACACTGGCTGGCGTCAGAGATCGCTGTGACACTGGCTGGATTCAGAGATCGCTGTGACACTGGCTGGAGTCAGAGATTGCTTTGACACTGCTGGATTCAGAGATCGCTGTGACACTGGCTGTAGTCAGAGATCACGTTGACACTGGCTGGAGTCAGAGACCCGTATGTCACTTGCTGGATTCAGAGATCGCTGTGACACTGCTGGATTCAGAGATCGCTGTGACAATGGCTGGATTCAGAGATCGCTGTGACACTGGCTGGAGTCAGAGTTCGCTGTGACACTGGCTGGATTCAGAGATCGCTATGACACTGGCCGGAGTCAGAGATCGCTGTGACACTGGCTGTAGGCCGAGATCGCTGTGACTCTGGCTGGATTCAGAGATCGCTGTGACACTGGCTGGAGTCAGAGATCGCTGTGACACTGGCTGGAGTCAGAGATCGCTGTGACACTGGCTGGAGTCAGAGACCGCTGTGACACTGGCTGGAGTCTGAGATCGCTGTGACATTGGCCGGAGGCCGAGATCGCTGTGACACTGCCTGGAGTCAGAGATCGCTGTGACACTGGCTGGAGTCAGAGATCGCTGTGACACTGGCTGATTCAGAGATCGCTGTGACACTGCTGGATTCAGATATCGCTGTGACACAGGCAGGCATCAGACATTGCTGTGACACTGGCTGGATTCAGAGATCGCTATGACACTGGCCGGAGTCAGAGATCGCTGTGACACTGGCTGGAGTCAGAGATGGCTGAGACACTGGCTGGATTCAGAGATCGCTGTGACACTGGCTGGAGTCAGAGATTGCTTTGACACTGCTGGATTCGGAGATCGCTGTGACACTGGCTGTAGTCAGAGATCGCGTTGACACTGGCTGGAGTCAGAGACCCGTGTGTCACTTGCTGGATTCAGAGATCGGTGTGACACTGCTGGATTCAGAGATCGCTGTGACAATGGCTGGAATCAGAGATCGCTGTGACACTGGCTGGAATCAGAGATCGCTGTGACACTGGCTGGATTCAGAGATCGCTGTGACACTGGCCGGAGTCAAAGATCGCTGTGACACTGGCCGGATGCCGAGATCGCTGTGACACTGGTTGGATTCAGAGGTCGCTGTGACACTGCCTGGAGTCAGAGATGGCTGTCACACTGGCTGGAGTCAGAGATCGCTGTGACACTGGCTGGAGTCAGAGATCACTGTGACACTGGCTGGATTCAGAGATCGCTGTGACTCTGCTGGATTCAGAGATCGCTGTGACACTGGCAGGCATCAGACATCGCTGTGACACTGGCTGGATTCAAAGATCGCTATGACACTCGCCGGAGTCAGAGATCGCTGTGACACTGTCCGGAGGACGAGATCGCTGTGACACTGGCTGGATTCAGAGATCGCTGTGACACTGCCTGGAGTCAGAGATCGCTGTGACACTGGCTGGAGTCAGAGATCGCTGTGACACTGGCTGGCGTCAGAGATCGCTGTGACACTGGCTGGCGTCAGAGATCGCTGTGACACTGGCTGGATTCAGAGATCGCTGTGACACTGGCTGGAGTCAGAGATTGCTTTGACACTGCTGGATTCAGAGATCGCTGTGACACTGGCTGTAGTCAGAGATCACGTTGACACTGGCTGGAGTCAGAGACCCGTATGTCACTTGCTGGATTCAGAGATCGCTGTGACACTGGCTGGAGTCAGAGTTCGCTGTGACACTGGCTGGATTCAGAGATCGCTATGACACTGGCCGGAGTCAGAGATCGCTGTGACACTGGCTGTAGGCCGAGATCGCTGTGACTCTGGCTGGATTCAGAGATCGCTGTGACACTGGCTGGAGTCAGAGATCGCTGTGACACTGGCTGGAGTCAGAGATCGCTGTGACACTGGCTGGAGTCAGAGACCGCTGTGACACTGGCTGGAGTCTGAGATCGCTGTGACATTGGCCGGAGGCCGAGATCGCTGTGACATTGCCTGGAGTCAGAGATCGCTGTGACACTGGCTGGAGTCAGAGATCGCTGTGACACTGGCTGATTCAGAGATCGCTGTGACACTGCTGGATTCAGATATCGCTGTGACACTGGCAGGCATCAGACATTGCTGTGACACTGGCTGGATTCAGAGATCGCTATGACACTGGCCGGAGTCAGAGATCGCTGTGACACTGGCTGGAGTCAGAGATGGCTGAGACACTGGCTGGATTCAGAGATCGCTGTGACACTGGCTGGAGTCAGAGATTGCTTTGACACTGGCTGATTCAGAGATCGCTGTGACACTGCTGGATTCAGATATCGCTGTGACATTGGCAGGCATCAGACATTGCTGTGACACTGGCTGGATTCAGAGGTCGCTGTGACACTGCCTGGAGTCAGAGATCGCTGTGACACTGGCTGGAGTCAGAGATCGCTGTGACACTGGCTGGAGTCAGCGATCGCTGTGACACTGGCTGATTCAGAGATCGCTGTGACACTGCTGGATTCAGATATCGCTGTGACATTGGCAGGCATCAGACATTGCTGTGACACTGGCTGGATTCAGAGGTCGCTGTGACACTGCCTGGAGTCAGAGATCGCTGTGACACTGGCTGGAGTCAGAGATCGCTGTGACACTGGCTGGAGTCAGAGATCGCGTTGACACTGGCTGGAGTCAGAGACCGGTGTGTCACTTGCTGGAGTCAGAGATCGCTGTGACACTGCTGTATTCAGAGATCGCTGTGACAATGGCTGGAATCAGAGATCGCTGTGACACTGGCTGGAATCAGAGATCGCTGTGACACTGGCTGGAGTCAGAGATCGCTGTGACACTGGCTGTATTCAGAGATCGCTATGACACTGGCCGGAGTCAGAGATCGCTGTGACACTGGCCGGAGGCCGAGATCGCTGTGACTCTGGCTGGATTCAGAGGTCGCTGTGACACTGCCTGGAGTCAGAGATCGCTGTGACACTGGCTGGAGTCAGAGATCGCTGTGACACTGGCTGATTCAGAGATCGCTGTGACACTGCTGGATTCAGAGATCGCTGTGACACTGGCTGTAGTCAGAGATCGCGTTGACACTGGCTGGAGTCAGAGGCCCGTGTGTCACTTGCTGGATTCAGAGATCGCTGTGACACTGCTGGATTCAGAGATCGCTGTGACAATGGCTGGAATCAGAGATCGCTGTGACACTGGCTGGAATCAGAGATCGCTGTGACACTGGCTGGGGTCAGAGATTGCTGTGACACTGGCTGGATTCAGAGATCGCTATGACACTGGCCGGTGTCAGAGATCGCTGTGACATTGGCCGGATGCCGAGATCGCTGTGACTCTGGCTGGATTCAGAGGTCGCTGTGACACTGCCTGGAGTCAGAGATCGCTGTGACACTGGCTGGAGTCAGAGATCGCTGTGACACTGGCTGGAGTCAGAGATCGCTGTGACACTGGCTGGAGTCTGAGATCGCTGTGACACTGGCTGATTCAGAGATCGCTGTGATACTGCTGGATTCAGATATCGCTGAGACACTGGCAGGCATCAGACATTGCTGTGACACTGGCTGGATTCAGTGATCGTTATGACACTGGCCGGAGTCAGAGATCGCTGTGACACTGTCCGGAGGCCGAGATTGCTGTGACACTGGCTGGATTCAGAGGTCGCTGTGACACTGCCTGGAGTCAGAGATCGTCTTGACACTGGCTGGAGTCAGAGATCGCTGTGACACTGGCTGGAGTCAGAGATCGCGTTGACACTGGCTGGAGTCAGAGACCCGTGTGTCACTTGCTGGAGTCAGAGATCGCTGTGACACTGCTGCATTCGGAGATCGCTGTGACAATGGCTGGAATCAGAGATCGCTGTGACACTGGCTGGAATCAGAGATCGCTGTGACACTGGCTGGATTCAGAGATCGCTGTGACACTGGCCGGAGTCAAAGATCGCTGTGACACTGGCCGGATGCCGAGATCGCTGTGACACTGGTTGGATTCAGAGGTCGCTGTGACACTGCCTGGAGTCAGAGATGGCTGTCACACTGGCTGGAGTCAGAGATCGCTGTGACACTGGCTGGAGTCAGAGATCACTGTGACACTAGCTGGATTCAGAGATCGCTGTGACTCTGCTGGATTCAGAGATCGCTGTGACACTGGCAGGCATCAGACATCGCTGTGACACTGGCTGGATTCAAAGATCGCTATGACACTCGCCGGAGTCAGAGATCGCTGTGACACTGTCCGGAGGACGAGATCGCTGTGACACTGTCCGGAGGACGAGATCGCTGTGACACTGCCTGGAGTCAGAGATCGCTGTGACACTGGCTGGAGTCAGAGATCGCTGTGACACTGGCTGGCGTCAGAGATCGCTGTGACACTGGCTGGATTCAGAGATCGCTGTGACACTGGCTGGAGTCAGAGATTGCTTTGACACTGCTGGATTCAGAGATCGCTGTGACACTGGCTGTAGTCAGAGATCACGTTGACACTGGCTGGAGTCAGAGACCCGTATGTCACTTGCTGGATTCAGAGATCGCTGTGACACTGCTGGATTCAGAGATCGCTGTGACAATGGCTGGATTCAGAGATCGCTGTGACACTGGCTGGAGTCAGAGTTCGCTGTGACACTGGCTGGATTCAGAGATCGCTATGACACTGGCCGGAGTCAGAGATCGCTGTGACACTGGCTGTAGGCCGAGATCGCTGTGACTCTGGCTGGATTCAGAGATCGCTGTGACACTGGCTGGAGTCAGAGATCGCTGTGACACTGGCTGGAGTCAGAGATCGCTGTGACACTGGCTGGAGTCAGAGACCGCTGTGACACTGGCTGGAGTCTGAGATCGCTGTGACATTGGCCGGAGGCCGAGATCGCTGTGACACTGCCTGGAGTCAGAGATCGCTGTGACACTGGCTGGAGTCAGAGATCGCTGTGACACTGGCTGATTCAGAGATCGCTGTGACACTGCTGGATTCAGATATCGCTGTGACACAGGCAGGCATCAGACATTGCTGTGACACTGGCTGGATTCAGAGATCGCTATGACACTGGCCGGAGTCAGAGATCGCTGTGACACTGGCTGGAGTCAGAGATGGCTGAGACACTGGCTGGATTCAGAGATCGCTGTGACACTGGCTGGAGTCAGAGATTGCTTTGACACTGCTGGATTCGGAGATCGCTGTGACACTGGCTGTAGTCAGAGATCGCGTTGACACTGGCTGGAGTCAGAGACCCGTGTGTCACTTGCTGGATTCAGAGATCGGTGTGACACTGCTGGATTCAGAGATCGCTGTGACAATGGCTGGAATCAGAGATCGCTGTGACACTGGCTGGAATCAGAGATCGCTGTGACACTGGCTGGATTCAGAGATCGCTGTGACACTGGCCGGAGTCAAAGATCGCTGTGACACTGGCCGGATGCCGAGATCGCTGTGACACTGGTTGGATTCAGAGGTCGCTGTGACACTGCCTGGAGTCAGAGATGGCTGTCACACTGGCTGGAGTCAGAGATCGCTGTGACACTGGCTGGAGTCAGAGATCACTGTGACACTGGCTGGATTCAGAGATCGCTGTGACTCTGCTGGATTCAGAGATCGCTGTGACACTGGCAGGCATCAGACATCGCTGTGACACTGGCTGGATTCAAAGATCGCTATGACACTCGCCGGAGTCAGAGATCGCTGTGACACTGTCCGGAGGACGAGATCGCTGTGACACTGGCTGGATTCAGAGATCGCTGTGACACTGCCTGGAGTCAGAGATCGCTGTGACACTGGCTGGAGTCAGAGATCGCTGTGACACTGGCTGGCGTCAGAGATCGCTGTGACACTGGCTGGCGTCAGAGATCGCTGTGACACTGGCTGGATTCAGAGATCGCTGTGACACTGGCTGGAGTCAGAGATTGCTTTGACACTGCTGGATTCAGAGATCGCTGTGACACTGGCTGTAGTCAGAGATCACGTTGACACTGGCTGGAGTCAGAGACCCGTATGTCACTTGCTGGATTCAGAGATCGCTGTGACACTGCTGGATTCAGAGATCGCTGTGACAATGGCTGGATTCAGAGATCGCTGTGACACTGGCTGGAGTCAGAGTTCGCTGTGACACTGGCTGGATTCAGAGATCGCTATGACACTGGCCGGAGTCAGAGATCGCTGTGACACTGGCTGTAGGCCGAGATCGCTGTGACTCTGGCTGGATTCAGAGATCGCTGTGACACTGGCTGGAGTCAGAGATCGCTGTGACACTGGCTGGAGTCAGAGATCGCTGTGACACTGGCTGGAGTCAGAGACCGCTGTGACACTGGCTGGAGTCTGAGATCGCTGTGACATTGGCCGGAGGCCGAGATCGCTGTGACACTGCCTGGAGTCAGAGATCGCTGTGACACTGGCTGGAGTCAGAGATCGCTGTGACACTGGCTGATTCAGAGATCGCTGTGACACTGCTGGATTCAGATATCGCTGTGACACAGGCAGGCATCAGACATTGCTGTGACACTGGCTGGATTCAGAGATCGCTATGACACTGGCCGGAGTCAGAGATCGCTGTGACACTGGCTGGAGTCAGAGATGGCTGAGACACTGGCTGGATTCAGAGATCGCTGTGACACTGGCTGGAGTCAGAGATTGCTTTGACACTGCTGGATTCGGAGATCGCTGTGACACTGGCTGTAGTCAGAGATCGCGTTGACACTGGCTGGAGTCAGAGACCCGTGTGTCACTTGCTGGATTCAGAGATCGGTGTGACACTGCTGGATTCAGAGATCGCTGTGACAATGGCTGGAATCAGAGATCGCTGTGACACTGGCTGGAATCAGAGATCGCTGTGACACTGGCTGGATTCAGAGATCGCTGTGACACTGGCCGGAGTCAAAGATCGCTGTGACACTGGCCGGATGCCGAGATCGCTGTGACACTGGTTGGATTCAGAGGTCGCTGTGACACTGCCTGGAGTCAGAGATGGCTGTCACACTGGCTGGAGTCAGAGATCGCTGTGACACTGGCTGGAGTCAGAGATCACTGTGACACTGGCTGGATTCAGAGATCGCTGTGACTCTGCTGGATTCAGAGATCGCTGTGACACTGGCAGGCATCAGACATCGCTGTGACACTGGCTGGATTCAAAGATCGCTATGACACTCGCCGGAGTCAGAGATCGCTGTGACACTGTCCGGAGGACGAGATCGCTGTGACACTGGCTGGATTCAGAGATCGCTGTGACACTGCCTGGAGTCAGAGATCGCTGTGACACTGGCTGGAGTCAGAGATCGCTGTGACACTGGCTGGCGTCAGAGATCGCTGTGACACTGGCTGGATTCAGAGATCGCTGTGACACTGGCTGGAGTCAGAGATTGCTTTGACACTGCTGGATTCAGAGATCGCTGTGACACTGGCTGTAGTCAGAGATCACGTTGACACTGGCTGGAGTCAGAGACCCCTATGTCACTTGCAGGATTCAGAGATCGCTGTGACACTGCTGGATTCAGAGATCGCTGTGACAATGGCTGGATTCAGAGATCGCTGTGACACTGGCTGGAGTCAGAGTTCGCTGTGACACTGGCTGGATTCAGAGATCGCTATGACACTGGCCGGAGTCAGAGATCGCTGTGACACTGGCTGTAGGCCGAGATCGCTGTGACTCTGGCTGGATTCAGAGATCGCTGTGACACTGGCTGGAGTCAGAGATCGCTGTGACACTGGCTGGAGTCAGAGATCGCTGTGACACTGGCTGGAGTCAGAGACCGCTGTGACACTGGCTGGAGTCTGAGATCGCTGTGACATTGGCCGGAGGCCGAGATCGCTGTGACATTGCCTGGAGTCAGAGATCGCTGTGACACTGGCTGGAGTCAGAGATCGCTGTGACACTGGCTGATTCAGAGATCGCTGTGACACTGCTGGATTCAGATATCGCTGTGACACTGGCAGGCATCAGACATTGCTGTGACACTGGCTGGATTCAGAGATCGCTATGACACTGGCCGGAGTCAGAGATCGCTGTGACACTGGCTGGAGTCAGAGATGGCTGAGACACTGGCTGGATTCAGAGATCGCTGTGACACTGGCTGGAGTCAGAGATTGCTTTGACACTGCTGGATTCGGAGATCGCTGTGACACTGGCTGTAGTCAGAGATCGCGTTGACACTAGCTGGAGTCAGAGACCCGTGTGCCACTTGCTGGATTCAGAGATCGGTGTGACACTGCTGGATTCAGAGATCGCTGTGACAATGGCTGGAATCAGAGATCGCTGTGACACTGGCTGGAATCAGAGATCGCTGTGACACTGGCTGGAGTCAGAGATCGCTGTGACACTGGCCGGAGGCCGAGATCGCTGTGACACTGGCTGGATTCAGAGGTCGCTGTGACACTGCCTGGAGTCAGAGATCGCTGTGACACTGGCTGGAGTCAGAGATCGCTGTGACACTGGCTGGAGTCAGAGATCGCTGTGACACTGGCTGGAGTCTGAGATCACTGTGACACTGGCCAGAGGCCGAGATCGCTGTGACACTGGCTGGAGTCAGAGATCGCTGTGACACTGGCTGGAGTCTGAGATCGCTGTGACATTGGCCAGAGGCCGAGATCGCTGTGACACTGGCTGGAATCAGAGATCGCTGTGACACTGGCTGGAGTCAGAGATCGCTGTGACACTGGCTGGAGTCAGAGATCGCTGTGACAGTGGCTGATTCAGGGATCGCTGTGACACTGGCTGGATTCAGATATCGCTGTGACACTGGCAGGCATCAGACATTGCTGTGACACTGGCTGGATTCAGAGATCGCTATGACACTGGCCGGAGTCAGAGATCGCTGTGACACTGCCTGGAGTCAGAGATCGCTGTGACACTGGCTGGAGTCAGAGATCGCTGTGACACTGGCTGGAGTCAGAGATCGCTGTGACACTGGCTGGAGTCTGAGATCGCTGTGACACTGGCCAGAGGCCGAGATCGCTGTGACACTTGCTGGATTCAGAGATCGCTGTGACACTGCCTGGAGTCAGAGATCGCTGTGACACTGGCTGGAGTCAGAGATCGCTGTGACACTGGCTGATTCAGAGATCGCTGTGACACTGCTGGATTCAGATATCGCTGTGACACTGGCAGGCATCAGACATTGCTGTGACACTGGCTGGATTCAGTGATCGCTATGACACTGGCTGGAGTCAGAGATCGCTGTGACACTGGCTGGAGTCAGAGATTGCTTTGACACTGCTGGATTCGGAGATCGCTGTGACACTGGCTGTAGTCAGAGATCGCGTTGACACTGGCTGGAGTCAGAGACCCGTGTGTCACTTGCTGGATTCAGAGATCGGTGTGACACTGCTGGATTCAGAGATCGCTGTGACAATGGCTGGAATCAGAGCTCGCTGTGACACTGGCTGGAATCAGAGATCGCTGTGACACTGGCTGGATTCAGAGATCGCTGTGACACTGGCCGGAGTCAAAGATCGCTGTGACACTGGCCGGATGCCGAGATCGCTGTGACACTGGTTGGATTCAGAGGTCGCTGTGACACTGCCTGGAGTCAGAGATGGCTGTCACACTGGCTGGAGTCAGAGATCGCTGTGACACTGGCTGGAGTCAGAGATCACTGTGACACTGGCTGGATTCAGAGATCGCTGTGACTCTGCTGGATTCAGAGATCGCTGTGACACTGGCAGGCATCAGACATCGCTGTGACACTGGCTGGATTCAAAGATCGCTATGACACTCGCCGGAGTCAGAGATCGCTGTGACACTGTCCGGAGGACGAGATCGCTGTGACACTGGCTGGATTCAGAGATCGCTGTGACACTGGCTGGATTCAGAGATCGCTGTGACACTGGCTGGAGTCAGAGATCGCTGTGACACTGGCTGGCGTCAGAGATCGCTGTGACACTGGCTGGATTCAGAGATCGCTGTGACACTGGCTGGAGTCAGAGATTGCTTTGACACTGCTGGATTCAGAGATCGCTGTGACACTGGCTGTAGTCAGAGATCACGTTGACACTGGCTGGAGTCAGAGACCCCTATGTCACTTGCTGGATTCAGAGATCGCTGTGACACTGCTGGATTCAGAGATCGCTGTGACAATGGCTGGATTCAGAGATCGCTGTGACACTGGCTGGAGTCAGAGTTCGCTGTGACACTGGCTGGATTCAGAGATCGCTATGACACTGGCCGGAGTCAGAGATCGCTGTGACACTGGCTGTAGGCCGAGATCGCTGTGACTCTGGCTGGATTCAGAGATCGCTGTGACACTGGCTGGAGTCAGAGATCGCTGTGACACTGGCTGGAGTCAGAGATCGCTGTGACACTGGCTGGAGTCAGAGACCGCTGTGACACTGGCTGGAGTCTGAGATCGCTGTGACATTGGCCGGAGGCCGAGATCGCTGTGACATTGCCTGGAGTCAGAGATCGCTGTGACACTGGCTGGAGTCAGAGATCGCTGTGACACTGGCTGATTCAGAGATCGCTGTGACACTGCTGGATTCAGATATCGCTGTGACACTGGCAGGCATCAGACATTGCTGTGACACTGGCTGGATTCAGAGATCGCTATGACACTGGCCGGAGTCAGAGATCGCTGTGACACTGGCTGGAGTCAGAGATGGCTGAGACACTGGCTGGATTCAGAGATCGCTGTGACACTGGCTGGAGTCAGAGATTGCTTTGACACTGCTGGATTCGGAGATCGCTGTGACACTGGCTGTAGTCAGAGATCGCGTTGACACTAGCTGGAATCAGAGACCCGTGTGCCACTTGCTGGATTCAGAGATCGGTGTGACACTGCTGGATTCAGAGATCGCTGTGACAATGGCTGGAATCAGAGATCGCTGTGACACTGGCTGGAATCAGAGATCGCTGTGACACTGGCTGGAGTCAGAGATCGCTGTGACACTGGCCGGAGGCCGAGATCGCTGTGACACTGGCTGGATTCAGAGGTCGCTGTGACACTGCCTGGAGTCAGAGATCGCTGTGACACTGGCTGGAGTCAGAGATCGCTGTGACACTGGCTGGAGTCAGAGATCGCTGTGACACTGGCTGGAGTCTGAGATCACTGTGACACTGGCCAGAGGCCGAGATCGCTGTGACACTGGCTGGAGTCAGAGATCGCTGTGACACTGGCTGGAGTCTGAGATCGCTGTGACATTGGCCAGAGGCCGAGATCGCTGTGACACTGGCTGGATTCAGAGATCGCTGTGACACTGGCTGGAGTCAGAGATCGCTGTGACACTGGCTGGAGTCAGAGATCGCTTTGACACTGGCTGATTCAGGGATCGCTGTGACACTGGCTGGATTCAGATATCGCTGTGACACTGGCAGGCATCAGACATTGCTGTGACACTGGCTGGATTCAGAGATCGCTATGACACTGGCCGGAGTCAGAGATCGCTGTGACACTGCCTGGAGTCAGAGATCGCTGTGACACTGGCTGGAGTCAGAGATCGCTGTGACACTGGCTGGAGTCAGAGATCGCTGTGACACTGGCTGGAGTCTGAGATCGCTGTGACACTGGCCAGAGGCCGAGATCGCTGTGACACTTGCTGGATTCAGAGATCGCTGTGACACTGCCTGGAGTCAGAGATCGCTGTGACACTGGCTGGAGTCAGAGATCGCTGTGACACTGGCTGATTCAGAGATCGCTGTGACACTGCTGGATTCAGATATCGCTGTGACACTGGCAGGCATCAGACATTGCTGTGACACTGGCTGGATTCAGTGATCGCTATGACACTGGCTGGAGTCAGAGATCGCTGTGACACTGTCCGGAGGCCGAGATCGCTGTGACACTGGCTGGATTCAGATGTCGCTGTGACACTGCCTGGAGTCAGATCGCTGAGACACTGGCTGGAAACAGAGATCGCTGTGACACTGGCTGGAGTCAGAGATCGCGTTGACACTGGCTGGAGTCAGAGATCCGTGTGTCACTTGCTGGAGTCAGAGATCGCTGTGACACTGCTGCATTCAGAGATCGCTGTGACAATGGCTGGAATCAGAGATCGCAGTGACACTGGCTGGAATCAGAGATCGCTGTGACACTGGCTGGATTCAGAGATCGCTGTGACACTGGCCGGAGTCAAAGATCGCTGTGACACTGGCTGATTCAGGGATCGCTGTGACACTGCTGGATTCAGATATCGCTGTGAGACTGGCAGGCATCAGACATTGCTGTGACACTGGCTGGATTCAGAGATCGCTGTGACACTGGCCGGAGTCAGAGATCGCTGTGACACTGCCTGGAGTCAGAGATCGCTGTGACACTGGCTGGAGTCAGAGATCGCTGTGACACTGGCTGGAGTCAGAGATCGCTGTGACACTGGCTGGAGTCTGAGATCGCTGTGACACTGGCCAGAGGCCGAGATCGCTGTGACACTGGCTGGATTCAGAGATCGCTGTGACACTGCCTGGAGTCAGAGATCGCTGTGACACTGGCTGGAGTCAGAGATCGCTGTGACACTGGCTGATTCAGAGATCGCTGTGACACTGCTGGATTCAGATATCGCTGTGACACTGGCAGGCATCAGACATTGCTGTGACACTGGCTGGATTCAGTGATCGCTATGACACTGGCTGGAGTCAGAGATCGCTGTGACACTGTCCGGAGGCCGAGATCGCTGTGACACTGGCTGGATTCAGAGGTCGCTGTGACACTGCCTGGAGTCAGATCGCTGTGACACTGGCTGGAGTCAGATATCGCTGTGACACTGGCTGGAGTCAGAGATCGCGTTGACACTGGCTGGAGTCAGAGAGCCGTGTGTCACTTGCTGGAGTCAGAGATCGCTGTGACACTGCTGCATTCAGAGATCGCTGTGACAATGGCTGGAATCAGAGATCGCTGTGACACTGGCTGGAATTAGAGATCGCTGTGACACTGGCTGGATTCAGAGATCGCTGTGACACTGGCCGGAGTCAAAGATCGCTGTGACACTGGCCGGAGGCCGAGATCGCTGTGACACTGGCTGGATTCAGAGGTCGCTGTGACACTGCCTGGAGTCAGAGATGGCTGTGACACTGGCTGGAGTCAGAGATCGCTGTGACACTGGCTGGAGTCAGAGATCGCTGTGACACTGCCTGGAGTCAGAGATCGCTGTGACACTGGCTGGAGTCAGAGATCGCTGTGACACTGGCTGATTCAGAGATCGCTGTCGCACTGCTGGATTCAGATATCGCTGTGACACTGGCAGGCATCAGACATTGCTGTGACACTGGCTGGATTCAGTGATCGCTATGACACTGGCCGGAGTCAGATATCGCTGTGACACTGTCCGGAGGCCGAGATCGCTGTGACACTGGCTGGATTCAGAGGTCGATGTGACACTGCCTGGAGTCAGAGATCGCTGTGACACTGGCTGGAGTCAGAGATCGCTGTGACACTGGCTGGAGTCAGAGATCGCGTTGACACTGGCTGGAGTCAGAGACCCGTGTGTCACTTGCTGGAGTCAGAGATCGCTGTGACACTGCTGCATTCAGAGATCGCTGTGACAATGGCTGGAATCAGAGATCGCTGTGACACTGGCTGGAATCAGAGATCGCTGTGACACTGGCTGGATTCAGAGATCGCTGTGACACTGGCCGGAGTCAAAGATCGCTATGACACTGGCCGGAGGCCGAGATCGCTGTGACACTGGCTGGAGTCAGAGATCGCTGTGACACTGGCTGGATTCAGAGATCGCTGTGACACTGGCCGGAGTCAAAGATCGCTGTGACACTGGCCGGATGCCGAGATCGCTGTGACACTGGTTGGATTCAGAGGTCGCTGTGACACTGCCTGGAGTCAGAGATGGCTGTCACACTGGCTGGAGTCAGAGATCGCTGTGACACTGGCTGGAGTCAGAGATCACTGTGACACTGGCTGGATTCAGAGATCGCTGTGACTCTGCTGGATTCAGAGATCGCTGTGACACTGGCAGGCATCAGACATCGCTGTGACACTGGCTGGATTCAAAGATCGCTATGACACTCGCCGGAGTCAGAGATCGCTGTGACACTGTCCGGAGGACGAGATCGCTGTGACACTGGCTGGATTCAGAGATCGCTGTGACACTGGCTGGATTCAGAGATCGCTGTGACACTGGCTGGAGTCAGAGATCGCTGTGACACTGGCTGGCGTCAGAGATCGCTGTGACACTGGCTGGATTCAGAGATCGCTGTGACACTGGCTGGAGTCAGAGATTGCTTTGACACTGCTGGATTCAGAGATCGCTGTGACACTGGCTGTAGTCAGAGATCACGTTGACACTGGCTGGAGTCAGAGACCCCTATGTCACTTGCTGGATTCAGAGATCGCTGTGACACTGCTGGATTCAGAGATCGCTGTGACAATGGCTGGATTCAGAGATCGCTGTGACACTGGCTGGAGTCAGAGTTCGCTGTGACACTGGCTGGATTCAGAGATCGCTATGACACTGGCCGGAGTCAGAGATCGCTGTGACACTGGCTGTAGGCCGAGATCGCTGTGACTCTGGCTGGATTCAGAGATCGCTGTGACACTGGCTGGAGTCAGAGATCGCTGTGACACTGGCTGGAGTCAGAGATCGCTGTGACACTGGCTGGAGTCAGAGACCGCTGTGACACTGGCTGGAGTCTGAGATCGCTGTGACATTGGCCGGAGGCCGAGATCGCTGTGACATTGCCTGGAGTCAGAGATCGCTGTGACACTGGCTGGAGTCAGAGATCGCTGTGACACTGGCTGATTCAGAGATCGCTGTGACACTGCTGGATTCAGATATCGCTGTGACACTGGCAGGCATCAGACATTGCTGTGACACTGGCTGGATTCAGAGATCGCTATGACACTGGCCGGAGTCAGAGATCGCTGTGACACTGGCTGGAGTCAGAGATGGCTGAGACACTGGCTGGATTCAGAGATCGCTGTGACACTGGCTGGAGTCAGAGATTGCTTTGACACTGCTGGATTCGGAGATCGCTGTGACACTGGCTGTAGTCAGAGATCGCGTTGACACTAGCTGGAATCAGAGACCCGTGTGCCACTTGCTGGATTCAGAGATCGGTGTGACACTGCTGGATTCAGAGATCGCTGTGACAATGGCTGGAATCAGAGATCGCTGTGACACTGGCTGGAATCAGAGATCGCTGTGACACTGGCTGGAGTCAGAGATCGCTGTGACACTGGCCGGAGGCCGAGATCGCTGTGACACTGGCTGGATTCAGAGGTCGCTGTGACACTGCCTGGAGTCAGAGATCGCTGTGACACTGGCTGGAGTCAGAGATCGCTGTGACACTGGCTGGAGTCAGAGATCGCTGTGACACTGGCTGGAGTCTGAGATCACTGTGACACTGGCCAGAGGCCGAGATCGCTGTGACACTGGCTGGAGTCAGAGATCGCTGTGACACTGGCTGGAGTCTGAGATCGCTGTGACATTGGCCAGAGGCCGAGATCGCTGTGACACTGGCTGGATTCAGAGATCGCTGTGACACTGGCTGGAGTCAGAGATCGCTGTGACACTGGCTGGAGTCAGAGATCGCTTTGACACTGGCTGATTCAGGGATCGCTGTGACACTGGCTGGATTCAGATATCGCTGTGACACTGGCAGGCATCAGACATTGCTGTGACACTGGCTGGATTCAGAGATCGCTGTGACACTGGCTGGAGTCAGAGATCGCTGTGACACTGGCTGGAGTCAGAGATCGCTGTGACACTGGCTGGAGTCTGAGATCGCTGTGACACTGGCCAGAGGCCGAGATCGCTGTGACACTTGCTGGATTCAGAGATCGCTGTGACACTGCCTGGAGTCAGAGATCGCTGTGACACTGGCTGGAGTCAGAGATCGCTGTGACACTGGCTGATTCAGAGATCGCTGTGACACTGCTGGATTCAGATATCGCTGTGACACTGGCAGGCATCAGACATTGCTGTGACACTGGCTGGATTCAGTGATCGCTATGACACTGGCTGGAGTCAGAGATCGCTGTGACACTGTCCGGAGGCCGAGATCGCTGTGACACTGGCTGGATTCAGATGTCGCTGTGACACTGCCTGGAGTCAGATCGCTGAGACACTGGCTGGAAACAGAGATCGCTGTGACACTGGCTGGAGTCAGAGATCGCGTTGACACTGGCTGGAGTCAGAGATCCGTGTGTCACTTGCTGGAGTCAGAGATCGCTGTGACACTGCTGCATTCAGAGATCGCTGTGACAATGGCTGGAATCAGAGATCGCAGTGACACTGGCTGGAATCAGAGATCGCTGTGACACTGGCTGGATTCAGAGATCGCTGTGACACTGGCCGGAGTCAAAGATCGCTGTGACACTGGCTGATTCAGGGATCGCTGTGACACTGCTGGATTCAGATATCGCTGTGAGACTGGCAGGCATCAGACATTGCTGTGACACTGGCTGGATTCAGAGATCGCTGTGACACTGGCCGGAGTCAGAGATCGCTGTGACACTGCCTGGAGTCAGAGATCGCTGTGACACTGGCTGGAGTCAGAGATCGCTGTGACACTGGCTGGAGTCAGAGATCGCTGTGACACTGGCTGGAGTCTGAGATCGCTGTGACACTGGCCAGAGGCCGAGATCGCTGTGACACTGGCTGGATTCAGAGATCGCTGTGACACTGCCTGGAGTCAGAGATCGCTGTGACACTGGCTGGAGTCAGAGATCGCTGTGACACTGGCTGATTCAGAGATCGCTGTGACACTGCTGGATTCAGATATCGCTGTGACACTGGCAGGCATCAGACATTGCTGTGACACTGGCTGGATTCAGTGATCGCTATGACACTGGCTGGAGTCAGAGATCGCTGTGACACTGTCCGGAGGCCGAGATCGCTGTGACACTGGCTGGATTCAGAGGTCGCTGTGACACTGCCTGGAGTCAGATCGCTGTGACACTGGCTGGAGTCAGATATCGCTGTGACACTGGCTGGAGTCAGAGATCGCGTTGACACTGGCTGGAGTCAGAGAGCCGTGTGTCACTTGCTGGAGTCAGAGATCGCTGTGACACTGCTGCATTCAGAGATCGCTGTGACAATGGCTGGAATCAGAGATCGCTGTGACACTGGCTGGAATTAGAGATCGCTGTGACACTGGCTGGATTCAGAGATCGCTGTGACACTGGCCGGAGTCAAAGATCGCTGTGACACTGGCCGGAGGCCGAGATCGCTGTGACACTGGCTGGATTCAGAGGTCGCTGTGACACTGCCTGGAGTCAGAGATGGCTGTGACACTGGCTGGAGTCAGAGATCGCTGTGACACTGGCTGGAGTCAGAGATCGCTGTGACACTGCCTGGAGTCAGAGATCGCTGTGACACTGGCTGGAGTCAGAGATCGCTGTGACACTGGCTGATTCAGAGATCGCTGTCGCACTGCTGGATTCAGATATCGCTGTGACACTGGCAGGCATCAGACATTGCTGTGACACTGGCTGGATTCAGTGATCGCTATGACACTGGCCGGAGTCAGATATCGCTGTGACACTGTCCGGAGGCCGAGATCGCTGTGACACTGGCTGGATTCAGAGGTCGATGTGACACTGCCTGGAGTCAGAGATCGCTGTGACACTGGCTGGAGTCAGAGATCGCTGTGACACTGGCTGGAGTCAGAGATCGCGTTGACACTGGCTGGAGTCAGAGACCCGTGTGTCACTTGCTGGAGTCAGAGATCGCTGTGACACTGCTGCATTCAGAGATCGCTGTGACAATGGCTGGAATCAGAGATCGCTGTGACACTGGCTGGAATCAGAGATCGCTGTGACACTGGCTGGATTCAGAGATCGCTGTGACACTGGCCGGAGTCAAAGATCGCTATGACACTGGCCGGAGGCCGAGATCGCTGTGACACTGGCTGGAGTCAGAGATCGCTGTGACACTGGCTGGAGTCAGAGATCGCTGTGACACTGGCTGGAGTCAGAGATCGCTGTTACACTGGCTATATTCTAACATCGCTGTGACACTGGCTGGAGTCAGAGATCACTGTGACACTGCTGGATTCAGAGATCGCTGTGACACTGGCTGGAGTCAGAAATCGCGTTGACACTGGCTGGAGTCAGAGACCCGTGTGTCACTTGCTGGAGTCAGAGATCGCTGTGACACTGCTGGATTCAGAGATCGCTGTGACAATGGCTGGAATCAGAGATCGCTGTGACACTGGCTGGAATCAGAGATCGCTTTGACACTGGCTGGAGTCAGAGATCGCTGTGACACTGGCTGGATTCAGAGATTGCTATGACACTGGCCGGAGTCTGAGATCGCTGTGAGACTGGCCGGAGGCCGAGATCGCTGTGACACTGGCTGGATTCAGAGGTCGCTGTGACACTGCCTGGAGTCAGAGATCGCTGTGACACTGGCTGAAGTCAGAGATCGCTGTGACACTGGCTGATTCAGAGATCGCTGTGACACTGCTGGATTCAGAGATCGCTGTGACACTGGCAGGCATCAGACATCGCTGTGACACTGGCTGGATTCAGAGATCGCTATGAAACTGGCCGGAGTCAGAGATCGCTGTGACACTTTCTGGAGGCCAAGATCGCTGTGACACTGGCTGGAGTCAGAGATCGCTGTGACACTGGCTGGATTCAGAGATCGCTGTGACACTGGCAGGCATCAGACATCGCTGTGACACTGGCTGGATTCAGAGATCGCTATGACACTGGCCGGAGTCAGAGATCGCTGTGACACTGTCCGGAGGACGAGATCACTGTGACACTGGCTGGATTCAGAGATCGCGTTGACACTGCCTGAAGTCAGAGATCGCTGTGACACTGGCTGGAGTCAGAGATCGCTGTGACACTGGCTGGCGTCAGAGATCGCTGTGACACTGGCTGGAGTCACAGATCGCTGTGACACTGGCTGGAGTCAGAGATCGCTGTGACACTGGCTGGATTCAGAGATCGCTGTGACACTGGCTGGAGTCAGAGATTGCTTTGACACTGCTGGATTCAGAGATCGCTGTTACACTGGCTGTAGTCAGAGATCGCGTTGACACTGGCTGTAGTCAGAGATCGCGTTGACACTGGCTGGAGTCAGAGACCCGTGTGTCACTTGCTGGATTCACAAATCGCTGTGACACTGCTTGATTCAGAGATCGCTGTGACAATGGTTGGAATCAGAGATCGCTGTGACACTGGCTGGAATCAGAGATCGCTGTACACTGGCTGGAGTCAGAGATCGCTGTGACACTGGCTGGATTCAGAGGTCGCTATGACACTGGCCGGAGTCAGAGATCGCTGTGACACTGGCCGGAGGCCGAGATCGCTGTGACTCTGGCTTGATTCAGATGTCGCTGTGACACTGCCTGGAGTCAGAGATCGCTGTGACACTGGCTGGAGTCAGAGATCGCTGTGACACTGGCAGGAGTCAGAGATCGCTGTGACACTGGCTGGAGTCAGAGATCGCTGTGACACTGGCCGGAGGCCGAGATCGCTGTGACACTGGCTGGATTCAGAGATCGCTGTGACACTGCCTGGAGTCAGAGATCGCTGTGACACTGGCTGGAGTCAGAGATCGCTGTGACACTGGCTGATTCAGAGATCGCTGTGACACTGCTGGATTCAGATATCGCTGTGACATTGGCAGGCATCAGACATTGCTGTGACACTGGCTGGATTCAGAGATCGCTATGACACTGGCCGGAGTCAGAGATCGCTGTCACATTGTCCAGAGGCCGAGATCGCTGTGACACTGGCTGGATTCAGAGGTCGCTGTGACACTGGCTGGAGTCAGAGATCGCTGTGACACTGGCTGGAGTCAGAGATCGCGTTGACACTGGCTGGAGTCAGAGACCGGTGTGTCACTTGCTGAAGTCAGAGATCGCTGTGACAGTGCTGTATTCAGAGATCGCTGTGACAATGGCTGGAATCAGAGATCGCTGTGACACTGGCTGGAATCAGAGATCGCTGTGACACTGGCTGGAGTCAGAGATCGCTGTGACACTGGCTGGATTCAGAGATCGCTATGACACTGGCCGGAGTCAGAGATCGCTGTGACACTGGCCGGAGGCCGAGATCGCTGTGACTCTGGCTGGATTCAGAGGTCGCTGTGACACTGCCTGGAGTCAGAGATCGCTGTGACACTGGCTGGCGTCAGAGATCGCTGTGACACTGGCTGATTCAGAGATCGCTGTGACACTGCTGGATTCAGAGATCGCTGTGACACTGGCTGTAGTCAGAGATCGCGTTGACACTGGCTGGAGTCAGAGGCCCGTGTGTCACTTGCTGGATTCAGAGATCGCTGTGACACTGCTGGATTCAGAGATCGCTGTGACAATGGCTGGAATCAGAGATCGCTGTGACACTGGCTGGAATCAGAGATCGCTGTGACACTGGCTGGGGTCAGAGATTGCTGTGACACTGGCTGGATTCAGAGATCGCTATGACACTGGCCGGAGTCAGAGATCGCTGTGACTCTGGCTGGATTCAGAGGTCGCTGTGACACTGCCTGGAATCAGAGATCGCTGTGACACTGGCTGGAGTCAGAGATCGCTGTGACACTGGCTGGATTCAGAGATCGCTGTGACACTGGCTGGAGTCTAAGATCGCTGTGCCACTGGCCAGAGGCCGAGATCGCTGTGACACTGGCTGGATTCAGAGATCGCTGTGACACTGCCTGGAGTCAGAGATCGCTGTGACACTGGCTGGAGTCAGAGATCGCTGTGACACTGGCTGATTCAGAGATCGCTGTGAATCTGCTGGATTCAGATATCGCTGTGACACTGGCAGGCATCAGACATTGCTGTGACACTGGCTGGATTCAGTGATCGCTATGACACTGGCCGGTGTCAGAGATCGCTGTGACACTGTCCGGAGGCCGAGATTGCTGTGACACTGGCTGGATTCAGAGGTCGCTGTGACACTGCCTGGAGTCAGAGATCGTCTTGACACTGGCTGGAGTCAGAGATCGCTGTGACACTGGCTGGAGTCAGAGATCGCGTTGACACTGGCTGGAGTCAGAGACCCGTGTGTCACTTGCTGGAGTCAGAGATCGCTGTGACACTGCTGCATTCAGAGATCGCTGTGACAATGGCTGGAATCAGAGATCGCTGTGACACTGGCTTGAATCAGAGATCGCTGTGACACTGGCTGGATTCAGAGATCGCTGTGACACTGGCCGGAGTCAAAGATCGCTGTGACACTGGCCGGAGGCCGAGATCGCTGTGACACTGGTTGGATTCAGAGGTCGCTGTGACACTGCCTGGAGTCAGAGATGGCTGTGACACTGGCTGGAGTCAGAGATCGCTGTGACACTGGCTGGAGTCAGAGATCACTGTGACACTGGCTGGATTCAGAGATCGCTGTGACTCTGCTGGATTCAGAGATCGCTGTGACACTGGCAGGCATCAGACATCGCTGTGACACTGGCTGGATTCAGAGATCGCTATGACACTCACTGGAGTCAGAGATCGCTGTGACACTGTCCGGAGGACGAGATCGCTGTGACACTGGCTGGATTCAGAGATCGCTGTGACACTGCCTGGAGTCAGAGATTGCTGTGACACTGGCTGGAGTCAGAGATCGCTGTGACACTGGCTGGCGTCAGAGATCGCTGTGACACTGGCTGGATTCAGAGATCGCTGTGACACTGGCTGGAGTCAGAGATTGCTTTGACACTGCTGGATTCAGAGATCGCTGTGACACTGGCTGTAGTCAGAGATCACGTTGACACTGGCTGGAGTCAGAGACCCCTATGTCACTTGCTGGATTCAGAGATCGCTGTGACACTGCTGGATTCAGAGATCGCTGTGACAATGGGTGGATTCAGAGATCGCTGTGACACTGGCTGGAATCAGAGATCGCTGTGACACTGGCTGGAGTCAGAGATCGCTGTGACACTGGCTGGATTCAGAGATCGCTGTGACACTGGCCGGAGTCAAAGATCGCTGTGACACTGGCTGATTCAGGGATCGCTGTGACACTGCTGGATTCAGATATCGCTGTGAGACTGGCAGGCATCAGACATTGCTGTGACACTGGCTGGATTCAGAGATCGCTGTGACACTGGCCGGAGTCAGAGATCGCTGTGACACTGCCTGGAGTCAGAGATCGCTGTGACACTTCTGGAGTCAGAGATCGCTGTGACACTGGCTGGAGTCAGAGATCGCTGTGACACTGGCTGGAGTCTGAGATCGCTGTGACACTGGCCAGAGGCCGAGATCGCTGTGACACTGGCTGGATTCAGAGATCGCTGTGACACTGCCTGGAGTCAGAGATCGCTGTGACACTGGCTGGAGTCAGAGATCGCTGTGACACTGGCTGATTCAGAGATCGCTGTGACACTGCTGGATTCAGATATCGCTGTGACACTGGCAGGCATCAGACATTGCTGTGACACTGGCTGGATTCAGTGATCGCTATGACACTGGCTGGAGTCAGAGATCGCTGTGACACTGTCCGGAGGCCGAGATCGCTGTGACACTGGCTGGATTCAGAGGTCGCTGTGACACTGCCTGGAGTCAGATCGCTGTGACACTGGCTGGAGTCAGATATCGCTGTGACACTGTCTGGAGTCAGAGATCGCGTTGACACTGGCTGGAGTCAGAGAGCCGTGTGTCACTTGCTGGAGTCAGAGATCGCTGTGACACTGCTGCATTCAGAGATCGCTGTGACAATGGCTGGAATCAGAGATCGCTGTGACACTGGCTGGAATCAGAGATCGCTGTGACACTGGCTGGATTCAGAGATCGCTGTGACACTGGCCGGAGTCAAAGATCGCTGTGACACTGGCCGGAGGCCGAGATCGCTGTGACACTGGCTGGATTCAGAGGTCGCTGTGACACTGCCTGGAGTCAGAGATGGCTGTGACACTGGCTGGAGTCAGAGATCGCTGTGACACTGGCTGGAGTCAGAGATCGCTGTGACACTGCCTGGAGTCAGAGATCGCTGTGACACTGGCTGGAGTCAGAGATCGCTGTGACACTGGCTGATTCAGAGATCGCTGTCGCACTGCTGGATTCAGATATCGCTGTGACACTGGCAGGCATCAGACATTGCTGTGACACTGGCTGGATTCAGTGATCGCTATGACACTGGCCGGAGTCAGATATCGCTGTGACACTGTCCGGAGGCCGAGATCGCTGTGACACTGGCTGGATTCAGAGGTCGATGTGACACTGCCTGGAGTCAGAGATCGCTGTGACACTGGCTGGAGTCAGAGATCGCTGTGACACTGGCTGGAGTCAGAGATCGCGTTGACACTGGCTGGAGTCAGAGACCCGTGTGTCACTTGCTGGAGTCAGAGATCGCTGTGACACTGCTGCATTCAGAGATCGCTGTGACAATGGCTGGAATCAGAGATCGCTGTGACACTGGCTGGAATCAGAGATCGCTGTGACACTGGCTGGATTCAGAGATCGCTGTGACACTGGCCGGAGTCAAAGATCGCTATGACACTGGCCGGAGGCCGAGATCGCTGTGACACTGGCTGGAGTCAGAGATCGCTGTGACACTGGCTGGAGTCAGAGATCGCTGTGACACTGGCTGGAGTCAGAGATCGCTGTTACACTGGCTATATTCTAACATCGCTGTGACACTGGCTGGCGTCAGAGATCACTGTGACACTGCTGGATTCAGAGATCGCTGTGACACTGGCTGGAGTCAGAAATCGCGTTGACACTGGCTGGAGTCAGAGACCCGTGTGTCACTTGCTGGAGTCAGAGATCGCTGTGACACTGCTGGATTCAGAGATCGCTGTGACAATGGCTGGAATCAGAGATCGCTGTGACACTGGCTGGAATCAGAGATCGCTTTGACACTGGCTGGAGTCAGAGATCGCTGTGACACTGGCTGGATTCAGAGATTGCTATGACACTGGCCGGAGTCTGAGATCGCTGTGACACTGGCCGGAGGCCGAGATCGCTGTGACACTGGCTGGATTCAGAGGTCGCTGTGACACTGCCTGGAGTCAGAGATCGCTGTGACACTGGCTGGAGTCAGAGATCGCTGTGACACTGGCTGATTCAGAGATCGCTGTGACACTGCTGGATTCAGAGATCGCTGTGACACTGGCAGGCATCAGACATCGCTGTGACACTGGCTGGATTCAGAGATCGCTATGAAACTGGCCGGAGTCAGAGATCGCTGTGACACTGTCTGGAGGCCGAGATCGCTGTGACACTGGCTGGAGTCAGAGATCGCTGTGACACTGGCTGGATTCAGAGATCGCTGTGACACTGGCAGGCATCAGACATCGCTGTGACACTGGCTGGATTCAGAGATCGCTATGACACTGGCCGGAGTCAGAGATCGCTGTGACACTGTCCGGAGGACGAGATCACTGTGACACTGGCTGGATTCAGAGATCGCGTTGACACTGCCTGAAGTCAGAGATCGCTGTGACACTGGCTGGAGTCAGAGATCGCTGTGACACTGGCTGGCTTCAGAGATCGCTGTGACACTGGCTGGAGTCACAGATCGCTGTGACACTGGCTGGAGTCAGAGATCGCTGAGACACTGGCTGGATTCAGAGATCGCTGTGACACTGGCTGGAGTCAGAGATTGCTTTGACACTGCTGGATTCAGAGATCGCTGTTACACTGGCTGTAGTCAGAGATCGCGTTGACACTGGCTGTAGTCAGAGATCGCGTTGACACTGGCTGGAGTCAGAGACCCGTGTGTCACTTGCTGGATTCACAAATCGCTGTGACACTGCTTGATTCAGAGATCGCTGTGACAATGGCTGGAATCAGAGATCGCTGTGACACTGGCTGGAATCAGAGATCGCTGTGACACTGGCTGGAGTCAGAGATCGCTGTGACACTGGCTGGATTCAGAGGTCGCTATGACACTGGCCGGAGTCAGAGATCGCTGTGACACTGGCCGGAGGCCGAGATCGATGTGACTCTGGCTTGATTCAGATGTCGCTGTGACACTGCCTGGAGTCAGAGATCGCTGTGACACTGGCTGGAGTCAGAGATCGCTGTGACACTGGCAGGAGTCAGAGATCGCTGTGACACTGGCTGGAGTCTGAGATCGCTGTGACACTGGCCGGAGGCCGAGATCGCTGTGACACTGGCTGGATTCAGAGATCGCTGTGACACTGCCTGGAGTCAGAGATCGCTGTGACACTGGCTGGAGTCAGAGATCGCTGTGACACTGGCTGATTCAGAGATCGCTGTGACACTGCTGGATTCAGATATCGCTGTGACATTGGCAGGCATCAGACATTGCTGTGACACTGGCTGGATTCAGAGATCGCTATGACACTGGCCGGAGTCAGAGATCGCTGTCACACTGTCCAGAGGCCGAGATCGCTGTGACACTGGCTGGATTCAGAGGTCGCTGTGACACTGGCTGGAGTCAGAGATCGCTGTGACACTGGCTGGAGTCAGAGATCGCGTTGACACTGGCTGGAGTCAGAGACCGGTGTGTCACTTGCTGAAGTCAGAGATCGCTGTGACACTGCTGTATTCAGAGATCGCTGTGACAATGGCTGGAATCAGAGATCGCTGTGACACTGGCTGGAATCAGAGATCGCTGTGACACTGGCTGGAGTCAGAGATCGCTGTGACACTGGCTGGATTCAGAGATCGCTATGACACTGGCCGGAGTCAGAGATCGCTGTGACACTGGCCGGAGGCCGAGATCGCTGTGACTCTGGCTGGATTCAGAGGTCGCTGTGACACTGCCTGGAGTCAGAGATCGCTGTGACACTGGCTGGCGTCAGAGATCGCTGTGACACTGGCTGATTCAGAGATCGCTGTGACACTGCTGGATTCAGAGATCGCTGTGACACTGGCTGTAGTCAGAGATCGCGTTGACACTGGCTGGAGTCAGAGGCCCGTGTGTCACTTGCTGGATTCAGAGATCGCTGTGACACTGCTGGATTCAGAGATCGCTGTGACAATGGCTGGAATCAGAGATCGCTGTGACACTGGCTGGAATCAGAGATCGCTGTGACACTGGCTGGGGTCAGAGATTGCTGTGACACTGGCTGGATTCAGAGATCGCTGTGACACTGGCCGGAGTCAGAGATCGCTGTGACTCTGCCTGGATTCAGAGGTCGCTGTGACACTGCCTGGAATCAGAGATCGCTGTGACACTGGCTGGAGTCAGAGATCGCTGTGACACTGGCTGGAGTCAGAGATCGCTGTGACACTGGCTGGAGTCTAAGATCGCTGTGCCACTGGCCAGAGGCCGAGATCGCTGTGACACTGGCTGGATTCAGAGATCGCTGTGACACTGCCTGGAGTCAGAGATCGCTGTGACACTGGCTGGAGTCAGAGATCGCTGTGACACTGGCTGATTCAGAGATCGCTGTGAATCTGCTGGATTCAGATATCGCTATGACACTGGCCGGTGTCAGAGATCGCTGTGACACTGTCCGGAGGCCGAGATTGCTGTGACACTGGCTGGATTCAGAGGTCGCTGTGACACTGCCTGGAGTCAGAGATCGTCTTGACACTGGCTGGAGTCAGAGATCGCTGTGACACTGGCTGGAGTCAGAGATCGCGTTGACACTGGCTGGAGTCAGAGACCCGTGTGTCACTTGCTGGAGTCAGAGATCGCTGTGACACTGCTGCATTCAGAGATCGCTGTGACAATGGCTGGAATCAGAGATCGCTGTGACACTGGCTTGAATCAGAGATCGCTGTGACACTGGCTGGATTCAGAGATCGCTGTGACACTGGCCGGAGTCAAAGATCGCTGTGACACTGGCCGGAGGCCGAGATCGCTGTGACACTGGTTGGATTCAGAGGTCGCTGTGACACTGCCTGGAGTCAGAGATGGCTGTGACACTGGCTGGAGTCAGAGATCGCTGTGACACTGGCTGGAGTCAGAGATCACTGTGACACTGGCTGGATTCAGAGATCGCTGTGACTCTGCTGGATTCAGAGATCGCTGTGACACTGGCAGGCATCAGACATCGCTGTGACACTGGCTGGATTCAGAGATCGCTATGACACTCACTGGAGTCAGAGATCGCTGTGACACTGTCCGGAGGACGAGATCGCTGTGACACTGGCTGGATTCAGAGATCGCTGTGACACTGCCTGGAGTCAGAGATTGCTGTGACACTGGCTGGAGTCAGAGATCGCTGTGACACTGGCTGGCGTCAGAGATCGCTGTGACACTTGCTGGATTCAGAGATCGCTGTGACACTGGCTGGAGTCAGAGATTGCTTTGACACTGCTGGATTCAGAGATCGCTGTGACACTGGCTGTAGTCAGAGATCACGTTGACACTGGCTGGAGTCAGAGACCCCTATGTCACTTGCTGGATTCAGAGATCGCTGTGACACTGCTGGATTCAGTGATCGCTGTGACAATGGCTGGATTCAGAGATCGCTGTGACACTGGCTGGAATCAGAGATCGCTGTGACACTGGCTGGAGTCAGAGATCGCTGTGACACTGGCTGGATTCAGTGATCGCTATGACACTGGCCGGAGTCAGAGATCGCTGTGACACTGGCTGTAGGCCGAGATCGCTGTGACTCTGGCTGGATTCAGAGATCGCTGTGACACAGGCTGGAGTCAGAGATCGCTGTGACACTGGCTGGAGTCAGAGATCGCTGTGACACTGGCTGGAGTCTGAGATCGCTGTGACACTGGCTGGAGTCAGAGATCGCTGTGACACTGGCTGGAGTCTGAGATCGCTGTGACATTGGCCGGAGGCCGAGATCGCTGTGACACTGCCTGGAGTCAGAGATCGCTGTGCCACTGCCTGGATTCAGAGATCGCTGTGACACTGGCTGATTCAGAGATCGCTGTGACACTTCTGGATTCAGATATCGCTGTGACACTGGCAGGCATCAGACATTGCTGTGACACTGGCTGGATTCAGAGATCGCTATGACACTGGCCGGAGTCAGAGATCTCTGTGACACTGGCTGGAGTCAGAGATGGCTGAGACACTGGCTGGATTCAGAGATCGCTGTGACACTGGCTGGAGTCAGAGATTGCTTTGACACTGCTGGATTCGGAGATCGCTGTGACACTGGCTGTAGTCAGAGATCGCGTTGACATTGGCTGGAGTCAGAGACCCGTGTGTCACTTGCTGGATTCAGAGATCGGTGTGACACTGCTGGATTCAGAGATCGCTGTGACAATGGCTGGAATCAGAGATCGCTGTGACACTGGCTGGAATCAGAGATCGCTGTGACACTGGCTGGAGTCAGAGATCGCAGTGACACTGGCCGGAGGCCGAGATCGCTGCGACTCTGGCTGGATTCAGAGGTCGCTGTGACACTGCCTGGAGTCAGAGATCGCTGTGACACTGGCTGGAGTCAGAGATCGCTGTGACACTGGCTGGAGTCAGAGATCGCTGTGACACTGGCTGGAGTCTGAGATCACTGTGACACTGGCCAGAGGCCGAGATCGCTGTGACACTGGCTGGAGTCAGAGATCGCTGTGACACTGGCTGGAGTCTGAGATCGCTGTGACATTGGCCGGAGGCCGAGATCGCTGTGACACTGGCTGGATTCAGAGATCTCTGTGACACTGGCTGGAGTCAGAGATCGCTGTGACACTGGCTGGAGTCAGAGATCGCTGTGACACTGGCTGATTCAGGGATCGCTGTGACACTGCTGGATTCAGATATCGCTGTGACACTGGCAGGCATCAGACATTGCTGTGACACTGGCTGGATTCAGTGATCGCTATGACACTGGCCGGAGTCAGAGATCGCTGTGACACTGTCCGGAGGCCGAGATTGCTGTGACACTGGCTGGATTCAGAGGTCGCTGTGACACTGCCTGGAGTCAGAGATCGTCTTGACACTGGCTGGAGTCAGAGATCGCTGTGACACTGGCTGGAGTCAGAGATCGCGTTGACACTGGCTGGAGTCTGAGACCCGTGTGTCACTTGCTGGAGTCAGAGATCGCTGTGACACTGGCTGGGGTCAGAGATTGCTGTGACACTGGCTGGATTCAGAGATCGCTATGACACTGGCCGGAGTCAGAGATCGCTGTGACTCTGGCTGGATTCAGAGGTCGCTGTGACACTGCCTGGAATCAGAGATCGCTGTGACACTGGCTGGAGTCAGAGATCGCTGTGACACTGGCTGGAGTCAGAGATCGCTGTGACACTGGCTGGAGTCTAAGATCGCTGTGCCACTGGCCAGAGGCCGAGATCGCTGTGACACTGGCTGGATTCAGAGATCGCTGTGACACTGCCTGGAGTCAGAGATCGCTGTGACACTGGCTGGAGTCAGAGATCGCTGTGACACTGGCTGATTCAGAGATCGCTGTGAATCTGCTGGATTCAGATATCGCTGTGACACTGGCAGGCATCAGACATTGCTGTGACACTGGCTGGATTCAGTGATCGCTATGACACTGGCCGGTGTCAGAGATCGCTGTGACACTGTCCGGAGGCCGAGATTGCTGTGACACTGGCTGGATTCAGAGGTCGCTGTGACACTGCCTGGAGTCAGAGATCGTCTTGACACTGGCTGGAGTCAGAGATCGCTGTGACACTGGCTGGAGTCAGAGATCGCGTTGACACTGGCTGGAGTCAGAGACCCGTGTGTCACTTGCTGGAGTCAGAGATCGCTGTGACACTGCTGCATTCAGAGATCGCTGTGACAATGGCTGGAATCAGAGATCGCTGTGACACTGGCTTGAATCAGAGATCGCTGTGACACTGGCTGGATTCAGAGATCGCTGTGACACTGGCCGGAGTCAAAGATTGCTGTGACACTGGCCGGAGGCCGAGATCGCTGTGACACTGGTTGGATTCAGAGGTCGCTGTGACACTGCCTGGAGTCAGAGATGGCTGTGACACTGGCTGGAGTCAGAGATCGCTGTGACACTGGCTGGAGTCAGAGATCACTGTGACACTGGCTGGATTCAGAGATCGCTGTGACTCTGCTGGATTCAGAGATCGCTGTGACACTGGCAGGCATCAGACATCGCTGTGACACTGGCTGGATTCAGAGATCGCTATGACACTCACTGGAGTCAGAGATCGCTGTGACACTGTCCGGAGGACGAGATCGCTGTGACACTGGCTGGATTCAGAGATTGCTGTGACACTGCCTGGAGTCAGAGATTGCTGTGACACTGGCTGGAGTCAGAGATCGCTGTGACACTGGCTGGCGTCAGAGATCGCTGTGACACTGGCTGGATTCAGAGATCGCTGTGACACTGGCTGGAGTCAGAGATTGCTTTGACACTGCTGGATTCAGAGATCGCTGTGACACTGGCTGTAGTCAGAGATCACGTTGACACTGGCTGGAGTCAGAGACCCCTATGTCACTTGCTGGATTCAGAGATCGCTGTGACACTGCTGGATTCAGAGATCGCTGTGACAATGGCTGGATTCAGAGATCGCTGTGACACTGGCTGGAATCAGAGATCGCTGTGACACTGGCTGGAGTCAGAGATCGCTGTGACACTGGCTGGATTCAGTGATCGCTATGACACTGGCCGGAGTCAGAGATCGCTGTGACACTGGCTGTAGGCCGAGATCGCTGTGACTCTGGCTGGATTCAGAGATCGCTGTGACACAGGCTGGAGTCAGAGATCGCTGTGACACTGGCTGGAGTCAGAGATCGCTGTGACACTGGCTGGAGTCTGAGATCGCTGTGACACTGGCTGGAGTCAGAGATCGCTGTGACACTGGCTGGAGTCTGAGATCGCTGTGACATTGGCCGGAGGCCGAGATCGCTGTGACACTGCCTGGAGTCAGAGATCGCTGTGCCACTGCCTGGAGTCAGAGATCGCTGTGACACTGGCTGATTCAGAGATCGCTGTGACACTTCTGGATTCAGATATCGCTGTGACACTGGCAGGCATCAGACATTGCTGTGACACTGGCTGGATTCAGAGATCGCTATGACACTGGCCGGAGTCAGAGATCGCTGTGACACTGGCTGGAGTCAGAGATGGCTGAGACACTGGCTGGATTCAGAGATCGCTGTGACACTGGCTGGAGTCAGAGATTGCTTTGACACTGCTGGATTCGGAGATCGCTGTGACACTGGCTGTAGTCAGAGATCGCGTTGACATTGGCTGGAGTCAGAGACCCGTGTGTCACTTGCTGGATTCAGAGATCGGTGTGACACTGCTGGATTCAGAGATCGCTGTGACAATGGCTGGAATCAGAGATCGCTGTGACACTGGCTGGAATCAGAGATCGCTGTGACACTGGCTGGAGTCAGAGATCGCAGTGACACTGGCCGGAGGCCGAGATCGCTGCGACTCTGGCTGGATTCAGAGGTCGCTGTGACACTGCCTGGAGTCAGAGATCGCTGTGACACTGGCTGGAGTCAGAGATCGCTGTGACACTGGCTGGAGTCAGAGATCGCTGTGACACTGGCTGGAGTCTGAGATCACTGTGACACTGGCCAGAGGCCGAGATCGCTGTGACACTGGCTGGAGTCAGAGATCGCTGTGACACTGGCTGGAGTCTGAGATCGCTGTGACATTGGCCGGAGGCCGAGATCGCTGTGACACTGGCTGGATTCAGAGATCTCTGTGACACTGGCTGGAGTCAGAGATCGCTGTGACACTGGCTGGAGTCAGAGATCGCTGTGACACTGGCTGATTCAGGGATCGCTGTGACACTGCTGGATTCAGATATCGCTGTGACACTGGCAGGCATCAGACATTGCTGTGACACTGGCTGGATTCAGTGATCGCTATGACACTGGCCGGAGTCAGAGATCGCTGTGACACTGTCCGGAGGCCGAGATTGCTGTGACACTGGCTGGATTCAGAGGTCGCTGTGACACTGCCTGGAGTCAGAGATCGTCTTGACACTGGCTGGAGTCAGAGATCGCTGTGACACTGGCTGGAGTCAGAGATCGCGTTGACACTGGCTGGAGTCTGAGACCCGTGTGTCACTTGCTGGAGTCAGAGATCGCTGTGACACTGCTGCATTCAGAGATCGCTGTGACAATGGCTGGAATCAGAGATCGCTGTGACACTGGCTTGAATCAGAGATCGCTGTGACACTGGCTGGATTCAGAGATCGCTGTGACACTGGCCGGAGGCCGAGATCGCTGTGACACTGGTTGGATTCAGAGGTCGCTGTGACACTGCCTGGAGTCAGAGATGGCTGTGACACTGGCTGGAGTCAGAGATCGCTGTGACACTGGCTGGAGTCAGAGATCACTGTGACACTGGCTGGATTCAGAGATCGCTGTGACTCTGCTGGATTCAGAGATCGCTGTGACACTGGCACGCATCAGACATCGCTGTGACACTGGCTGGAATCAGAGATCGCTGTGACACTGGCTGGATTCAGAGATCGCTGTGACACTGGCTGGATTCAGTGATCGCTGTGACACTGGCCGGAGTCAGAGATCGCTGTGACACTGGCTGTAGGCCGAGATCGCTGTGACTCTGGCTGGATTCAGAGATCGCTGTGACACAGGCTGGAGTCAGAGATCGCTGTGACACTGGCTGGAGTCAGAGATCGCTGTGACACTGGCTGGAGTCAGAGATCGCTGTGACACTGGCTGGAGTCTGAGATCGCTGTGACATTGGCCGGAGGCCGAGATCGCTGTGACACTGCCTGGAGTCAGAGATCGCTGTGCCACTGCCTGGAGTCAGAGATCGCTGTGACACTGGCTGATTCAGAGATCGCTGTGACACTGCTGGATTCAGATATCGCTGTGACACTGGCAGGCATCAGACATTGCTGTGACACTGGCTGGATTCAGAGATCGCTATGACACTGGCCGGAGTCAGAGATCGCTCTGACACTGGCTGGAGTCAGAGATGGCTGAGACACTGGCTGGATTCAGAGATCGCTGTGACACTGGCTGGAGTCAGAGATTGCTTTGACACTGCTGGATTCGGAGATCGCTGTGACACTGGCTGTAGTCAGAGATCGCATTGACACTGGCTGGAGTCAGAGACCCGTGTGTCACTTGCTGGATTCAGAGATCGGTGTGACACTGCTGGATTCAGAGATCGCTGTGACAATGGCTGGAATCAGAGATCGCTGTGACACTGGCTGGAATCAGAGATCGCTGTGACACTGGCTGGAGTCAGAGATCGCTGTGACACTGGCTGGAGTCAGAGATCGCTGTGACACTGGCTGGAGTCTGAGATCACTGTGACACTGGCCAGAGGCCGAGATCGCTGTGACACTGGCTGGAGTCAGAGATCGCTGTGACACTGGCTGGAGTCTGAGATCGCTGTGACATTGGCCGGAGGCCGAGATCGCTGTGACACTGGCTGGATTCAGAGATCTCTGTGACACTGCCTGGAGGCAGAGATCGCTGTGACACTGGCTGGAGTCAGAGATCGCTGTGACACTGGCTGATTCAGGGATCGCTGTGACACTGCTGGATTCAGATATCGCTGTGACACTGGCAGGCATCAGACATTGCTGTGACACTGGCTGGATTCAGAGATCGCTATGACACTGGCCGGAGTCAGAGATCGCTGTGACACTGCCTGGAGTCAGAGATCGCTGTGACACTGGCTGGAGTCAGAGATCGCTGTGACACTGGCTGGAGTCAGAGATCGCTGTGACACTGGCTGGAGTCTGAGGTCGCTGTGACACTGGCCAGAGGCCGAGATCGCTGTGACACTGGCTGGATTCAGAGATCGCTGTGACACTGCCTGGAGTCAGAGTTCGCTGTGACACTGGCTGGAGTCAGAGATCGCTGTGACACTGGCTGATTCAGAGATCGCTGTGACACTGCTGGATTCAGATATCGCTGTGACACTGGCAGGCATCAGACATTGCTGTGACACTGGCTGGATTCAGTGATCGCTATGACACTGGCTGGAGTCAGAGATCGCTGTGACACTGTCCGGAGGCCGAGATCGCTGTGACACTGGCTGGAGTCAGAGATCGCGTTGACACTGGCTGGAGTCAGAGACCCGTGTGTCACTTGCTGGAGTCAGAGATCGCTGTGACACTGCTGCATTCAGATATCGCTGTGACACTGGCAGGCATCAGACATTGCTGTGACACTGGCTGGATTCAGTGATCGCTATGACACTGGCCGGAGTCAGAGATCGCTGTGACACTGTCCGGAGGCCGAGATTGCTGTGACACTGGCTGGATTCAGAGGTCGCTGTGACACTGCCTGGAGTCAGAGATCGTCTTGACAATGGCTGGAGTCAGAGATCGCTGTGACACTGGCTGGAGTCAGAGATCGCGTTGACACTGGCTGGAGTCAGAGACCCGTGTGTCACTTGCTGGAGTCAGAGATCGCTGTGACACTGCTGCATTCAGAGATCGCTGTGACAATGGCTGGAATCAGAGATCGCTGTGACACTGGCTTGAATCAGAGATCGCTGTGGCACTGGCTGGATTCAGAGATCGCTGTGACACTGGCCGGAGTCAAAGATCGCTGTGACACTGGCCGGAGGCCGAGATCGCTGTGACACTGGTTGGATTCAGAGGTCGCTGTGACACTGCCTGGAGTCAGAGATGGCTGTGACACTGGCTGGAGTCAGAGATCGCTGTGACACTGGCTGGAGTCAGAGATCACTGTGACACTGGCTGGATTCAGAGATCGCTGTGACTCTGCTGGATTCAGAGATCGCTGTGACACTGGCAGGCATCAGACATCGCTGTGACACTGGCTGGATTCAGAGATCGCTATGACACTCGCTGGAGTCAGAGATCGCTGTGACACTGTCCGGAGGACGAGATCGCTGTGACACTGGCTGGATTCAGAGATCGCTGTGACACTGCCTGGAGTCAGAGATTGCTGTGACACTGGCTGGAGTCAGAGATCGCTGTGACACTGGCTGGCGTCAGAGATCGCTGTGACACTGGCTGGATTCAGAGATCGCTGTGACACTGGCTGGAGTCAGAGATTGCTTTGACACTGCTGGATTCAGAGATCGCTGTGACACTGGCTGTAGTCAGAGATCACGTTGACACTGGCTGGAGTCAGAGACCCCTATGTCACTTGCTGGATTCAGAGATCGCTGTGACACTGCTGGATTCAGAGATCGCTGTGACAATGGCTGGATTCAGAGATCGCTGTGACACTGGCTGGAATCAGAGATCGCTGTGACACTGGCTGGAGTCAGAGATCGCTGTGACACTGGCTGGATTCAGTGATCGCTATGACACTGGCCGGAGTCAGAGATCGCTGTGACACTGGCTGTAGGCCGAGATCGCTGTGACTCTGGCTGGATTCAGAGATCGCTGTGACACAGGCTGGAGTCAGAGATCGCTGTGACACTGGCTGGAGTCAGAGATCGCTGTGACACTGGCTGGAGTCAGAGATCGCTGTGACACTGGCTGGAGTCTGAGATCGCTGTGACATTGGCCGGAGGCCGAGATCGCTGTGACACTGCCTGGAGTCAGAGATCGCTGTGCCACTGCCTGGAGTCAGAGATCGCTGTGACACTGGCTGATTCAGAGATCGCTGTGACACTGCTGGATTCAGATATCGCTGTGACACTGGCAGGCATCAGACATTGCTGTGACACTGGCTGGATTCAGAGATCGCTATGACACTGGCCGGAGTCAGAGATCGCTCTGACACTGGCTGGAGTCAGAGATGGCTGAGACACTGGCTGGATTCAGAGATCGCTGTGACACTGGCTGGAGTCAGAGATTGCTTTGACACTGCTGGATTCGGAGATCGCTGTGACACTGGCTGTAGTCAGAGATCGCGTTGACACTGGCTGGAGTCAGAGACCCGTGTGTCACTTGCTGGATTCAGAGATCGGTGTGATACTGCTGGATTCAGAGATCGCTGTGACAATGGCTGGAATCAGAGATCGCTGTGACACTGGCTGGAATCAGAGATCGCTGTGACACTGGCTGGAGTCAGAGATCGCTGTGACACTGGCCGGAGGCCGAGATCGCTGTGACTCTGGCTGGATTCAGAGGTCGCTGTGACACTGCCTGGAGTCAGAGATCGCTGTGACACTGGCTGGAGTCAGAGATCGCTGTGACACTGGCTGGAGTCAGAGATCACTGTGACACTGGCCAGAGGCCGAGATCGCTGTGACACTGGCTGGAGTCAGAGATCGCTGTGACACTGGCTGGAGTCTGAGATCGCTGTGACATTGGCCGGAGGCCGAGATCGCTGTGACACTGGCTGGATTCAGAGATCTCTGTGACACTGCCTGGAGGCAGAGATCGCTATGACACTGGCTGGAGTCAGAGATCGCTGTGACACTGGCTGATTCAGGGATCGCTGTGACACTGCTGGATTCAGATATCGCTGTGACACTGGCAGGCATCAGACATTGCTGTGACACTGGCTGGATTCAGAGATCGCTATGACACTGGCCGGAGTCAGAGATCGCTGTGACACTGCCTGGAGTCAGAGATCGCTGTGACACTGGCTGGAGTCAGAGATCGCTGTGACACTGGCTGGAGTCTGAGGTCGCTGTGACACTGGCCAGAGGCCGAGATCGCTGTGACACTGGCTGGATTCATAGATCGCTGTGACACTGCCTGGAGTCAGAGATCGCTGTGACACTGGCTGGAGTCAGAGATCGCTGTGACACTGGCTGATTCAGAGATCGCTGTGACACTGCTGGATTCAGATATCGCTGTGACACTGACAGTCATCAGACATTGCTGTGACACTGGCTGGATTCAGTGATCGCTATGACACTGGCTGGAGTCAGAGATCGCTGTGACACTGTCCGGAGGCCGAGATCGCTGTGACACTGGCTGGATTCAGAGGTCGCTGTGACACTGCCTGGAGTCAGATCGCTGTGACACTGGCTGGAGTCAGAGATCGCTGTGACACTGGCTGGAGTCAGAGATCGCGTTGACACTGGCTGGAGTCAGAGACCCGTGTGTCACTTGCTGGAGTCAGAGATCGCTGTGACACTGCTGCATTTAGAGATCGCTGTGACAATGGCTGGAATCAGAGATCGCTGTGACACTGGCAGGCATCAGACATTGCTGTGACACTGGCTGGATTCAGTGATCGCTATGACACTGGCCGGAGTCAGATATCGCTGTGACACTGTCCGGAGGCCGAGATTGCTGTGACACTGGCTGGATTCAGAGGTCGCTGTGACACTGCCTGGAGTCAGAGATCGTCTTGACAATTGCTGGAGTCAGAGATCGCTGTGACACTGGCTGGAGTCAGAGATCGCGTTGACACTGGCTGGAGTCAGAGACCCGTGTGTCACTTGCTGGAGTCAGAGATCGCTGTGACACTGCTGCATTCAGAGATCGCTGTGACAATGGCTGGAATCAGAGATCGCTGTGACACTGGCAGGCATCAGACATTGCTGTGACACTGGCTGGATTCAGTGATCGCTATGACACTGGCCGGAGTCAGATATCGCTGTGACACTGTCCGGAGGCCGAGATTGCTGTGACACTGGCTGGATTCAGAGGTCGCTGTGACACTGCCTGGAGTCAGAGATCGTCTTGACAATTGCTGGAGTCAGAGATCGCTGTGACACTGGCTGGAGTCAGAGATCGCGTTGACACTGGCTGGAGTCAGAGACCCGTGTGTCACTTGCTGGAGTCAGAGATCGCTGTGACACTGCTGCATTCAGAGATCGCTGTGACAATGGCTGGAATCAGAGATCGCTGTGACACTGGCTTGAATCAGAGATCGCTGTGACACTGGCTGGATTCAGAGATCGCTGTGACACTGGCCGGAGTCAAAGATCGCTGTGACACTGGCCGGAGGCCGAGATCGCTGTGACACTGGTTGGATTCAGAGGTCGCTGTGACACTGACTGGAGTCAGAGATGGCTGTGACACTGGCTGGAGTCAGAGATCGCTGTGACACTGGCTGGAGTCAGAGATCACTGTGACACTGGCTGGATTCAGAGATCGCTGTGACTCTGCTGGATTCAGAGATCGCTGTGACACTGGCAGGCATCAGACATCGCTGTGACACTGGCTGGATTCAGAGATCGCTATGACACTCGCTGGAGTCAGAGATCGCTGTGACACTGTCCGGAGGACGAGATCGCTGTGACACTGGCTGGATTCAGAGATCGCTGTGACACTGCCTGGAGTCAGAGATTGCTGTGACACTGGCTGGAGTCAGAGATCGCTGTGACACTGGCTGGCGTCAGAGATCGCTGTGACACTGGCTGGATTCAGAGATCGCTGTGACACTGGCTGGAGTCAGAGATTGCTTTGACACTGCTGGATTCAGAGATCGCTGTGACACTGGCTGTAGTCAGAGATCACGTTGACACTGGCTGGAGTCAGAGACCCCTATGTCACTTGCTGGATTCAGAGATCGCTGTGACACTGCTGGATTCAGAGATCGCTGTGACAATGGCTGGATTCAGAGATCGCTGTGACACTGGCTGGAATCAGAGATCGCTGTGACACTGGCTGGAGTCAGAGATCGCTGTGACACTGGCTGGATTCAGTGATCGCTATGACACTGGCCGGAGTCAGAGATCGCTGTGACACTGGCTGTAGGCCGAGATCGCTGTGACTCTGGCTGGATTCAGAGATCGCTGTGACACAGGCTGGAGTCAGAGATCGCTGTGACACTGGCTGGAGTCAGAGATCGCTGTGACACTGGCTGGAGTCAGAGATCGCTGTGACACTGGCTGGAGTCTGAGATCGCTGTGACATTGGCCGGAGGCCGAGATCGCTGTGACACTGCCTGGAGTCAGAGATCGCTGTGCCACTGCCTGGAGTCAGAGATCGCTGTGACACTGGCTGATTCAGAGATCGCTGTGACACTGCTGGATTCAGATATCGCTGTGACACTGGCAGGCATCAGACATTGCTGTGACACTGGCTGGATTCAGAGATCGCTATGACACTGGCCGGAGTCAGAGATCGCTCTGACACTGGCTGGAGTCAGAGATGGCTGAGACACTGGCTGGATTCAGAGATCGCTGTGACACTGGCTGGAGTCAGAGATTGCTTTGACACTGCTGGATTCGGAGATCGCTGTGACACTGGCTGTAGTCAGAGATCGCGTTGACACTGGCTGGAGTCAGAGACCCGTGTGTCACTTGCTGGATTCAGAGATCGGTGTGACACTGCTGGATTCAGAGATCGCTGTGACAATGGCTGGAATCAGAGATCGCTGTGACACTGGCTGGAATCAGAGATCGCTGTGACACTGGCTGGAGTCAGAGATCGCTGTGACACTGGCCGGAGGCCGAGATCGCTGTGACTCTGGCTGGATTCAGAGGTCGCTGTGACACTGCCTGGAGTCAGAGATCGCTGTGACACTGGCTGGAGTCAGAGATCGCTGTGACACTGGCTGGAGTCAGAGATCGCTGTGACACTGGCTGGAGTCTGAGATCACTGTGACACTGGCCAGAGGCCGAGATCGCTGTGACACTGGCTGGATTCAGAGATCTCTGTGACACTGCCTGGAGGCAGAGATCGCTGTGACACTGGCTGGAGTCAGAGATCGCTGTGACACTGGCTGATTCAGGGATCGCTGTGACACTGCTGGATTCAGATATCGCTGTGACACTGGCAGGCATCAGACATTGCTGTGACACTGGCTGGATTCAGAGATCGCTATGACACTGGCCGGAGTCAGAGATCGCTGTGACACTGCCTGGAGTCAGAGATCGCTGTGACACTGGCTGGAGTCAGAGATCGCTGTGACACTGGCTGGAGTCTGAGGTCGCTGTGACACTGGCCAGAGGCCGAGATCGCTGTGACACTGGCTGGATTCAGAGATCGCTGTGACACTGCCTGGAGTCAGAGATCGCTGTGACACTGGCTGGAGTCAGAGATCGCTGTGACACTGGCTGATTCAGAGATCGCTGTGACACTGCTGGATTCAGATATCGCTGTGACACTGACAGGCATCAGACATTGCTGTGACACTGGCTGGATTCAGTGATCGCTATGACACTGGCTGGAGTCAGAGATCGCTGTGACACTGTCCGGAGGCCGAGATCGCTGTGACACTGGGTGGATTCAGAGGTCGCTGTGACACTGCCTGGAGTCAGATCGCTGTGACACTGGCTGGAGTCAGAGATCGCTGTGACACTGGCTGGAGTCAGAGATCGCGTTGACACTGGCTGGAGTCAGAGACCCGTGTGTCACTTGCTGGAGTCAGAGATCGCTGAGACACTGCTGCATTCAGAGATCGCTGTGACAATGGCTGGAATCAGAGATCGCTGTGACACTGGCAGGCATCAGACATTGCTGTGACACTGGCTGGATTCAGTGATCGCTATGACACTGGCCGGAGTCAGATATCGCTGTGACACTGTCCGGAGGCCGAGATCGCTGTGACTCTGGCTGGATTCAGAGGTCGCTGTGACACTGCCTGGAGTCAGAGATCGCTGTGACACTGGCTGGAGTCAGAGATTGCTGTGACACTGGCTGGAGTCAGAGATCGCTGTGACACTGGCTGGCGTCAGAGATCGCTGTGACACTGGCTGGATTCAGAGATCGCTGTGACACTGGCTGGAGTCAGAGATTGCTTTGACACTGCTGGATTCAGAGATCGCTGTGACACTGGCTGTAGTCAGAGATCACGTTGACACTGGCTGGAGTCAGAGACCCCTATGTCACTTGCTGGATTCAGAGATCGCTGTGACACTGCTGGATTCAGAGATCGCTGTGACAATGGCTGGATTCAGAGATCGCTGTGACACTGGCTGGAATCAGAGATCGCTGTGACACTGGCTGGAGTCAGAGATCGCTGTGACACTGGCTGGATTCAGTGATCGCTATGACACTGGCCGGAGTCAGAGATCGCTGTGAAAATTGGTTGTAGGCCGAGATCGCTGTGACTCTGGCTGGATTCAGAGATCGCTGTGACACAGGCTGGAGTCAGAGATCGCTGTGACACTGGCTGGAGTCAGAGATCGCTGTGACACTGGCTGGAGTCAGAGATCGCTGTGACACTGGCTGGATTCTGAGATCGCTGTGACATTGGCCGGAGGCCGAGATCGCTGTGACACTGCCTGGAGTCAGAGATCGCTGTGCCACTGCCTGGAGTCAGAGATCGCTGTGACACTGGCTGATTCAGAGATCGCTGTGACACTGCTGGATTCAGATATCGCTGTGACACTGGCAGGCATCAGACATTGCTGTGACACTGGCTGGATTCAGAGATCGCTATGACACTGGCCGGAGTCAGAGATCGCTCTGACACTGGCTGGAGTCAGAGATGGCTGAGACACTGGCTGGATTCAGAGATCGCTGTGACACTGGCTGGAGTCAGAGATTGCTTTGACACTGCTGGATTCGGAGATCGCTGTAACACTGGCTGTAGTCAGGGATCACGTTGACACTGGCTGGAGTCAGAGACCCGTGTGTCACTTGCTGGATTCAGAGATCGGTGTGACACTGCTGGATTCAGAGATCGCTGTGACAATGGCTGGAATCAGAGATCGCTGTGACACTGGCTGGAATCAGAGATCGCTGTGACACTGGCTGGAGTCAGAGATCGCTGTGACACTGGCCGGATGCCGAGATCGCTGTGACTCTGGCTGGATTCAGAGGTCGCTGTGACACTGCCTGGAGTCAGAGATCGCTGTGACACTGGCTGGAGTCAGAGATCGCTGTGACACTGGCTGGAGTCAGAGATCGCTGTGACACTGGCTGGAGTCTGAGATCACTGTGACACTGGCCAGAGGCCGAGATCGCTGTGACACTGGCTGGAGTCAGAGATCGCTGTGACACTGGCTGGAGGCTGAGATCGCTGTGACATTGGCCGGAGGCCGAGATCGCTGTGACACTGGCTGGATTCAGAGATCTCTGTGACACTGCCTGGAGGCAGAGATCGCTGTGACACTGGCTGGAGTCAGAGATCGCTGTGACACTGGCTGATTCAGGGATCGCTATGACACTGGCCGGAGTCAGAGATCGCTGTGACACTGCCTGGAGTCAGAGATCGCTGTGACACTGGCTGGAGTCAGAGATCGCTGTGACACTGGCTGGAGTCTGAGGTCGCTGTGACACTGGCCAGAGGCCGAGATCGCTGTGACACTGGCTGGATTCAGAGATCGCTGTGACACTGCCTGGAGTCAGAGATCGCTGTGACACTGCCTGGAGTCAGAGATCGCTGTGACACTGGCTGGAGTCAGAGATCGCTGTGACACTGGCTGGAATCAGAGATCGCTGTGACACTGGCTGGAGTCAGAGATCGCTGTGACACTGGCCGGAGGCCGAGATCGCTGTGACTCTGGCTGGATTCAGAGGTCGCTGTGACACTGCCTGGAGTCAGAGATCGCTGTGACACTGGCTGGAGTCAGAGATCGCTGTGACACTGGCTGGAGTCAGAGATCGCTGTGACACTGGCTGGAGTCAGAGATCACTGTGACACTGGCCAGAGGCCGAGATCGCTGTGACACTGGCTGGAGTCAGAGATCGCTGTGACACTGGCTGGAGTCTGAGATCGCTGTGACATTGGCCGGAGGCCGAGATCGCTGTGACACTGGCTGGATTCAGAGATCTCTGTGACACTGCCTGGAGGCAGAGATCGCTATGACACTGGCTGGAGTCAGAGATCGCTGTGACACTGGCTGATTCAGGGATCGCTGTGACACTGCTGGATTCAGATATCGCTGTGACACTGGCAGGCATCAGACATTGCTGTGACACTGGCTGGATTCAGAGATCGCTATGACACTGGCCGGAGTCAGAGATCGCTGTGACACTGCCTGGAGTCAGAGATCGCTGTGACACTGGCTGGAGTCAGAGATCGCTGTGACACTGGCTGGAGTCTGAGGTCGCTGTGACACTGGCCAGAGGCCGAGATCGCTGTGACACTGGCTGGATTCATAGATCGCTGTGACACTGCCTGGAGTCAGAGATCGCTGTGACACTGGCTGGAGTCAGAGATCGCTGTGACACTGGCTGATTCAGAGATCGCTGTGACACTGCTGGATTCAGATATCGCTGTGACACTGACAGTCATCAGACATTGCTGTGACACTGGCTGGATTCAGTGATCGCTATGACACTGGCTGGAGTCAGAGATCGCTGTGACACTGTCCGGAGGCCGAGATCGCTGTGACACTGGCTGGATTCAGAGGTCGCTGTGACACTGCCTGGAGTCAGATCGCTGTGACACTGGCTGGAGTCAGAGATCGCTGTGACACTGGCTGGAGTCAGAGATCGCGTTGACACTGGCTGGAGTCAGAGACCCGTGTGTCACTTGCTGGAGTCAGAGATCGCTGTGACACTGCTGCATTTAGAGATCGCTGTGACAATGGCTGGAATCAGAGATCGCTGTGACACTGGCAGGCATCAGACATTGCTGTGACACTGGCTGGATTCAGTGATCGCTATGACACTGGCCGGAGTCAGATATCGCTGTGACACTGTCCGGAGGCCGAGATTGCTGTGACACTGGCTGGATTCAGAGGTCGCTGTGACACTGCCTGGAGTCAGAGATCGTCTTGACAATTGCTGGAGTCAGAGATCGCTGTGACACTGGCTGGAGTCAGAGATCGCGTTGACACTGGCTGGAGTCAGAGACCCGTGTGTCACTTGCTGGAGTCAGAGATCGCTGTGACACTGCTGCATTCAGAGATCGCTGTGACAATGGCTGGAATCAGAGATCGCTGTGACACTGGCAGGCATCAGACATTGCTGTGACACTGGCTGGATTCAGTGATCGCTATGACACTGGCCGGAGTCAGATATCGCTGTGACACTGTCCGGAGGCCGAGATTGCTGTGACACTGGCTGGATTCAGAGGTCGCTGTGACACTGCCTGGAGTCAGAGATCGTCTTGACAATTGCTGGAGTCAGAGATCGCTGTGACACTGGCTGGAGTCAGAGATCGCGTTGACACTGGCTGGAGTCAGAGACCCGTGTGTCACTTGCTGGAGTCAGAGATCGCTGTGACACTGCTGCATTCAGAGATCGCTGTGACAATGGCTGGAATCAGAGATCGCTGTGACACTGGCTTGAATCAGAGATCGCTGTGACACTGGCTGGATTCAGAGATCGCTGTGACACTGGCCGGAGTCAAAGATCGCTGTGACACTGGCCGGAGGCCGAGATCGCTGTGACACTGGTTGGATTCAGAGGTCGCTGTGACACTGACTGGAGTCAGAGATGGCTGTGACACTGGCTGGAGTCAGAGATCGCTGTGACACTGGCTGGAGTCAGAGATCACTGTGACACTGGCTGGATTCAGAGATCGCTGTGACTCTGCTGGATTCAGAGATCGCTGTGACACTGGCAGGCATCAGACATCGCTGTGACACTGGCTGGATTCAGAGATCGCTATGACACTCGCTGGAGTCAGAGATCGCTGTGACACTGTCCGGAGGACGAGATCGCTGTGACACTGGCTGGATTCAGAGATCGCTGTGACACTGCCTGGAGTCAGAGATTGCTGTGACACTGGCTGGAGTCAGAGATCGCTGTGACACTGGCTGGCGTCAGAGATCGCTGTGACACTGGCTGGATTCAGAGATCGCTGTGACACTGGCTGGAGTCAGAGATTGCTTTGACACTGCTGGATTCAGAGATCGCTGTGACACTGGCTGTAGTCAGAGATCACGTTGACACTGGCTGGAGTCAGAGACCCCTATGTCACTTGCTGGATTCAGAAATCGCTGTGACACTGCTGGATTCAGAGATCGCTGTGACAATGGCTGGATTCAGAGATCGCTGTGACACTGGCTGGAATCAGAGATCGCTGTGACACTGGCTGGAGTCAGAGATCGCTGTGACACTGGCTGGATTCAGTGATCGCTATGACACTGGCCGGAGTCAGAGATCGCTGTGACACTGGCTGTAGGCCGAGATCGCTGTGACTCTGGCTGGATTCAGAGATCGCTGTGACACAGGCTGGAGTCAGAGATCGCTGTGACACTGGCTGGAGTCAGAGATCGCTGTGACACTGGCTGGAGTCAGAGATCGCTGTGACACTGGCTGGAGTCTGAGATCGCTGTGACATTGGCCGGAGGCCGAGATCGCTGTGACACTGCCTGGAGTCAGAGATCGCTGTGCCACTGCCTGGAGTCAGAGATCGCTGTGACACTGGCTGATTCAGAGATTGCTGTGACACTGCTGGATTCAGATATCGCTGTGACACTGGCAGGCATCAGACATTGCTGTGACACTGGCTGGATTCAGAGATCGCTATGACACTGGCCGGAGTCAGAGATCGCTCTGACACTGGCTGGAGTCAGAGATGGCTGAGACACTGGCTGGATTCAGAGATCGCTGTGACACTGGCTGGAGTCAGAGATTGCTTTGACACTGCTGGATTCGGAGATCGCTGTGACACTGGCTGTAGTCAGAGATCGCGTTGACACTGGCTGGAGTCAGAGACCCGTGTGTCACTTGCTGGATTCAGAGATCGGTGTGACACTGCTGGATTCAGAGATCGCTGTGACAATGGCTGGAATCAGAGATCGCTGTGACACTGGCTGGAATTAGAGATCGCTGTGACACTGGCTGGAGTCAGAGATCGCTGTGACACTGGCCGGAGGCCGAGATCGCTGTGACTCTGGCTGGATTCAGAGGTCGCTGTGACACTGCCTGGAGTCAGAGATCGCTGTGACACTGGCTGGAGTCAGAGATCGCTGTGACACTGGCTGGAGTCAGAGATCGCTGTGACACTGGCTGGAGTCTGAGATCACTGTGACACTGGCCAGAGGCCGAGATCGCTGTGACACTGGCTGGATTCAGAGATCTCTGTGACACTGCCTGGAGGCAGAGATCGCTGTGACACTGGCTGGAGTCAGAGATCGCTGTGACACTGGCTGATTCAGGGATCGCTGTGACACTGCTGGATTCAGATATCGCTGTGACACTGGCAGGCATCAGACATTGCTGTGACACTGGCTGGATTCAGAGATCGCTATGACACTGGCCGGAGTCAGAGATCGCTGTGACACTGCCTGGAGTCAGAGATCGCTGTGACACTGGCTGGAGTCAGAGATCGCTGTGACACTGGCTGGAGTCTGAGGTCGCTGTGACACTGGCCAGAGGCCGAGATCGCTGTGACACTGGCTGGATTCAGAGATCGCTGTGACACTGCCTGGAGTCAGAGATCGCTGTGACACTGGCTGGAGTCAGAGATCGCTGTGACACTGGCTGATTCAGAGATCGCTGTGACACTGCTGGATTCAGATATCGCTGTGACACTGACAGGCATCAGACATTGCTGTGACACTGGCTGGATTCAGTGATCGCTATGACACTGGCTGGAGTCAGAGATCGCTGTGACACTGTCCGGAGGCCGAGATCGCTGTGACACTGGGTGGATTCAGAGGTCGCTGTGACACTGCCTGGAGTCAGATCGCTGTGACACTGGCTGGAGTCAGAGATCGCTGTGACACTGGCTGGAGTCAGAGATCGCGTTGACACTGGCTGGAGTCAGAGACCCGTGTGTCACTTGCTGGAGTCAGAGATCGCTGAGACACTGCTGCATTCAGAGATCGCTGTGACAATGGCTGGAATCAGAGATCGCTGTGACACTGGCAGGCATCAGACATTGCTGTGACACTGGCTGGATTCAGTGATCGCTATGACACTGGCCGGAGTCAGATATCGCTGTGACACTGTCCGGAGGCCGAGATCGCTGTGACTCTGGCTGGATTCAGAGGTCGCTGTGACACTGCCTGGAGTCAGAGATCGCTGTGACACTGGCTGGAGTCAGAGATTGCTGTGACACTGGCTGGAGTCAGAGATCGCTGTGACACTGGCTGGCGTCAGAGATCGCTGTGACACTGGCTGGATTCAGAGATCGCTGTGACACTGGCTGGAGTCAGAGATTGCTTTGACACTGCTGGATTCAGAGATCGCTGTGACACTGGCTGTAGTCAGAGATCACGTTGACACTGGCTGGAGTCAGAGACCCCTATGTCACTTGCTGGATTCAGAGATCGCTGTGACACTGCTGGATTCAGAGATCGCTGTGACAATGGCTGGATTCAGAGATCGCTGTGACACTGGCTGGAATCAGAGATCGCTGTGACACTGGCTGGAGTCAGAGATCGCTGTGACACTGGCTGGATTCAGTGATCGCTATGACACTGGCCGGAGTCAGAGATCGCTGTGAAAATTGGTTGTAGGCCGAGATCGCTGTGACTCTGGCTGGATTCAGAGATCGCTGTGACACAGGCTGGAGTCAGAGATCGCTGTGACACTGGCTGGAGTCAGAGATCGCTGTGACACTGGCTGGAGTCAGAGATCGCTGTGACACTGGCTGGATTCTGAGATCGCTGTGACATTGGCCGGAGGCCGAGATCGCTGTGACACTGCCTGGAGTCAGAGATCGCTGTGCCACTGCCTGGAGTCAGAGATCGCTGTGACACTGGCTGATTCAGAGATCGCTGTGACACTGCTGGATTCAGATATCGCTGTGACACTGGCAGGCATCAGACATTGCTGTGACACTGGCTGGATTCAGAGATCGCTATGACACTGGCCGGAGTCAGAGATCGCTCTGACACTGGCTGGAGTCAGAGATGGCTGAGACACTGGCTGGATTCAGAGATCGCTGTGACACTGGCTGGAGTCAGAGATTGCTTTGACACTGCTGGATTCGGAGATCGCTGTAACACTGGCTGTAGTCAGGGATCACGTTGACACTGGCTGGAGTCAGAGACCCGTGTGTCACTTGCTGGATTCAGAGATCGGTGTGACACTGCTGGATTCAGAGATCGCTGTGACAATGGCTGGAATCAGAGATCGCTGTGACACTGGCTGGAATCAGAGATCGCTGTGACACTGGCTGGAGTCAGAGATCGCTGTGACACTGGCCGGATGCCGAGATCGCTGTGACTCTGGCTGGATTCAGAGGTCGCTGTGACACTGCCTGGAGTCAGAGATCGCTGTGACACTGGCTGGAGTCAGAGATCGCTGTGACACTGGCTGGAGTCAGAGATCGCTGTGACACTGGCTGGAGTCTGAGATCACTGTGACACTGGCCAGAGGCCGAGATCGCTGTGACACTGGCTGGAGTCAGAGATCGCTGTGACACTGGCTGGAGGCTGAGATCGCTGTGACATTGGCCGGAGGCCGAGATCGCTGTGACACTGGCTGGATTCAGAGATCTCTGTGACACTGCCTGGAGGCAGAGATCGCTGTGACACTGGCTGGAGTCAGAGATCGCTGTGACACTGGCTGATTCAGGGATCGCTATGACACTGGCCGGAGTCAGAGATCGCTGTGAAACTGCCTGGAGTCAGAGATCGCTGTGACACTGGCTGGAGTCAGAGATCGCTGTGACACTGGCTGGAGTCTGAGGTCGCTGTGACACTGGCCAGAGGCCGAGATCGCTGTGACACTGGCTGGATTCAGAGATCGCTGTGACACTGCCTGGAGTCAGAGATCGCTGTGACACTGCCTGGAGTCAGAGATCGCTGTGACACTGGCTGGAGTCAGAGATCGCTGTGACACTGGCTGGAGTCTGAGATCACTGTGACACTGGCCAGAGGCCGAGATCGCTGTGACACTGGCTGGATTCAGAGATCTCTGTGACACTGCCTGGAGGCAGAGATCGCTGTGACACTGGCTGGAGTCAGAGATCGCTGTGACACTGGCTGATTCAGGGATCGCTGTGACACTGCTGGATTCAGATATCGCTGTGACACTGGCAGGCATCAGACATTGCTGTGACACTGGCTGGATTCAGAGATCGCTATGACACTGGCCGGAGTCAGAGATCGCTGTGACACTGCCTGGAGTCAGAGATCGCTGTGACACTGGCTGGAGTCAGAGATCGCTGTGACACTGGCTGGAGTCTGAGGTCGCTGTGACACTGGCCAGAGGCCGAGATCGCTGTGACACTGGCTGGATTCAGAGATCGCTGTGACACTGCCTGGAGTCAGAGATCGCTGTGACACTGGCTGGAGTCAGAGATCGCTGTGACACTGGCTGATTCAGAGATCGCTGTGACACTGCTGGATTCAGATATCGCTGTGACACTGACAGGCATCAGACATTGCTGTGACACTGGCTGGATTCAGTGATCGCTATGACACTGGCTGGAGTCAGAGATCGCTGTGACACTGTCCGGAGGCCGAGATCGCTGTGACACTGGGTGGATTCAGAGGTCGCTGTGACACTGCCTGGAGTCAGATCGCTGTGACACTGGCTGGAGTCAGAGATCGCTGTGACACTGGCTGGAGTCAGAGATCGCGTTGACACTGGCTGGAGTCAGAGACCCGTGTGTCACTTGCTGGAGTCAGAGATCGCTGTGACACTGCTGCATTCAGAGATCGCTGTGACAATGGCTGGAATCAGAGATCGCTGTGACACTGGCAGGCATCAGACATTGCTGTGACACTGGCTGGATTCAGTGATCGCTATGACACTGGCCGGAGTCAGATATCGCTGTGACACTGTCCGGAGGCCGAGATCGCTGTGACTCTGGCTGGATTCAGAGGTCGCTGTGACACTGCCTGGAGTCAGAGATCGCTGTGACACTGGCTGGAGTCAGAGATTGCTGTGACACTGGCTGGAGTCAGAGATCGCTGTGACACTGGCTGGCGTCAGAGATCGCTGTGACACTGGCTGGATTCAGAGATCGCTGTGACACTGGCTGGAGTCAGAGATTGCTTTGACACTGCTGGATTCAGAGATCGCTGTGACACTGGCTGTAGTCAGAGATCACGTTGACACTGGCTGGAGTCAGAGACCCCTATGTCACTTGCTGGATTCAGAGATCGCTGTGACACTGCTGGATTCAGAGATCGCTGTGACAATGGCTGGATTCAGAGATCGCTGTGACACTGGCTGGAATCAGAGATCGCTGTGACACTGGCTGGAGTCAGAGATCGCTGTGACACTGGCTGGATTCAGTGATCGCTATGACACTGGCCGGAGTCAGAGATCGCTGTGAAAATTGGTTGTAGGCCGAGATCGCTGTGACTCTGGCTGGATTCAGAGATCGCTGTGACACAGGCTGGAGTCAGAGATCGCTGTGACACTGGCTGGAGTCAGAGATCGCTGTGACACTGGCTGGAGTCAGAGATCGCTGTGACACTGGCTGGATTCTGAGATCGCTGTGACATTGGCCGGAGGCCGAGATCGCTGTGACACTGCCTGGAGTCAGAGATCGCTGTGCCACTGCCTGGAGTCAGAGATCGCTGTGACACTGGCTGATTCAGAGATCGCTGTGACACTGCTGGATTCAGATATCGCTGTGACACTGGCAGGCATCAGACATTGCTGTGACACTGGCTGGATTCAGAGATCGCTATGACACTGGCCGGAGTCAGAGATCGCTCTGACACTGGCTGGAGTCAGAGATGGCTGAGACACTGGCTGGATTCAGAGATCGCTGTGACACTGGCTGGAGTCAGAGATTGCTTTGACACTGCTGGATTCGGAGATCGCTGTAACACTGGCTGTAGTCAGGGATCACGTTGACACTGGCTGGAGTCAGAGACCCGTGTGTCACTTGCTGGATTCAGAGATCGGTGTGACACTGCTGGATTCAGAGATCGCTGTGACAATGGCTGGAATCAGAGATCGCTGTGACACTGGCTGGAATCAGAGATCGCTGTGACACTGGCTGGAGTCAGAGATCGCTGTGACACTGGCCGGATGCCGAGATCGCTGTGACTCTGGCTGGATTCAGAGGTCGCTGTGACACTGCCTGGAGTCAGAGATCGCTGTGACACTGGCTGGAGTCAGAGATCGCTGTGACACTGGCTGGAGTCAGAGATCGCTGTGACACTGGCTGGAGTCTGAGATCACTGTGACACTGGCCAGAGGCCGAGATCGCTGTGACACTGGCTGGAGTCAGAGATCGCTGTGACACTGGCTGGAGGCTGAGATCGCTGTGACATTGGCCGGAGGCCGAGATCGCTGTGACACTGGCTGGATTCAGAGATCTCTGTGACACTGCCTGGAGGCAGAGATCGCTGTGACACTGGCTGGAGTCAGAGATCGCTGTGACACTGGCTGATTCAGGGATCGCTATGACACTGGCCGGAGTCAGAGATCGCTGTGACACTGCCTGGAGTCAGAGATCGCTGTGACACTGGCTGGAGTCAGAGATCGCTGTGACACTGGCTGGAGTCTGAGGTCGCTGTGACACTGGCCAGAGGCCGAGATCGCTGTGACACTGGCTGGATTCAGAGATCGCTGTGACACTGCCTGGAGTCAGAGATCGCTGTGACACTGGCTGGAGTCAGAGATCGCTGTGACACTGGCTGATTCAGAGATCGCTGTGACACTGCTGGATTCAGATATCGCTGTGACACTGACAGGCATCAGACATTGCTGTGACACTGGCTGGATTCAGTGATCGCTATGACACTGGCTGGAGTCAGAGATCGCTGTGACACTGTCCGGAGGCCGAGATCGCTGTGACACTGGCTGGATTCAGAGGTCGCTGTGATACTGCCTGGAGTCAGATCGCTGTGACACTGGCTGGAGTCAGAGATCGCTGTGACACTGGCTGGAGTCAGAGATCGCGTTGACACTGGCTGGAGTCAGAGACCCGTGTGTCACTTGCTGGAGTCAGAGATCGCTGTGACACTGCTGCATTCAGAGATCGCTGTGACAATGGCTGGAATCAGAGATCGCTGTGACACTGGCAGGCATCAGACATTGCTGTGACACTGGCTGGATTCAGTGATCGCTATGACACTGGCTGGAATCAGATATCGCTGTGACACTGTCCGGAGGCCGAGATCGCTGTGACACTGGCTGGATTCAGAGGTCGATGTGACACTGCCTGGAGTCAGAGATCGCTGTGACACTGGCTGGAGTCAGAGATCGCTGTGACACTGGCTGGAGTCAGAGATCGCGTTGACACTGGCTGGAGTCAGAGACCCGTGTGTCACTTGCTGGAGTCAGAGATCGCTGTGACACTGCTGCATTCAGAGATCGCTGTGACACTGGCTTGTGTCAGAGATCGCTGTGACACTGGCTGGAGTCAGAGATCGCTGTGACACTGGCTATATTCTAACATCGCTGTGACACTGGCTGGAGTCAGAGATCACTGTGACACTGCTGGATTCAGAGGTCGCTGTGACACTGGCTGGAGTCAGAGATCGCGTTGACACTGGCTGGAGTCAGAGACCCGTGTGTCACTTGCTGGAGTCAGAGATCGCTGTGACACTGCTGGATTCAGAGATCGCTGTGACAATGGCTGGAATCAGAGATCGCTGTGACACTGGCAGGAATCAGAGATCGCTGTGACACTGGCTGGAGTCAGAGATCGCTGTGACACTGGCTGGATTCAGAGATCGCTATGACACTGGCCGGAGTCTGAGAACGCTGTGACACTGGCCGGAGGCCGAGATCGCTGTGACACTGGCTGGATTCAGAGGTCGCTGTGACACTGCCTGGAGTCAGAGATCGCTGTGACACTGGATGGAGTCAGAGATCGCTGTGACACTGGCTGATTCAGAGATCGCTGTGACACTGCTGGATTCAGAGATCGCTGTGACACTGGCAGGCATCAGACTTCGCTGTGACACTGGCTGGATTCAGAGATCGCTATGAAACTGGCCGGAGTCAGAGATCGCTGTGACACTGTCTGGAGGCCGAGATCGCTGTGACACTGGCTGGATTCAGAGGTCGCTGTGACACTGCCTGGAGTCAGAGATCGCTGTGACACTGGCTGGAGTCAGAGATCGCGTTGACACTGGCTGGAGTCAGAGATCACTGTGACACTGGCTGGATTCAGAGATCGCTGTGACACTGGCAGGCATCAGACATCGCTGTGACACTGGCTGGATTCAGAGATCGCTATGACACTGGCCGGAGTCAGAGATCGCTATGACACTGTCCGGAGGACGAGATCGCTGTGACACTGGCTGGATTCAGAGATCGCATTGACACTGCCTGAAGTCAGAGATCGCTGTGACACTGGCTGGTGTCAGAGATCGCTGTGACACTGGCTGGCGTCAGAGATCGCTGTGACACTGGCTGGAGTCTCAGATCGCTGTGACACTGGCTGGAGTCAGAGATCGCTGAGACACTGGCTGGATTCAGAGATCGCTGTGACACTGGCTGGAGTCAGAGATTGCTTTGACACTGCTGGATTCAGAGATCGCTGTGACACTGGCTGTAGTCAGAGATCGCGTTGACACTGGCTGTAGTCAGAGATCGCGTTGACACTGGCTGGAGTCAGAGACCCGTTTGTCACTTGCTGGATTCAGAGATCGCTGTGACACTGCTTGATTCAGAGATCGCTGTGACAATGGCTGGAATGAGAGATCGCTGTGACACTGGCTGGAATCAGAGATCGCTGTGACACTGGCTGGAGTCAGAGATCGCTGTGACACTGGCTGGATTCAGAGATCGCTATGACACTGGCCGGAGTCAGAGATCGCTGTGACACTGGCCGGAGGCCGAGATCGCTGTGACTCTGGCTGGATTCAGAGGTCGCTGTGACACTGCCTGGAGTCAGAGATCGCTGTGACACTGGCTGGAGTCAGAGATCGCTGTGACACTGGCAGGAGTCAGAGATCGCTGTGACACTGGCCGGAGGCCGAGATCGCTGTGACACTGGCTGGATTCAGAGATCGCTGTGACACTGCCTGGAGTCAGAGATCGCTGTGACACTGGCTGGAGTCAGAGATCACTGTGACACTGGCTGATTCAGAGATCGCTGTGAAACTGCTGGATTCATATATCGCTGTGACATTGGCAGGCAAATTCATTGCTGTGACACTGGCTGGATTCAGAGATCGCTATGACACTGGCCAGACTCAGAGATCGCTGTCACACTGTCCAGAGGCCAAGATCGCTGTGACACTGGCTGGATTCAGAGGTCGCTGTGACACTGCCTGGAGTCAGAGATCGCTGTGACACTGGCTGGTGTCAGAGATCGCTGTGACACTGGCTGGAATCAGAGATCGCTGTGACACTGGCTGGAATCAGAGATCGCTGTGACACTGGCTGGAGTCAGAGATCGCTGTGACACTGGCTGGATTCAGAGATCGCTATGACACTGGCCGGAGTCAGAGATCGCTGTGACATTGGCCGGAGGCCGAGATCGCTGTGACTCTGGCTGGATTCAGAGGTCGCTGTGACACTGCCTGGAGTCAGAGTTCGCTGTGACACTGGCTGGCGTCAGAGATCGCTGTGACACTGGCTGATTCAGAGATCGCTGTGACACTGTCTGGATTCAGAGATCGCTGTGACACTGGCTGTAGTCAGAGATCGCGTTGACACTGGCTGGAGTCAGAGGCCCGTGTGTCACTTGCTGGATTCAGAGATCGCTGTGACACTGGCCGGATTCCGAGATCGCTGTGACAATGGCTGGAATCAGAGATCGCTGTGACACTGGCTGGAATCAGAGATCGCTGTGACACTGGCTGGGGTCAGAGATTGCTGTGACACTGGCTGGAGTCTGAGATCGCTGTGACACTGGCCAGAGGCCGAGATCGCTGTGACACTGGCTGGATTCAGAGATCGCTGTGACACTGCCTGGAGTCAGAGATCGCTGTGACACTGGCTGGAGTCAGAGATCGCTGTGACACTGGCTGATTCAGAGATCGCTGTGACACTGCTGGATTCAGATATCGCTGTGACACTGGCAGGCATCAGACATTGCTGTGACACTGGCTGGATTCAGTGATCGCTATGACACTGGCCGGAGTCAGAGATCGCTGTGACACTGTCCGGAGGCCGAGATTGCTGTGACACTGGCTGGATTCAGAGGTCGCTGTGACACTGCTGCATTCAGAGATCGCTGTGACAATGGCTGGAATCAGAGATCGCTGTGACACTGGCTGGAATCAGAGATCGCTGTGACACTGGCTGGATTCAGAGATCGCTGTGACACTGGCCGGAGTCAAAGATCGCTGTGACACTGGCCGGAGGCCGAGATCGCTGTGAGACTGGTTGGATTCAGAGGTCGCTGTGACACTGCCTGGAGTCAGAGATGGCTGTGACACTGGCTGGAGTCACAGATCGCTGTGACACTGGCTGGAGTCAGAGATCGCTGAGACACTGGCTGGATTCAGAGATCGCTGTGACACTGGCTGGAGTCAGAGATTGCTTTGACACTGCTGGATTCAGAGATCGCTGTGACACTGGCTGTAGTCAGAGATCGCGTTGACACTGGCTGTAGTCAGAGATCACGTTGACACTGGCTGGAGTCAGAGACCCGTGTGTCACTTGCTGGATTCAGAGATCGCTGTGACACTGCTTGATTCAGAGATCGCTGTGACAATGGCTGGAATCAGAGATCGCTGTGACACTGGCTGGAATCAGAGATCGCTGTGACACTGGCTGGAGTCAGAGATTGCTGTGACACTGGCTGGATTCAGAGATCGCTATGACACTGGCCGCAGTAAGAGATCGCTGTGACACTGGCCGGAGGCCAAGATCGCTGTGACTCTGGCTGGATTCAGAGGTCGCTGTGACACTGCCTGGAGTCAGAGATCGCTGTGACACTGGCTGGAGTCAGAGATCGCTGTGACACTGGCCAGAGGCCGAGATCGCTGTGACACTGGCTGGATTCAGAGATCGCTGTGACACTGCCTGGAGTCAGAGATCGCTGTGACACTGGCTGGAGTCAGAGATCGCTGTGACACTGGCTGATTCAGAGATCGCTGTGAAACTGCTGGATTCAGATATCGCTGTGACATTGGCAGGCATCAGACATTGCTATGACACTGGCTGGATTCAGAGATCGCTATGACACTGGCCAGAGTCAGAGATCGCTGTCACACTGTCCAGAGGCCGAGATCGCTGTGACACTGGCTGGATTCAGAGGTCGCTGTGACACTGCCTGGAGTCAGAGATCGCTGTGACACTGGCTGGAGTCAGAGATCGCTGTGACACTGGCTGGAGTCAGAGATCGCGTTGACACTGGCTGGAGTCAGAGACCGGTGTGTCACTTGCTGGAGTCAGAGATCGCTGTGACACTGCTGTATTCAGAGATCGCTGTGACAATGGCTGGAATCAGAGATCGCTGTGACACTGGCTGGAGTCAGAGATCGCTGTGACACTGGCTGGAGTCAGAGATCGCTGTGACACTGGCCGGAGGCCGAGATCGCTGTGACACTGGCTGGATTCAGAGATCGCTGTGACACTGCCTGGAGTCAGAGATCGCTGTGACACTGGCTGGAGTCAGAGATCGCTGTGACACTGGCTGATTCAGAGATCGCTGTGAAACTGCTGGATTCAGATATCGCTGTGACATTGGCAGGCATCAGACATTGCTGTGACACTGGCTGGATTCAGAGATCGCTATGACACTGGCCAGAGTCAGAGATCGCTGTCACACTGTCCAGAGGCCGAGATCGCTATGACACTGGCTGGATTCAGAGGTCGCTGTGACACTGCCTGGAGTCTGAGATCGCTGTGACACTGGCTGGAGTCAGAGATCGCTGTGACACTGGCTGGAGTCAGAGATCGCGTTGACACTGGCTGGAGTCAGAGACCGGTGTGTCACTTGCTGGAGTCAGAGATCGCTGTGACACTGCTGTATTCAGAGATCGCTGTGACAATGGCTGGAATCAGAGATCGCTGTGACACTGGCTGGAATCAGAGATCGCTGTGACACTGGCTGGAGTCAGAGATCGCTGTGACACTGGCTGGATTCAGAGATCGCTATGACACTGGCCGGAGTCAAACATCGCTGTGACATTGGCCGGAGGCCGAGATCGCTGTGACTCTGGCTGGATTCAGAGGTCGCTGTGACACTGCCTGGAGTCAGAGATCGCTGTGACACTGGCTGGCGTCAGAGATCGCTGTGACACTGGCTGGAGTCAGAGATCGCTGTGACACTGGCTATATTCTAACATCGCTGTGACACTGGCTGGAGTCAGAGATCACTGTGACACTGCTGGATTCAGAGGTCGCTGTGACACTGGCTGGAGTCAGAGATCGCGTTGACACTGGCTGGAGTCAGAGACCCGTGTGTCACTTGCTGGAGTCAGAGATCGCTGTGAGAACTGCTGGATTCAGAGATCGCTGTGACAATGGCTGGAATCAGAGATCGCTGTGACACTGGCAGGAATCAGAGATCGCTGTGACACTGGCTGGAGTCAGAGATCGCTGTGACACTGGCTGGATTCAGAGATCGCTATGACACTGGCCGGAGTCTGAGAACGCTGTGACTCTGGCCGGAGGCCGAGATCGCTGTGACACTGGCTGGATTCAGAGGTCGCTGTGACACTGCCTGGAGTCAGAGATCGCTGTGACACTGGATGGAGTCAGAGATCGCTGTGACACTGGCTGATTCAGAGATCGCTGTGACACTGCTGGATTCAGAGATCGCTGTGACACTGGCAGGCATCAGACTTCGCTGTGACACTGGCTGGATTCAGAGATCGCTATGAATCTGGCCGGAGTCAGAGATCGCTGTGACACTGTCTGGAGGCCGAGATCGCTGTGACACTGGCTGGATTCAGAGGTCGCTGTGACACTGCCTGGAGTCAGAGATCGCTGTGACACTGGCTGGAGTCAGAGATCGCGTTGACACTGGCTGGAGTCAGAGATCACTGTGACACTGGCTGGATTCAGAGATCGCTGTGACACTGGCAGGCATCAGACATCGCTGTGACACTGGCTGGATTCAGAGATCGCTATGACACTGGCCGGAGTCAGAGATCGCTATGACACTGTCCGGAGGACGAGATCGCTGTGACACTGGCTGGATTCAGAGATCGCATTGACACTGCCTGAAGTCAGAGATCGCTGTGACACTGGCTGGTGTCAGAGATCGCTGTGACACTGGCTGGCGTCAGAGATCGCTGTGACACTGGCTGGAGTCTCAGATCGCTGTGACACTGGCTGGAGTCAGAGATCGCTGAGACACTGGCTGGATTCAGAGATCGCTGTGACATTGGCTGGAGTCAGAGATTGCTTTGACACTGCTGGATTCAGAGATCGCTGTGACACTGGCTGTAGTCAGAGATCGCGTTGACACTGGCTGTAGTCAGAGATCGCGTTGACACTGGCTGGAGTCAGAGACCCGTTTGTCACTTGCTGGATTCAGAGATCGCTGTGACACTGCTTGATTCAGAGATCGCTGTGACAATGGCTGGAATGAGAGATCGCTGTGACACTGGCTGGAATCAGAGATCGCTGTGACACTGGCTGGAGTCAGAGATCGCTGTGACACTGGCTGGATTCAGAGATCGCTATGACACTGGCCGGAGTCAGAGATCGCTGTGACACTGGCCGGAGGCCGAGATCGCTGTGACTCTGGCTGGATTCAGAGGTCGCTGTGACACTGCCTGGAGTCAGAGATCGCTGTGACACTGGCTGGAGTCAGAGATCGCTGTGACACTGGCAGGAGTCAGAGATCGCTGTGACACTGGCCGGAGGCCGAGATCGCTGTGACACTGGCTGGATTCAGAGATCGCTGTGACACTGCCTGGAGTCAGAGATCGCTGTGACACTGGCTGGAGTCAGAGATCACTGTGACACTGGCTGATTCAGAGATCGCTGTGAAACTGCTGGATTCATATATCGCTGTGACATTGGCAGGCAAATTCATTGCTGTGACACTGGCTGGATTCAGAGATCGCTATGACACTGGCCAGAGTCAGAGATCGCTGTCACACTGTCCAGAGGCCAAGATCGCTGTGACACTGGCTGGATTCAGAGGTCGCTGTGACACTGCCTGGAGTCAGAGATCGCTGTGACACTGGCTGGAGTCAGAGATCGCTGTGACACTGGCTGGAATCAGAGATCGCTGTGACACTGGCTGGAATCAGAGATCGCTGTGACACTGGCTGGAGTCAGAGATCGCTGTGACACTGGCTGGATTCAGAGATCGCTATGACACTGGCCGGAGTCAGAGATCGCTGTGACATTGGCCGGAGGCCGAGATCGCTGTGACTCTGGCTGGATTCAGAGGTCGCTGTGACACTGCCTGGAGTCAGAGTTCGCTGTGACACTGGCTGGCGTCAGAGATCGCTGTGACACTGGCTGATTCAGAGATCGCTGTGACACTGTCTGGATTCAGAGATCGCTGTGACACTGGCTGTAGTCAGAGATCGCGTTGACACTGGCTGGAGTCAGAGGCCCGTGTGTCACTTGCTGGATTCAGAGATCGCTGTGACACTGGCCGGATTCCGAGATCGCTGTGACAATGGCTGGAATCAGAGATCGCTGTGACACTGGCTGGAATCAGAGATCGCTGTGACACTGGCTGGGGTCAGAGATTGCTGTGACACTGGCTGGAGTCTGAGATCGCTGTGACACTGGCCAGAGGCCGAGATCGCTGTGACACTGGCTGGATTCAGAGATCGCTGTGACACTGCCTGGAGTCAGAGATCGCTGTGACACTGGCTGGAGTCAGAGATCGCTGTGACACTGGCTGATTCAGAGATCGCTGTGACACTGCTGGATTCAGATATCGCTGTGACACTGGCAGGCATCAGACATTGCTGTGACACTGGCTGGATTCAGTGATCGCTATGACACTGGCCGGAGTCAGAGATCGCTGTGACACTGTCCGGAGGCCGAGATTGCTGTGACACTGGCTGGATTCAGAGGTCGCTGTGACACTGCTGCATTCAGAGATCGCTGTGACAATGGCTGGAATCAGAGATCGCTGTGACACTGGCTGGAATCAGAGATCGCTGTGACACTGGCTGGATTCAGAGATCGCTGTGACACTGGCCGGAGTCAAAGATCGCTGTGACACTGGCCGGAGGCCGAGATCGCTGTGAGACTGGTTGGATTCAGAGGTCGCTGTGACACTGCCTGGAGTCAGAGATGGCTGTGACACTGGCTGGAGTCACAGATCGCTGTGACACTGGCTGGAGTCAGAGATCGCTGAGACACTGGCTGGATTCAGAGATCGCTGTGACACTGGCTGGAGTCAGAGATTGCTTTGACACTGCTGGATTCAGAGATCGCTGTGACACTGGCTGTAGTCAGAGATCGCGTTGACACTGGCTGTAGTCAGAGATCACGTTGACACTGGCTGGAGTCAGAGACCCGTGTGTCACTTGCTGGATTCAGAGATCGCTGTGACACTGCTTGATTCAGAGATCGCTGTGACAATGGCTGGAATCAGAGATCGCTGTGACACTGGCTGGAATCAGAGATCGCTGTGACACTGGCTGGAGTCAGAGATTGCTGTGACACTGGCTGGATTCAGAGATCGCTATGACACTGGCCGGAGTAAGAGATCGCTGTGACACTGGCCGGAGGCCAAGATCGCTGTGACTCTGGCTGGATTCAGAGGTCGCTGTGACACTGCCTGGAGTCAGAGATCGCTGTGACACTGGCTGGAGTCAGAGATCGCTGTGACACTGGCAGGAGTCAGAGATCGCTGTGACACTGGCTGGAGTCAGAGATCGCTGTGACACTGGCCAGAGGCCGAGATCGCTGTGACACTGGCTGGATTCAGAGATCGCTGTGACACTGCCTGGAGTCAGAGATCGCTGTGACACTGGCTGGAGTCAGAGATCGCTGTGACACTGGCTGATTCAGAGATCGCTGTGAAACTGCTGGATTCAGATATCGCTGTGACATTGGCAGGCATCAGACATTGCTGTGACACTGGCTGGATTCAGAGATCGCTATGACACTGGCCAGAGTCAGAGATCGCTGTCACACTGTCCAGAGGCCGAGATCGCTGTGACACTGGCTGGATTCAGAGGTCGCTGTGACACTGCCTGGAGTCAGAGATCGCTGTGACACTGGCTGGAGTCAGAGATCGCTGTGACACTGGCTGGAGTCAGAGATCGCGTTGACACTGGCTGGAGTCAGAGACCGGTGTGTCACTTGCTGGAGTCAGAGATCGCTGTGACACTGCTGTATTCAGAGATCGCTGTGACAATGGCTGGAATCAGAGATCGCTGTGACACTGGCAGGAGTCAGAGATCGCTGTGACACTGGCTGGAGTCAGAGATCGCTGTGACACTGGCCGGAGGCCGAGATCGCTGTGACACTGGCTGGATTCAGAGATCGCTGTGACACTGCCTGGAGTCAGAGATCGCTGTGACACTGGCTGGAGTCAGAGATCGCTGTGACACTGGCTGATTCAGAGATCGCTGTGAAACTGCTGGATTCAGATATCGCTGTGACATTGGCAGGCATCAGACATTGCTGTGACACTGGCTGGATTCAGAGATCGCTATGACACTGGCCAGAGTCAGAGATCGCTGTCACACTGTCCAGAGGCCGAGATCGCTATGACACTGGCTGGATTCAGAGGTCGCTGTGACACTGCCTGGAGTCTGAGATCGCTGTGACACTGGCTGGAGTCAGAGATCGCTGTGACACTGGCTGGAGTCAGAGATCGCTTTGACACTGGCTGGAGTCAGAGACCGGTGTGTCACTTGCTGGAGTCAGAGATCGCTGTGACACTGCTGTATTCAGAGATCGCTGTGACAATGGCTGGAATCAGAGATCGCTGTGACACTGGCTGGAATCAGAGATCGCTGTGACACTGGCTGGAGTCAGAGATCGCTGTGACACTGGCTGGATTCAGAGATCGCTATGACACTGGCCGGAGTCAAACATCGCTGTGACATTGGCCGGAGGCCGAGATCGCTGTGACTCTGGCTGGATTCAGAGGTCGCTGTGACACTGCCTGGAGTCAGAGATCGCTGTGACACTGGCTGGCGTCAGAGATCGCTGTGACACTGGCTGATTCAGAGATCGCTGTGACACTGCTGGATTCAGAGATCGCTGTGACACTGGCTGTAGTCAGAGATCGCGTTGACACTGGCTGGAGTCAGAGACCCGTGTGCCACTTGCTGGATTCAGAGATCGCTGTGACACTGGCCGGATTCAGAGATCGCTGTGACAATGGCTGGAATCAGAGATCGCTGTGACACTGGCTGGAATCAGAGATCGCTGTGACACTGGCTGGGGTCAGAGATTGCTGTGACACTGGCTGGATTCAGAGATCGCTATGACACTGGCCGGAGTCAGAGATCGCTGTGACACTGGCCGGAGGCCGAGATCGCTGTGAGACTGGTTGGATTCAGAGGTCGCTGTGACACTGCCTGGAGTCAGAGATGGCTGTGACACTGGCTGGAGTCACAGATCGCTGTGACACTGGCTGGAGTCAGAGATCGCTGAGACACTGGCTGGATTCAGAGATCGCTGTGACACTGGCTGGAGTCAGAGATTGCTTTGACACTGCTGGATTCAGAGATCGCTGTGACACTGGCTGTAGTCAGAGATCGCGTTGACACTGGCTGTAGTCAGAGATCACGTTGACACTGGCTGGAGTCAGAGACCCGTGTGTCACTTGCTGGATTCAGAGATCGCTGTGACACTGCTTGATTCAGAGATCGCTGTGACAATGGCTGGAATCAGAGATCGCTGTGACACTGGCTGGAATCAGAGATCGCTGTGACACTGGCTGGAGTCAGAGATTGCTGTGACACTGGCTGGATTCAGAGATCGCTATGACACTGGCCGGAGTAAGAGATCGCTGTGACACTGGCCGGAGGCCAAGATCGCTGTGACTCTGGCTGGATTCAGAGGTCGCTGTGACACTGCCTGGAGTCCGAGATCGCTGTGACACTGGCTGGAGTCAGAGATCGCTGTGACACTGGCAGGAGTCAGAGATCGCTGTGACACTGGCTGGAGTCAGAGATCGCTGTGACACTGGCCAGAGGCCGAGATCGCTGTGACACTGGCTGGATTCAGAGATCGCTGTGACACTGCCTGGAGTCAGAGATCGCTGTGACACTGGCTGGAGTCAGAGATCGCTGTGACACTGGCTGATTCAGAGATCGCTGTGAAACTGCTGGATTCAGATATCGCTGTGACATTGGCAGGCATCAGACATTGCTGTGACACTGGCTGGATTCAGAGATCGCTATGACACTGGCCAGAGTCAGAGATCGCTGTCACACTGTCCAGAGGCCGAGATCGCTGTGACACTGGCTGGATTCAGAGGTCGCTGTGACACTGCCTGGAGTCAGAGATCGCTGTGACACTGGCTGGAGTCAGAGATCGCTGTGACACTGGCTGGAGTCAGAGATCGCGTTGACACTGGCTGGAGTCAGAGACCGGTGTGTCACTTGCTGGAGTCAGAGATCGCTGTGACACTGCTGTATTCAGAGATCGCTGTGACAATGGCTGGAATCAGAGATCGCTGTGACACTGGCTGGAGTCAGAGATCGCTGTGACACTGGCTGGAGTCAGAGATCGCTGTGACACTGGCCGGAGGCCGAGATCGCTGTGACACTGGCTGGATTCAGAGATCGCTGTGACACTGCCTGGAGTCAGAGATCGCTGTGACACTGGCTGGAGTCAGAGATCGCTGTGACACTGGCTGATTCAGAGATCGCTGTGAAACTGCTGGATTCAGATATCGCTGTGACATTGGCAGGCATCAGACATTGCTGTGACACTGGCTGGATTCAGAGATCGCTATGACACTGGCCAGAGTCAGAGATCGCTGTCACACTGTCCAGAGGCCGAGATCGCTATGACACTGGCTGGATTCAGAGGTCGCTGTGACACTGCCTGGAGTCTGAGATCGCTGTGACACTGGCTGGAGTCAGAGATCGCTGTGACACTGGCTGGAGTCAGAGATCGCGTTGACACTGGCTGGAGTCAGAGACCGGTGTGTCACTTGCTGGAGTCAGAGATCGCTGTGACACTGCTGTATTCAGAGATCGCTGTGACAATGGCTGGAATCAGAGATCGCTGTGACACTGGCTGGAATCAGAGATCGCTGTGACACTGGCTGGAGTCAGAGATCGCTGTGACACTGGCTGGATTCAGAGATCGCTATGACACTGGCCGGAGTCAAACATCGCTGTGACATTGGCCGGAGGCCGAGATCGCTGTGACTCTGGCTGGATTCAGAGGTCGCTGTGACACTGCCTGGAGTCAGAGATCGCTGTGACACTGGCTGGCGTCAGAGATCGCTGTGACACTGGCTGATTCAGAGATCGCTGTGACACTGCTGGATTCAGAGATCGCTGTGACACTGGCTGTAGTCAGAGATCGCGTTGACACTGGCTGGAGTCAGAGACCCGTGTGCCACTTGCTGGATTCAGAGATCGCTGTGACACTGGCCGGATTCAGAGATCGCTGTGACAATGGCTGGAATCAGAGATCGCTGTGACACTGGCTGGAATCAGAGATCGCTGTGACACTGGCTGGGGTCAGAGATTGCTGTGACACTGGCTGGATTCAGAGATCGCTATGACACTGGCCGGAGTCAGAGATCGCTGTGACACTGGCCGGAGGCCGAGATCGCTGTGACTCTGGCTGGATTCAGAGGTCGCTGTGACACTGCCTGGAGTCAGAGATTGCTGTGACACTGGCTGGAGTCAAAGATCGCTGTGACACTGGCTGGAGTCAGAGATCGCTGTGACACTGGCTGGAGTCTGAGATCGCTGTGACACTGGCCAGAGGCCGAGATCGCTGTGACACTGGCTGGATTCAGAGATCGCTGTGACACTGCTGGAGTCAGAGATCGCTGTGATACTGGCTGGAGTCAGAGATCGTCTTGACACTGGCTGATTCAGAGATCGCTGTGACACTGCTGGATTCAGATATCGCTGTGACACTGGCAGGCATCAGACATTGCTGTGACACTGGCTGGATTCAGTGATCACTATGACACTGGCCGGAGTCAGAGATCGCTGTGACACTGTCCGGAGGCCGAGATTGCTGTGACACTGGCTGGATTCAGAGGTCGCTGTGACACTGCCTGGAGTCAGAGATCGTCTTGACACTGGCTGGAGTCAGAGATCGCTGTGACACTGGCTGGAGTCAGAGATCGCGTTGACACTGGCTGGAGTCAGAGACCCGTGTGTCACTTGCTGGAGTCAGAGATCGCTGTGACACTGCTGCATTCTGAGATCGCTGTGACAATGGCTGGAATCAGAGATCGCTGTGACACTGGCTGGAGTCAGAGATCGCTGTGACATTGGCTAGAGTCACAGATCGCTGTGACACTGGCTGGAGTCAGAGATCGCTGAGACACTGCCTGGATTCAGAGATCGCTGTGACACTGGCTGGAGTCAGAGATTGCTTTGACACTGCTTGATTCAGAGATCGCTGTGACACTGGCCGGAGTCAGAGATCGCTGTGACACTGTCCGGAGGCCGAGATTGCTGTGACACTGGCTGGATTCAGAGGTCGCTGTGACACTGCTGCATTCAGAGATCGCTGTGACAATGGCTGGAATCAGAGATCGCTGTGACACTGGCTGGAATCAGAGATCGCTGTGACACTGGCTGGATTCAGAGATCGCTGTGACACTGGCCGGAGTCAAAGATCGCTGTGACACTGGCCGGAGGCCGAGATCGCTGTGAGACTGGTTGGATTCAGAGGTCGCTGTGACACTGCCTGGAGTCAGAGATGGCTGTGACACTGGCTGGAGTCACAGATCGCTGTGACACTGGCTGGAGTCAGAGATCGCTGAGACACTGGCTGGATTCAGAGATCACTGTGACACTGGCTGGAGTCAGAGATTGCTTTGACACTGCTGGATTCAGAGATCGCTGTGACACTGGCTGTAGTCAGAGATCGCGTTGACACTGGCTGTAGTCAGAGATCACGTTGACACTGGCTGGAGTCAGAGACCCGTGTGTCACTTGCTGGATTCAGAGATCGCTGTGACACTGCTTGATTCAGAGATCGCTGTGACAATGGCTGGAATCAGAGATCGCTGTGACACTGGCTGGAATCAGAGATCGCTGTGACACTGGCTGGAGTCAGAGATTGCTTTGACACTGGCTGGATTCAGAGATCGCTATGACACTGGCCGGAGTAAGAGATCGCTGTGACACTGGCCGGAGGCCAAGATCGCTGTGACTCTGGCTGGATTCAGAGGTCGCTGTGACACTGCCTGGAGTCAGAGATCGCTGTGACACTGGCTGGAGTCAGAGATCGCTGTGACACTGGCAGGAGTCAGAGATCGCTGTGACACTGGCTGGAGTCAGAGATCGCTGTGACACTGGCCAGAGGCCGAGATCGCTGTGACACTGGCTGGATTCAGAGATCGCTGTGACACTGGCTGGAGTCAGAGATCGCTGTGACACTGGCTGATTCAGAGATCGCTGTGAAACTGCTGGATTCAGATATCGCTGTGACATTGGCAGGCATCAGACATTGCTGTGACACTGGCTGGATTCAGAGATCGCTATGACACTGGCCAGAGTCAGAGATCGCTGTCACACTGTCCAGAGGCCGAGATCGCTGTGACACTGGCTGGATTCAGAGGTCGCTGTGACACTGCCTGGAGTCAGAGATCGCTGTGACACTGGCTGGAGTCAGAGATCGCTGTGACACTGGCTGGAGTCAGAGATCGCGTTGACACTGGCTGGAGTCAGAGACCGGTGTGTCACTTGCTGGAGTCAGAGATCGCTGTGACACTGCTGTATTCAGAGATCGCTGTGACAATGGCTGGAATCAGAGATCGCTGTGACACTGGCTGGAGTCAGAGATCGCTGTGACACTGGCTGGAGTCAGAGATCGCTGTGACACTGGCCGGAGGCCGAGATCGCTGTGACACTGGCTGGATTCAGAGATCGCTGTGACACTGCCTGGAGTCAGAGATCGCTGTGACACTGGCTGGAGTCAGAGATCGCTGTGACACTGGCTGATTCAGAGATCGCTGTGAAACTGCTGGATTCAGATATCGCTGTGACATTGGCAGGCATCAGACATTGCTGTGACACTGGCTGGATTCAGAGATCGCTATGACACTGGCCAGAGTCAGAGATCGCTGTCACACTGTCCAGAGGCCGAGATCGCTATGACACTGGCTGGATTCAGAGGTCGCTGTGACACTGCCTGGAGTCAGAGATCGCTGTGACACTGGCTGGAGTCAGAGATCGCTGTGACACTGGCTGGAGTCAGAGATCGCGTTGACACTGGCTGGAGTCAGAGACCGGTGTGTCACTTGCTGGAGTCAGAGATCGCTGTGACACTGCTGTATTCAGAGATCGCTGTGACAATGGCTGGAATCAGAGATCGCTGTGACACTGGCTGGAATCAGAGATCGCTGTGACACTGGCTGGAGTCAGAGATCGCTGTGACACTGGCTGGATTCAGAGATCGCTATGACACTGGCCGGAGTCAGAGATCGCTGTGACATTGGCCGGAGGCTGAGATCGCTGTGACTCTGGCTGGATTCAGAGGTCGCTGTGACACTGCCTGGAGTCAGAGATCGCTGTGACACTGGCTGGCGTCAGAGATCGCTGTGACACTGGCTGATTCAGAGATCGCTGTGACACTGCTGGATTCAGAGATCGCTGTGACACTGGCTGTAGTCAGAGATCGCGTTGACACTGGCTGGAGTCCGAGACCCGTGTGCCACTTGCTGGATTCAGAGATCGCTGTGACACTGGCCGGATTCAGAGATCGCTGTGACAATGGCTGGAATCAGAGATCGCTGTGACACTGGCTGGAATCAGAGATCGCTGTGACACTGGCTGGGGTCAGAGATTGCTGTGACACTGGCTGGATTCAGAGATCGCTATGACACTGGCCGGAGTCAGAGATCGCTGTGACACTGGCCGGAGGCCGAGATCGCTGTGACTCTGGCTGGATTCAGAGGTCGCTGTGACACTGCCTGGAGTCAGAGATTGCTGTGACACTGGCTGGAGTCAAAGATCGCTGTGACACTGGCTGGAGTCAGAGATCGCTGTGACACTGGCTGGAGTCTGAGATCGCTGTGACACTGGCCAGAGGCCGAGATCGCTGTGACACTGGCTGGATTCAGAGATCGCTGTGACACTGCTGGAGTCAGAGATCGCTGTGATACTGGCTGGAGTCAGAGATCGTCTTGACACTGGCTGATTCAGAGATCGCTGTGACACTGCTGGATTCAGATATCGCTGTGACACTGGCAGGCATCAGACATTGCTGTGACACTGGCTGGATTCAGTGATCGCTATGACACTGGCCGGAGTCAGAGATCGCTGTGACACTGTCCGGAGGCCGAGATTGCTGTGACACTGGCTGGATTCAGAGGTCGCTGTGACACTGCCTGGAGTCAGAGATCGTCTTGACACTGGCTGGAGTCAGAGATCGCTGTGACACTGGCTGGAGTCAGAGATCGCGTTGACACTGGCTGGAGTCAGAGACCCGTGTGTCACTTGCTGGAGTCAGAGATCGCTGTGACACTGCTGCATTCTGAGATCGCTGTGACAATGGCTGGAATCAGAGATCGCTGTGACACTGGCTGGAGTCAGAGATCGCTGTGACATTGGCTGGAGTCACAGATCGCTGTGACACTGGCTGGAGTCAGAGATCGCTGAGAAACTGGCTGGATTCAGAGATCGCTGTGACACTGGCTGGAGTCAGAGATTGCTTTGACACTGCTGGATTCAGAGATCGCTGTGACACTGGCTGGCGTCAGAGATCGCGTTGACACTGGCTGTAGTCAGAGATCGCGTTGACACTGGGTGGAGTCAGAGACCCGTTTGTCACTTGCTGGATTCAGAGATCGCTGTGACACTGCTTGATTCAGAGATCGCTGTGACAATGGCTGGAATCAGAGATCGCTGTGACACTGGCTGGAATTAGAGATCGCTGTGACACTGGCTGGAGTCAGAGATCGCTGTGACACTGGCTGGATTCAGAGATCGCTATGACACTGGCCGGAGTCAGAGATTGCTGTGACACTGGCCGGAGGCCGAGATCGCTGTGACTCTGGCTGGATTCAGAGGTCGCTGTGACACTGCCTGGAGTCAGAGATCGCTGTGACACTGGCGGGAGTCAGAGATCGCTGTGACACTGGCAGGAGTCAGAGATCGCTGTGACACTGGCCGGAGGCCGAGATCGCTGTGACACTGGCTGGATTCAGAGATCGCTGTGACACTGCCTGGAGTCAGAGATCGCTGTGACACTGGCTGGAGTCAGAGATCGCTGTGACACTGGCTGATTCAGAGATCGCTGTGAAACTGCTGGATTCATATATCGCTGTGACATTGGCAAGCAAATTCATTGCTGTGACACTGGCTGGATTCAGAGATCGCTATGACACTGGCCAGAGTCAGAGATCGCTGTCACACTGTCCAGAGGCCGAGATCGCTGTGACACTGGCTGGTTTCAGAGATCGCTGTGACACTGCCTGGAGTCAGAGATCGCTGTGACACTGGCTGGAGTCAGAGATCGCTGTGACACTGGCTGGAATCAGAGATCGCTGTGACACTGGCTGGAATCAGAGATCGCTGTGACACTGGCTGGAGTCAGAGATCGCTGTGAGCGTGGCTGGATTCAGAGATCGCTATGACACTGGCCGGAGTCAGAGATCGCTGTGACATTGGCCGGAGGCCGAGATCGCTGTGACTCTGGCTGGATTCAGAGGTCGCTGTGACACTGCCTGGAGTCAGAGTTCGCTGTGACACTGGCTGGCATCAGAGATCGCTGTGACACTGGCTGATTCAGAGATCGCTGTGACACTGCTGGATCAGAGATCGCTGTGACACTGGCTGTAGTCAGAGATCGCGTTGACACTGGCTGGAGTCAGAGGCCCGTGTGTCACTTGCTGGATTCAGAGATCGCTGTGACACTGGCCGGATTCAGAGATCGCTGTGACAATGGCTGGAATCAGAGATCGCTGTGACACTGGCTGGAATCAGAGATCGCTGTGACACTGGCTGGGGTCAGAGATTGCTGTGACACTGGCTGGAGTCTGAGATCGCTGTGACACTGGCCAGAGGCCGAGATCGCTGTGACACTGGCTGGTTTCAGAGATCGCTGTGACACTGCCTGGAGTCAGAGATCGCTGTGACACTGGCTGGAGTCAGAGATCGCTGTGACACTGGCTGATTCAGAGATCGCTGTGACACTGCTGGATTCAGATATCGCTGTGACACTGGCAGGCATCAGACATTGCTGTGACACTGGCTGGATTCAGTGATCGCTATGACACTGGCCGGAGTCAGAGATAGCTGTGACACTGTCCGGAGGCCGAGATTGCTGTGACACTGGCTGGATTCAGAGGTCGCTGTGACACTGCTGCATTCAGAGATCGCTGTGACAATGGCTGGAATCAGAGATCGCTGTGACACTGGCTGGAATCAGAGATCGCTGTGACACTGGCTGGATTCAGAGATCGCTGTGACACTGGCCGGAGTCAAAGATCGCTGTGACACTGGCCGGAGGCCGAGATCGCTGTGAGACTGGTTGGATTCAGAGGTCGCTGTGACACTGCATGGAGTCAGAGATGGCTGTGACACTGGCTGGAGTCACAGATCGCTGTGACACTGGCTGGAGTCAGAGATCGCTGAGACACTGGCTGGATTCAGAGATCGCTGTGACACTGGCTGGAGTCAGAGATTGCTTTGACACTGCTGGATTCAGAGATCGCTGTGACACTGGCTGTAGTCAGAGATCGCGTTGACACTGGCTGTAGTCAGAGATCACGTTGACACTGGCTGGAGTCAGAGACCCGTGTGTCACTTGCTGGATTCGGAGATCGCTGTGACACTGCTTGATTCAGAGATCGCTGTGACAATGGCTGGAATCAGAGATCGCTGTGACACTGGCTGGAATCAGAGATCGCTGTGACACTGGCTGGAGTCAGAGATCGCTGTGACACTGGCTGGATTCAGAGATCGCTATGACACTGGCCGGAGTCAGAGATCGCTGTGACACTGGCCGGAGGCCAAGATCGCTGTGACTCTGGCTGGATTCAGAGGTCGCTGTGACACTGCCTGGAGTCAGAGATCGCTGTGACACTGGCTGGAGTCAGAGATCGCTGTGACACTGGCAGGAGTCAGAGATCGCTGTGACACTGGCTGGAGTCAGAGATCGCTGTGACACTGGCCAGAGGCCGAGATCGCTGTGACACTGGCTGGATTCAGAGATCGCTGTGACACTGCCTGGAGTCAGAGATCGCTTTGACACTGGCTGGAGTCAGAGATCGCTGTGACACTGGCTGGAGTCAGAGATCGCGTTGACACTGGCTGGAGTCAGAGACCGGTGTGTCACTTGCTGGAGTCAGAGATCGCTGTGACACTGCTGTATTCAGAGATCGCTGTGACAATGGCTGGAATCAGAGATCGCTGTGACACTGGCTGGAGTCAGAGATCGCTGTGACACTGGCTGGATTCAGAGATCGCTGTGACACTGCCTGGAGTCAGAGATCGCTGTGACACTGGCTGGAGTCAGAGATCGCTGTGACACTGGCTGATTCAGAGATCGCTGTGAAACTGCTGGATTCAGATATCGCTGTGACATTGGCAGGCATCAGACATTGCTGTGACACTGGCTGGATTCAGAGATTGCTATGACACTGGCCAGAGTCAGAGATCGCTGTCACACTGTCCAGAGGCCGAGATCGCTGTGACACTGGCTGGATTCAGAGGTCGCTGTGACACTGCCTGGAGTCAGAGATCGCTGTGACACTGGCTGGAGTCAGAGATCGCTGTGACACTGGCTGGAGTCAGAGATCGCGTTGACACTGGCTGGAGTCAGAGACCGGTGTGTCACTTGCTGGAGTCAGAGATCGCTGTGACACTGCTGTATTCAGAGATCGCTGTGACAATGGCTGGAATCAGAGATCGCTGTGACACTGGCTGGAATCAGAGATCGCTGTGACACTGGCTGGAGTCAGAGATCGCTGTGACACTGGCTGGATTCAGAGATCGCTATGACACTGGCCGGAGTCAGAGATCGCTGTGACATTGGCCGGAGGCCGAGATCGCTGTGACTCTGGCTGGATTCAGAGGTCACTGTGACACTGCCTGGAGTCAGAGATCGCTGTGACACTGGCTGGCGTCAGAGATCGCTGTGACACTGGCTGATTCAGAGATCGCTGTGACACTGCTGGATTCAGAGATCGCTGTGACACTGGCTGTAGTCAGAGATCGCGTTGACACTGGCTGGAGTCAGAGGCCCGTGTGCCACTTGCTGGATTCAGAGATCGCTGTGACACTGGCCGGATTCAGAGATCGCTGTGACAATGGCTGGAATCAGAGATCGCTGTGACACTGGCTGGAATCAGAGATCGCTGTGACACTGGCTGGGGTCAGAGATTGCTGTGACTCTGGCTGGATTCAGAGGTCGCTGTGACACTGCCTGGAGTCAGAGATCGCTGTGACACTGGCTGGAGTCAGAGATTGCTGTGACACTGGCAGGAGTCAGAGATCGCTGTGACACTGGCTGGAGTCAGAGATCGCTGTGACACTGGCCAGAGGCCGAGATCGCTGTGACACTGGCTGGATTCAGAGATCTCTGTGACACTGCCTGGAGTCAGAGATCGCTTTGACACTGGCTGGAGTCAGAGATCGCTGTGACACTGGCTGGAGTCAGAGATCGCGTTGACACTGGCTGGAGTCAGAGACCGGTGTGTCACTTGCTGGAGTCAGAGATCGCTGTGACACTGCTGTATTCAGAGATCGCTGTGACAATGGCTGGAATCAGAGATCGCTGTGACACTGGCTGGAATCAGAGATCGCTGTGACACTGGCTGGAGTCAGAGATCGCTGTGACACTGGCTGGATTCAGAGATCGCTATGACACTGGCCGGAGTCAAACATCGCTGTGACATTGGCCGGAGGCCGAGATCGCTGTGACTCTGGCTGGATTCAGAGGTCGCTGTGACACTGCCTGGAGTCAGAGATCGCTGTGACACTGGCTGGCGTCAGAGATCGCTGTGACACTGGCTGATTCAGAGATCGCTGTGACACTGCTGGATTCAGAGATCGCTGTGACACTGGCTGTAGTCAGAGATCGCGTTGACACTGGCTGGAGTCAGAGACCCGTGTGCCACTTGCTGGATTCAGAGATCGCTGTGACACTGGCCGGATTCAGAGATCGCTGTGACAATGGCTGGAATCAGAGATCGCTGTGACACTGGCTGGAATCAGAGATCGCTGTGACACTGGCTGGGGTCAGAGATTGCTGTGACACTGGCTGGATTCAGAGATCGCTATGACACTGGCCGGAGTCAGAGATCGCTGTGACACTGGCCGGAGGCCGAGATCGCTGTGACTCTGGCTGGATTCAGAGGTCGCTGTGACACTGCCTGGAGTCAGAGATTGCTGTGACACTGGCTGGAGTCAAAGATCGCTGTGACACTGGCTGGAGTCAGAGATCGCTGTGACACTGGCTGGAGTCTGAGATCGCTGTGACACTGGCCAGAGGCCGAGATCGCTGTGACACTGGCTGGATTCAGAGATCGCTGTGACACTGCTGGAGTCAGAGATCGCTGTGATACTGGCTGGAGTCAGAGATCGCTGAGACACTGGCTGGATTCAGAGGTCGCTGTGACACTGCCTGGAGTCAGAGATCGTCTTGACACTGGCTGGAGTCAGAGATCGCTGTGACACTGGCTGGAGTCAGAGATCGCGTTGACACTGGCTGGAGTCAGAGACCCGTGTGTCACTTGCTGGAGTCAGAGATCGCTGTGACACTGCTGCATTCTGAGATCGCTGTGACAATGGCTGGAATCAGAGATCGCTGTGACACTGGCTGGAGTCAGAGATCGCTGTGACATTGGCTGGAGTCACAGATCGCTGTGACACTGGCTGGAGTCAGAGATCGCTGAGACACTGGCTGGATTCAGAGATCGCTGTGACACTGGCTGGAGTCAGAGATTGCTTTGACACTGCTGGATTCAGAGATCGCTGTGACACTGGCTGGCGTCAGAGATCGCGTTGACACTGGCTGTAGTCAGAGATCGCGTTGACACTGGCTGGAGTCAGAGACCCGTTTGTCACTTGCTGGATTCAGAGATCGCTGTGACACTGCTTGATTCAGAGATCGCTGTGACAATGGCTGGAATCAGAGATCGCTGTGACACTGGCTGGAATTAGAGATCGCTGTGACACTGGCTGGAGTCAGAGATCGCTGTGACACTGGCTGGATTCAGAGATCGCTATGACACTGGCCGGAGTCAGAGATCGCTGTGACACTGGCCGGAGGCCGAGATCGCTGTGACTCTGGCTGGATTCAGAGGTCGCTGTGACACTGCCTGGAGTCAGAGATCGCTGTGACACTGGCGGGAGTCAGAGATCGCTGTGACACTGGCAGGAGTCAGAGATCGCTGTGACACTGGCCGGAGGCCGAGATCGCTGTGACACTGGCTGGATTCAGAGATCGCTGTGACACTGCCTGGAGTCAGAGATCGCTGTGACACTGGCTGGAGTCAGAGATCGCTGTGACACTGGCTGATTCAGAGATCGCTGTGAAACTGCTGGATTCATATATCGCTGTGACATTGGCAGGCAAATTCATTGCTGTGACACTGGCTGGATTCAGAGATCGCTATGACACTGGCCAGAGTCAGAGATCGCTGTCACACTGTCCAGAGGCCGAGATCGCAGTGACACTGGCTGGTTTCAGAGATCGCTGTGACACTGCCTGGAGTCAGAGATCGCTGTGACACTGGCTGGAGTCAGAGATCGCTGTGACACTGGCTGGAATCAGAGATCGCTGTGACACTGGCTGGAATCAGAGATCGCTGTGACACTGGCTGGAGTCAGAGATCGCTGTGACACTGGCTGGATTCAGAGATCGCTATGACACTGGCCGGAGTCAGAGATCGCTGTGACATTGGCCGGAGGCCGAGATCGCTGTGACTCTGGCTGGATTCAGAGGTCGCTGTGACACTGCCTGGAGTCAGAGTTCGCTGTGACACTGGCTGGCGTCAGAGATCGCTGTGACACTGGCTGATTCAGAGATCGCTGTGACACTGCTGGATTCAGAGATCGCTGTGACACTGGCTGTAGTCAGAGATCGCGTTGACACTGGCTGAAGTCAGAGGCCCGTGTGTCACTTGCTGGATTCAGAGATCGCTGTGACACTGGCCGGATTCAGAGATCGCTGTGACAATGGCTGGAATCAGAGATCGCTGTGACACTGGCTGGAATCAGAGATCGCTGTGACACTGGCTGGGGTCAGAGATTGCTGTGACACTGGCTGGAGTCTGAGATCGCTGTGACACTGGCTGGCGTCAGAGATCGCTGTGACACTGGCTGATTCAGAGATCGCTGTGACACTGCTGGATTCAGAGATCGCTGTGACACTGGCTGTAGTCAGAGATCGCGTTGACACTGGCTGGAGTCAGAGGCCCGTGTGCCACTTGCTGGATTCAGAGATCGCTGTGACACTGGCCGGATTCAGAGATCGCTGTGACAATGGCTGGAATCAGAGATCGCTGTGACACTGGCTGGAATCAGAGATCGCTGTGACACTGGCTGGGGTCAGAGATTGCTGTGACTCTGGCTGGATTCAGAGGTCGCTGTGACACTGCCTGGAGTCAGAGATCGCTGTGACACTGGCTGGAGTCAGAGATCGCTGTGACACTGGCAGGAGTCAGAGATCGCTGTGACACTGGCTGGAGTCAGAGATCGCTGTGACACTGGCCAGAGGCCGAGATCGCTGTGACACTGGCTGGATTCAGAGATCTCTGTGACACTGCCTGGAGTCAGAGATCGCTTTGACACTGGCTGGAGTCAGAGATCGCTGTGACACTGGCTGGAGTCAGAGATCGCGTTGACACTGGCTGGAGTCAGAGACCGGTGTGTCACTTGCTGGAGTCAGAGATCGCTGTGACACTGCTGTATTCAGAGATCGCTGTGACAATGGCTGGAATCAGAGATCGCTGTGACACTGGCTGGAATCAGAGATCGCTGTGACACTGGCTGGAGTCAGAGATCGCTGTGACACTGGCTGGATTCAGAGATCGCTATGACACTGGCCGGAGTCAAACATCGCTGTGACATTGGCCGGAGGCCGAGATCGCTGTGACTCTGGCTGGATTCAGAGGTCGCTGTGACACTGCCTGGAGTCAGAGATCGCTGTGACACTGGCTGGCGTCAGAGATCGCTGTGACACTGGCTGATTCAGAGATCGCTGTGACACTGCTGGATTCAGAGATCGCTGTGACACTGGCTGTAGTCAGAGATCGCGTTGACACTGGCTGGAGTCAGAGACCCGTGTGCCACTTGCTGGATTCAGAGATCGCTGTGACACTGGCCGGATTCAGAGATCGCTGTGACAATGGCTGGAATCAGAGATCGCTGTGACACTGGCTGGAATCAGAGATCGCTGTGACACTGGCTGGGGTCAGAGATTGCTGTGACACTGGCTGGATTCAGAGATCGCTATGACACTGGCCGGAGTCAGAGATCGCTGTGACACTGGCCGGAGGCCGAGATCGCTGTGACTCTGGCTGGATTCAGAGGTCGCTGTGACACTGCCTGGAGTCAGAGATTGCTGTGACACTGGCTGGAGTCAAAGATCGCTGTGACACTGGCTGGAGTCAGAGATCGCTGTGACACTGGCTGGAGTCTGAGATCGCTGTGACACTGGCCAGAGGCCGAGATCGCTGTGACACTGGCTGGATTCAGAGATCGCTGTGACACTGCTGGAGTCAGAGATCGCTGTGATACTGGCTGGAGTCAGAGATCGCTGTGACACTGGCTGGAGTCAGAGATCGCTGTGACACTGGCCGGAGGCCGAGATCGCTGTGACACTGGCTGGATTCAGAGATCGCTGTGACACTGCCTGGAGTCAGAGATCGCTGTGACACTGGCTGGAGTCAGAGATCGCTGTGACACTGGCTGATTCAGAGATCGCTGTGAAACTGCTGGATTCAGATATCGCTGTGACATTGGCAGGCATCAGACATTGCTGTGACACTGGCTGGATTCAGAGATCGCTATGACACTGGCCAGAGTCAGAGATCGCTGTCACACTGTCCAGAGGCCGAGATCGCTATGACACTGGCTGGATTCAGAGGTCGCTGTGACACTGCCTGGAGTCTGAGATCGCTGTGACACTGGCTGGAGTCAGAGATCGCTGTGACACTGGCTGGAGTCAGAGATCGCTTTGACACTGGCTGGAGTCAGAGACCGGTGTGTCACTTGCTGGAGTCAGAGATCGCTGTGACACTGCTGTATTCAGAGATCGCTGTGACAATGGCTGGAATCAGAGATCGCTGTGACACTGGCTGGAATCAGAGATCGCTGTGACACTGGCTGGAGTCAGAGATCGCTGTGACACTGGCTGGATTCAGAGATCGCTATGACACTGGCCGGAGTCAAACATCGCTGTGACATTGGCCGGAGGCCGAGATCGCTGTGACTCTGGCTGGATTCAGAGGTCGCTGTGACACTGCCTGGAGTCAGAGATCGCTGTGACACTGGCTGGCGTCAGAGATCGCTGTGACACTGGCTGATTCAGAGATCGCTGTGACACTGCTGGATTCAGAGATCGCTGTGACACTGGCTGTAGTCAGAGATCGCGTTGACACTGGCTGGAGTCAGAGACCCGTGTGCCACTTGCTGGATTCAGAGATCGCTGTGACACTGGCCGGATTCAGAGATCGCTGTGACAATGGCTGGAATCAGAGATCGCTGTGACACTGGCTGGAATCAGAGATCGCTGTGACACTGGCTGGGGTCAGAGATTGCTGTGACACTGGCTGGATTCAGAGATCGCTATGACACTGGCCGGAGTCAGAGATCGCTGTGACACTGGCCGGAGGCCGAGATCGCTGTGAGACTGGTTGGATTCAGAGGTCGCTGTGACACTGCCTGGAGTCAGAGATGGCTGTGACACTGGCTGGAGTCACAGATCGCTGTGACACTGGCTGGAGTCAGAGATCGCTGAGACACTGGCTGGATTCAGAGATCGCTGTGACACTGGCTGGAGTCAGAGATTGCTTTGACACTGCTGGATTCAGAGATCGCTGTGACACTGGCTGTAGTCAGAGATCGCGTTGACACTGGCTGTAGTCAGAGATCACGTTGACACTGGCTGGAGTCAGAGACCCGTGTGTCACTTGCTGGATTCAGAGATCGCTGTGACACTGCTTGATTCAGAGATCGCTGTGACAATGGCTGGAATCAGAGATCGCTGTGACACTGGCTGGAATCAGAGATCGCTGTGACACTGGCTGGAGTCAGAGATTGCTGTGACACTGGCTGGATTCAGAGATCGCTATGACACTGGCCGGAGTAAGAGATCGCTGTGACACTGGCCGGAGGCCAAGATCGCTGTGACTCTGGCTGGATTCAGAGGTCGCTGTGACACTGCCTGGAGTCCGAGATCGCTGTGACACTGGCTGGAGTCAGAGATCGCTGTGACACTGGCAGGAGTCAGAGATCGCTGTGACACTGGCTGGAGTCAGAGATCGCTGTGACACTGGCCAGAGGCCGAGATCGCTGTGACACTGGCTGGATTCAGAGATCGCTGTGACACTGCCTGGAGTCAGAGATCGCTGTGACACTGGCTGGAGTCAGAGATCGCTGTGACACTGGCTGATTCAGAGATCGCTGTGAAACTGCTGGATTCAGATATCGCTGTGACATTGGCAGGCATCAGACATTGCTGTGACACTGGCTGGATTCAGAGATCGCTATGACACTGGCCAGAGTCAGAGATCGCTGTCACACTGTCCAGAGGCCGAGATCGCTGTGACACTGGCTGGATTCAGAGGTCGCTGTGACACTGCCTGGAGTCAGAGATCGCTGTGACACTGGCTGGAGTCAGAGATCGCTGTGACACTGGCTGGAGTCAGAGATCGCGTTGACACTGGCTGGAGTCAGAGACCGGTGTGTCACTTGCTGGAGTCAGAGATCGCTGTGACACTGCTGTATTCAGAGATCGCTGTGACAATGGCTGGAATCAGAGATCGCTGTGACACTGGCTGGAGTCAGAGATCGCTGTGACACTGGCTGGAGTCAGAGATCGCTGTGACACTGGCCGGAGGCCGAGATCGCTGTGACACTGGCTGGATTCAGAGATCGCTGTGACACTGCCTGGAGTCAGAGATCGCTGTGACACTGGCTGGAGTCAGAGATCGCTGTGACACTGGCTGATTCAGAGATCGCTGTGAAACTGCTGGATTCAGATATCGCTGTGACATTGGCAGGCATCAGACATTGCTGTGACACTGGCTGGATTCAGAGATCGCTATGACACTGGCCAGAGTCAGAGATCGCTGTCACACTGTCCAGAGGCCGAGATCGCTATGACACTGGCTGGATTCAGAGGTCGCTGTGACACTGCCTGGAGTCTGAGATCGCTGTGACACTGGCTGGAGTCAGAGATCGCTGTGACACTGGCTGGAGTCAGAGATCGCGTTGACACTGGCTGGAGTCAGAGACCGGTGTGTCACTTGCTGGAGTCAGAGATCGCTGTGACACTGCTGTATTCAGAGATCGCTGTGACAATGGCTGGAATCAGAGATCGCTGTGACACTGGCTGGAATCAGAGATCGCTGTGACACTGGCTGGAGTCAGAGATCGCTGTGACACTGGCTGGATTCAGAGATCGCTATGACACTGGCCGGAGTCAAACATCGCTGTGACATTGGCCGGAGGCCGAGATCGCTGTGACTCTGGCTGGATTCAGAGGTCGCTGTGACACTGCCTGGAGTCAGAGATCGCTGTGACACTGGCTGGCGTCAGAGATCGCTGTGACACTGGCTGATTCAGAGATCGCTGTGACACTGCTGGATTCAGAGATCGCTGTGACACTGGCTGTAGTCAGAGATCGCGTTGACACTGGCTGGAGTCAGAGACCCGTGTGCCACTTGCTGGATTCAGAGATCGCTGTGACACTGGCCGGATTCAGAGATCGCTGTGACAATGGCTGGAATCAGAGATCGCTGTGACACTGGCTGGAATCAGAGATCGCTGTGACACTGGCTGGGGTCAGAGATTGCTGTGACACTGGCTGGATTCAGAGATCGCTATGACACTGGCCGGAGTCAGAGATCGCTGTGACACTGGCCGGAGGCCGAGATCGCTGTGACTCTGGCTGGATTCAGAGGTCGCTGTGACACTGCCTGGAGTCAGAGATTGCTGTGACACTGGCTGGAGTCAAAGATCGCTGTGACACTGGCTGGAGTCAGAGATCGCTGTGACACTGGCTGGAGTCTGAGATCGCTGTGACACTGGCCAGAGGCCGAGATCGCTGTGACACTGGCTGGATTCAGAGATCGCTGTGACACTGCTGGAGTCAGAGATCGCTGTGATACTGGCTGGAGTCAGAGATCGTCTTGACACTGGCTGATTCAGAGATCGCTGTGACACTGCTGGATTCAGATATCGCTGTGACACTGGCAGGCATCAGACATTGCTGTGACACTGGCTGGATTCAGTGATCGCTATGACACTGGCCGGAGTCAGAGATCGCTGTGACACTGTCCGGAGGCCGAGATTGCTGTGACACTGGCTGGATTCAGAGGTCGCTGTGACACTGCCTGGAGTCAGAGATCGTCTTGACACTGGCTGGAGTCAGAGATCGCTGTGACACTGGCTGGAGTCAGAGATCGCGTTGACACTGGCTGGAGTCAGAGACCCGTGTGTCACTTGCTGGAGTCAGAGATCGCTGTGACACTGCTGCATTCTGAGATCGCTGTGACAATGGCTGGAATCAGAGATCGCTGTGACACTGGCTGGAGTCAGAGATCGCTGTGACATTGGCTAGAGTCACAGATCGCTGTGACACTGGCTGGAGTCAGAGATCGCTGAGACACTGCCTGGATTCAGAGATCGCTGTGACACTGGCTGGAGTCAGAGATTGCTTTGACACTGCTTGATTCAGAGATCGCTGTGACACTGGCCGGAGTCAGAGATCGCTGTGACACTGTCCGGAGGCCGAGATTGCTGTGACACTGGCTGGATTCAGAGGTCGCTGTGACACTGCTGCATTCAGAGATCGCTGTGACAATGGCTGGAATCAGAGATCGCTGTGACACTGGCTGGAATCAGAGATCGCTGTGACACTGGCTGGATTCAGAGATCGCTGTGACACTGGCCGGAGTCAAAGATCGCTGTGACACTGGCCGGAGGCCGAGATCGCTGTGAGACTGGTTGGATTCAGAGGTCGCTGTGACACTGCCTGGAGTCAGAGATGGCTGTGACACTGGCTGGAGTCACAGATCGCTGTGACACTGGCTGGAGTCAGAGATCGCTGAGACACTGGCTGGATTCAGAGATCACTGTGACACTGGCTGGAGTCAGAGATTGCTTTGACACTGCTGGATTCAGAGATCGCTGTGACACTGGCTGTAGTCAGAGATCGCGTTGACACTGGCTGTAGTCAGAGATCACGTTGACACTGGCTGGAGTCAGAGACCCGTGTGTCACTTGCTGGATTCAGAGATCGCTGTGACACTGCTTGATTCAGAGATCGCTGTGACAATGGCTGGAATCAGAGATCGCTGTGACACTGGCTGGAATCAGAGATCGCTGTGACACTGGCTGGAGTCAGAGATTGCTTTGACACTGGCTGGATTCAGAGATCGCTATGACACTGGCCGGAGTAAGAGATCGCTGTGACACTGGCCGGAGGCCAAGATCGCTGTGACTCTGGCTGGATTCAGAGGTCGCTGTGACACTGCCTGGAGTCAGAGATCGCTGTGACACTGGCTGGAGTCAGAGATCGCTGTGACACTGGCAGGAGTCAGAGATCGCTGTGACACTGGCTGGAGTCAGAGATCGCTGTGACACTGGCCAGAGGCCGAGATCGCTGTGACACTGGCTGGATTCAGAGATCGCTGTGACACTGCCTGGAGTCAGAGATCGCTGTGACACTGGCTGGAGTCAGAGATCGCTGTGACACTGGCTGATTCAGAGATCGCTGTGAAACTGCTGGATTCAGATATCGCTGTGACATTGGCAGGCATCAGACATTGCTGTGACACTGGCTGGATTCAGAGATCGCTATGACACTGGCCAGAGTCAGAGATCGCTGTCACACTGTCCAGAGGCCGAGATCGCTGTGACACTGGCTGGATTCAGAGGTCGCTGTGACACTGCCTGGAGTCAGAGATCGCTGTGACACTGGCTGGAGTCAGAGATCGCTGTGACACTGGCTGGAGTCAGAGATCGCGTTGACACTGGCTGGAGTCAGAGACCGGTGTGTCACTTGCTGGAGTCAGAGATCGCTGTGACACTGCTGTATTCAGAGATCGCTGTGACAATGGCTGGAATCAGAGATCGCTGTGACACTGGCTGGAGTCAGAGATCGCTGTGACACTGGCTGGAGTCAGAGATCGCTGTGACACTGGCCGGAGGCCGAGATCGCTGTGACACTGGCTGGATTCAGAGATCGCTGTGACACTGCCTGGAGTCAGAGATCGCTGTGACACTGGCTGGAGTCAGAGATCGCTGTGACACTGGCTGATTCAGAGATCGCTGTGAAACTGCTGGATTCAGATATCGCTGTGACATTGGCAGGCATCAGACATTGCTGTGACACTGGCTGGATTCAGAGATCGCTATGACACTGGCCAGAGTCAGAGATCGCTGTCACACTGTCCAGAGGCCGAGATCGCTATGACACTGGCTGGATTCAGAGGTCGCTGTGACACTGCCTGGAGTCAGAGATCGCTGTGACACTGGCTGGAGTCAGAGATCGCTGTGACACTGGCTGGAGTCAGAGATCGCGTTGACACTGGCTGGAGTCAGAGACCGGTGTGTCACTTGCTGGAGTCAGAGATCGCTGTGACACTGCTGTATTCAGAGATCGCTGTGACAATGGCTGGAATCAGAGATCGCTGTGACACTGGCTGGAATCAGAGATCGCTGTGACACTGGCTGGAGTCAGAGATCGCTGTGACACTGGCTGGATTCAGAGATCGCTATGACACTGGCCGGAGTCAGAGATCGCTGTGACATTGGCCGGAGGCTGAGATCGCTGTGACTCTGGCTGGATTCAGAGGTCGCTGTGACACTGCCTGGAGTCAGAGATCGCTGTGACACTGGCTGGCGTCAGAGATCGCTGTGACACTGGCTGATTCAGAGATCGCTGTGACACTGCTGGATTCAGAGATCGCTGTGACACTGGCTGTAGTCAGAGATCGCGTTGACACTGGCTGGAGTCCGAGACCCGTGTGCCACTTGCTGGATTCAGAGATCGCTGTGACACTGGCCGGATTCAGAGATCGCTGTGACAATGGCTGGAATCAGAGATCGCTGTGACACTGGCTGGAATCAGAGATCGCTGTGACACTGGCTGGGGTCAGAGATTGCTGTGACACTGGCTGGATTCAGAGATCGCTATGACACTGGCCGGAGTCAGAGATCGCTGTGACACTGGCCGGAGGCCGAGATCGCTGTGACTCTGGCTGGATTCAGAGGTCGCTGTGACACTGCCTGGAGTCAGAGATTGCTGTGACACTGGCTGGAGTCAAAGATCGCTGTGACACTGGCTGGAGTCAGAGATCGCTGTGACACTGGCTGGAGTCTGAGATCGCTGTGACACTGGCCAGAGGCCGAGATCGCTGTGACACTGGCTGGATTCAGAGATCGCTGTGACACTGCTGGAGTCAGAGATCGCTGTGATACTGGCTGGAGTCAGAGATCGTCTTGACACTGGCTGATTCAGAGATCGCTGTGACACTGCTGGATTCAGATATCGCTGTGACACTGGCAGGCATCAGACATTGCTGTGACACTGGCTGGATTCAGTGATCGCTATGACACTGGCCGGAGTCAGAGATCGCTGTGACACTGTCCGGAGGCCGAGATTGCTGTGACACTGGCTGGATTCAGAGGTCGCTGTGACACTGCCTGGAGTCAGAGATCGTCTTGACACTGGCTGGAGTCAGAGATCGCTGTGACACTGGCTGGAGTCAGAGATCGCGTTGACACTGGCTGGAGTCAGAGACCCGTGTGTCACTTGCTGGAGTCAGAGATCGCTGTGACACTGCTGCATTCTGAGATCGCTGTGACAATGGCTGGAATCAGAGATCGCTGTGACACTGGCTGGAGTCAGAGATCGCTGTGACATTGGCTGGAGTCACAGATCGCTGTGACACTGGCTGGAGTCAGAGATCGCTGAGAAACTGGCTGGATTCAGAGATCGCTGTGACACTGGCTGGAGTCAGAGATTGCTTTGACACTGCTGGATTCAGAGATCGCTGTGACACTGGCTGGCGTCAGAGATCGCGTTGACACTGGCTGTAGTCAGAGATCGCGTTGACACTGGGTGGAGTCAGAGACCCGTTTGTCACTTGCTGGATTCAGAGATCGCTGTGACACTGCTTGATTCAGAGATCGCTGTGACAATGGCTGGAATCAGAGATCGCTGTGACACTGGCTGGAATTAGAGATCGCTGTGACACTGGCTGGAGTCAGAGATCGCTGTGACACTGGCTGGATTCAGAGATCGCTATGACACTGGCCGGAGTCAGAGATTGCTGTGACACTGGCCGGAGGCCGAGATCGCTGTGACTCTGGCTGGATTCAGAGGTCGCTGTGACACTGCCTGGAGTCAGAGATCGCTGTGACACTGGCGGGAGTCAGAGATCGCTGTGACACTGGCAGGAGTCAGAGATCGCTGTGACACTGGCCGGAGGCCGAGATCGCTGTGACACTGGCTGGATTCAGAGATCGCTGTGACACTGCCTGGAGTCAGAGATCGCTGTGACACTGGCTGGAGTCAGAGATCGCTGTGACACTGGCTGATTCAGAGATCGCTGTGAAACTGCTGGATTCATATATCGCTGTGACATTGGCAAGCAAATTCATTGCTGTGACACTGGCTGGATTCAGAGATCGCTATGACACTGGCCAGAGTCAGAGATCGCTGTCACACTGTCCAGAGGCCGAGATCGCTGTGACACTGGCTGGTTTCAGAGATCGCTGTGACACTGCCTGGAGTCAGAGATCGCTGTGACACTGGCTGGAGTCAGAGATCGCTGTGACACTGGCTGGAATCAGAGATCGCTGTGACACTGGCTGGAATCAGAGATCGCTGTGACACTGGCTGGAGTCAGAGATCGCTGTGAGCGTGGCTGGATTCAGAGATCGCTATGACACTGGCCGGAGTCAGAGATCGCTGTGACATTGGCCGGAGGCCGAGATCGCTGTGACTCTGGCTGGATTCAGAGGTCGCTGTGACACTGCCTGGAGTCAGAGTTCGCTGTGACACTGGCTGGCATCAGAGATCGCTGTGACACTGGCTGATTCAGAGATCGCTGTGACACTGCTGGATCAGAGATCGCTGTGACACTGGCTGTAGTCAGAGATCGCGTTGACACTGGCTGGAGTCAGAGGCCCGTGTGTCACTTGCTGGATTCAGAGATCGCTGTGACACTGGCCGGATTCAGAGATCGCTGTGACAATGGCTGGAATCAGAGATCGCTGTGACACTGGCTGGAATCAGAGATCGCTGTGACACTGGCTGGGGTCAGAGATTGCTGTGACACTGGCTGGAGTCTGAGATCGCTGTGACACTGGCCAGAGGCCGAGATCGCTGTGACACTGGCTGGTTTCAGAGATCGCTGTGACACTGCCTGGAGTCAGAGATCGCTGTGACACTGGCTGGAGTCAGAGATCGCTGTGACACTGGCTGATTCAGAGATCGCTGTGACACTGCTGGATTCAGATATCGCTGTGACACTGGCAGGCATCAGACATTGCTGTGACACTGGCTGGATTCAGTGATCGCTATGACACTGGCCGGAGTCAGAGATAGCTGTGACACTGTCCGGAGGCCGAGATTGCTGTGACACTGGCTGGATTCAGAGGTCGCTGTGACACTGCTGCATTCAGAGATCGCTGTGACAATGGCTGGAATCAGAGATCGCTGTGACACTGGCTGGAATCAGAGATCGCTGTGACACTGGCTGGATTCAGAGATCGCTGTGACACTGGCCGGAGTCAAAGATCGCTGTGACACTGGCCGGAGGCCGAGATCGCTGTGAGACTGGTTGGATTCAGAGGTCGCTGTGACACTGCATGGAGTCAGAGATGGCTGTGACACTGGCTGGAGTCACAGATCGCTGTGACACTGGCTGGAGTCAGAGATCGCTGAGACACTGGCTGGATTCAGAGATCGCTGTGACACTGGCTGGAGTCAGAGATTGCTTTGACACTGCTGGATTCAGAGATCGCTGTGACACTGGCTGTAGTCAGAGATCGCGTTGACACTGGCTGTAGTCAGAGATCACGTTGACACTGGCTGGAGTCAGAGACCCGTGTGTCACTTGCTGGATTCGGAGATCGCTGTGACACTGCTTGATTCAGAGATCGCTGTGACAATGGCTGGAATCAGAGATCGCTGTGACACTGGCTGGAATCAGAGATCGCTGTGACACTGGCTGGAGTCAGAGATCGCTGTGACACTGGCTGGATTCAGAGATCGCTATGACACTGGCCGGAGTCAGAGATCGCTGTGACACTGGCCGGAGGCCAAGATCGCTGTGACTCTGGCTGGATTCAGAGGTCGCTGTGACACTGCCTGGAGTCAGAGATCGCTGTGACACTGGCTGGAGTCAGAGATCGCTGTGACACTGGCAGGAGTCAGAGATCGCTGTGACACTGGCTGGAGTCAGAGATCGCTGTGACACTGGCCAGAGGCCGAGATCGCTGTGACACTGGCTGGATTCAGAGATCGCTGTGACACTGCCTGGAGTCAGAGATCGCTTTGACACTGGCTGGAGTCAGAGATCGCTGTGACACTGGCTGGAGTCAGAGATCGCGTTGACACTGGCTGGAGTCAGAGACCGGTGTGTCACTTGCTGGAGTCAGAGATCGCTGTGACACTGCTGTATTCAGAGATCGCTGTGACAATGGCTGGAATCAGAGATCGCTGTGACACTGGCTGGAGTCAGAGATCGCTGTGACACTGGCTGGATTCAGAGATCGCTGTGACACTGCCTGGAGTCAGAGATCGCTGTGACACTGGCTGGAGTCAGAGATCGCTGTGACACTGGCTGATTCAGAGATCGCTGTGAAACTGCTGGATTCAGATATCGCTGTGACATTGGCAGGCATCAGACATTGCTGTGACACTGGCTGGATTCAGAGATTGCTATGACACTGGCCAGAGTCAGAGATCGCTGTCACACTGTCCAGAGGCCGAGATCGCTGTGACACTGGCTGGATTCAGAGGTCGCTGTGACACTGCCTGGAGTCAGAGATCGCTGTGACACTGGCTGGAGTCAGAGATCGCTGTGACACTGGCTGGAGTCAGAGATCGCGTTGACACTGGCTGGAGTCAGAGACCGGTGTGTCACTTGCTGGAGTCAGAGATCGCTGTGACACTGCTGTATTCAGAGATCGCTGTGACAATGGCTGGAATCAGAGATCGCTGTGACACTGGCTGGAATCAGAGATCGCTGTGACACTGGCTGGAGTCAGAGATCGCTGTGACACTGGCTGGATTCAGAGATCGCTATGACACTGGCCGGAGTCAGAGATCGCTGTGACATTGGCCGGAGGCCGAGATCGCTGTGACTCTGGCTGGATTCAGAGGTCACTGTGACACTGCCTGGAGTCAGAGATCGCTGTGACACTGGCTGGCGTCAGAGATCGCTGTGACACTGGCTGATTCAGAGATCGCTGTGACACTGCTGGATTCAGAGATCGCTGTGACACTGGCTGTAGTCAGAGATCGCGTTGACACTGGCTGGAGTCAGAGGCCCGTGTGCCACTTGCTGGATTCAGAGATCGCTGTGACACTGGCCGGATTCAGAGATCGCTGTGACAATGGCTGGAATCAGAGATCGCTGTGACACTGGCTGGAATCAGAGATCGCTGTGACACTGGCTGGGGTCAGAGATTGCTGTGACTCTGGCTGGATTCAGAGGTCGCTGTGACACTGCCTGGAGTCAGAGATCGCTGTGACACTGGCTGGAGTCAGAGATTGCTGTGACACTGGCAGGAGTCAGAGATCGCTGTGACACTGGCTGGAGTCAGAGATCGCTGTGACACTGGCCAGAGGCCGAGATCGCTGTGACACTGGCTGGATTCAGAGATCTCTGTGACACTGCCTGGAGTCAGAGATCGCTTTGACACTGGCTGGAGTCAGAGATCGCTGTGACACTGGCTGGAGTCAGAGATCGCGTTGACACTGGCTGGAGTCAGAGACCGGTGTGTCACTTGCTGGAGTCAGAGATCGCTGTGACACTGCTGTATTCAGAGATCGCTGTGACAATGGCTGGAATCAGAGATCGCTGTGACACTGGCTGGAATCAGAGATCGCTGTGACACTGGCTGGAGTCAGAGATCGCTGTGACACTGGCTGGATTCAGAGATCGCTATGACACTGGCCGGAGTCAAACATCGCTGTGACATTGGCCGGAGGCCGAGATCGCTGTGACTCTGGCTGGATTCAGAGGTCGCTGTGACACTGCCTGGAGTCAGAGATCGCTGTGACACTGGCTGGCGTCAGAGATCGCTGTGACACTGGCTGATTCAGAGATCGCTGTGACACTGCTGGATTCAGAGATCGCTGTGACACTGGCTGTAGTCAGAGATCGCGTTGACACTGGCTGGAGTCAGAGACCCGTGTGCCACTTGCTGGATTCAGAGATCGCTGTGACACTGGCCGGATTCAGAGATCGCTGTGACAATGGCTGGAATCAGAGATCGCTGTGACACTGGCTGGAATCAGAGATCGCTGTGACACTGGCTGGGGTCAGAGATTGCTGTGACACTGGCTGGATTCAGAGATCGCTATGACACTGGCCGGAGTCAGAGATCGCTGTGACACTGGCCGGAGGCCGAGATCGCTGTGACTCTGGCTGGATTCAGAGGTCGCTGTGACACTGCCTGGAGTCAGAGATTGCTGTGACACTGGCTGGAGTCAAAGATCGCTGTGACACTGGCTGGAGTCAGAGATCGCTGTGACACTGGCTGGAGTCTGAGATCGCTGTGACACTGGCCAGAGGCCGAGATCGCTGTGACACTGGCTGGATTCAGAGATCGCTGTGACACTGCTGGAGTCAGAGATCGCTGTGATACTGGCTGGAGTCAGAGATCGCTGAGACACTGGCTGGATTCAGAGGTCGCTGTGACACTGCCTGGAGTCAGAGATCGTCTTGACACTGGCTGGAGTCAGAGATCGCTGTGACACTGGCTGGAGTCAGAGATCGCGTTGACACTGGCTGGAGTCAGAGACCCGTGTGTCACTTGCTGGAGTCAGAGATCGCTGTGACACTGCTGCATTCTGAGATCGCTGTGACAATGGCTGGAATCAGAGATCGCTGTGACACTGGCTGGAGTCAGAGATCGCTGTGACATTGGCTGGAGTCACAGATCGCTGTGACACTGGCTGGAGTCAGAGATCGCTGAGACACTGGCTGGATTCAGAGATCGCTGTGACACTGGCTGGAGTCAGAGATTGCTTTGACACTGCTGGATTCAGAGATCGCTGTGACACTGGCTGGCGTCAGAGATCGCGTTGACACTGGCTGTAGTCAGAGATCGCGTTGACACTGGCTGGAGTCAGAGACCCGTTTGTCACTTGCTGGATTCAGAGATCGCTGTGACACTGCTTGATTCAGAGATCGCTGTGACAATGGCTGGAATCAGAGATCGCTGTGACACTGGCTGGAATTAGAGATCGCTGTGACACTGGCTGGAGTCAGAGATCGCTGTGACACTGGCTGGATTCAGAGATCGCTATGACACTGGCCGGAGTCAGAGATCGCTGTGACACTGGCCGGAGGCCGAGATCGCTGTGACTCTGGCTGGATTCAGAGGTCGCTGTGACACTGCCTGGAGTCAGAGATCGCTGTGACACTGGCGGGAGTCAGAGATCGCTGTGACACTGGCAGGAGTCAGAGATCGCTGTGACACTGGCCGGAGGCCGAGATCGCTGTGACACTGGCTGGATTCAGAGATCGCTGTGACACTGCCTGGAGTCAGAGATCGCTGTGACACTGGCTGGAGTCAGAGATCGCTGTGACACTGGCTGATTCAGAGATCGCTGTGAAACTGCTGGATTCATATATCGCTGTGACATTGGCAGGCAAATTCATTGCTGTGACACTGGCTGGATTCAGAGATCGCTATGACACTGGCCAGAGTCAGAGATCGCTGTCACACTGTCCAGAGGCCGAGATCGCAGTGACACTGGCTGGTTTCAGAGATCGCTGTGACACTGCCTGGAGTCAGAGATCGCTGTGACACTGGCTGGAGTCAGAGATCGCTGTGACACTGGCTGGAATCAGAGATCGCTGTGACACTGGCTGGAATCAGAGATCGCTGTGACACTGGCTGGAGTCAGAGATCGCTGTGACACTGGCTGGATTCAGAGATCGCTATGACACTGGCCGGAGTCAGAGATCGCTGTGACATTGGCCGGAGGCCGAGATCGCTGTGACTCTGGCTGGATTCAGAGGTCGCTGTGACACTGCCTGGAGTCAGAGTTCGCTGTGACACTGGCTGGCGTCAGAGATCGCTGTGACACTGGCTGATTCAGAGATCGCTGTGACACTGCTGGATTCAGAGATCGCTGTGACACTGGCTGTAGTCAGAGATCGCGTTGACACTGGCTGAAGTCAGAGGCCCGTGTGTCACTTGCTGGATTCAGAGATCGCTGTGACACTGGCCGGATTCAGAGATCGCTGTGACAATGGCTGGAATCAGAGATCGCTGTGACACTGGCTGGAATCAGAGATCGCTGTGACACTGGCTGGGGTCAGAGATTGCTGTGACACTGGCTGGAGTCTGAGATCGCTGTGACACTGGCTGGCGTCAGAGATCGCTGTGACACTGGCTGATTCAGAGATCGCTGTGACACTGCTGGATTCAGAGATCGCTGTGACACTGGCTGTAGTCAGAGATCGCGTTGACACTGGCTGGAGTCAGAGGCCCGTGTGCCACTTGCTGGATTCAGAGATCGCTGTGACACTGGCCGGATTCAGAGATCGCTGTGACAATGGCTGGAATCAGAGATCGCTGTGACACTGGCTGGAATCAGAGATCGCTGTGACACTGGCTGGGGTCAGAGATTGCTGTGACTCTGGCTGGATTCAGAGGTCGCTGTGACACTGCCTGGAGTCAGAGATCGCTGTGACACTGGCTGGAGTCAGAGATCGCTGTGACACTGGCAGGAGTCAGAGATCGCTGTGACACTGGCTGGAGTCAGAGATCGCTGTGACACTGGCCAGAGGCCGAGATCGCTGTGACACTGGCTGGATTCAGAGATCTCTGTGACACTGCCTGGAGTCAGAGATCGCTTTGACACTGGCTGGAGTCAGAGATCGCTGTGACACTGGCTGGAGTCAGAGATCGCGTTGACACTGGCTGGAGTCAGAGACCGGTGTGTCACTTGCTGGAGTCAGAGATCGCTGTGACACTGCTGTATTCAGAGATCGCTGTGACAATGGCTGGAATCAGAGATCGCTGTGACACTGGCTGGAATCAGAGATCGCTGTGACACTGGCTGGAGTCAGAGATCGCTGTGACACTGGCTGGATTCAGAGATCGCTATGACACTGGCCGGAGTCAAACATCGCTGTGACATTGGCCGGAGGCCGAGATCGCTGTGACTCTGGCTGGATTCAGAGGTCGCTGTGACACTGCCTGGAGTCAGAGATCGCTGTGACACTGGCTGGCGTCAGAGATCGCTGTGACACTGGCTGATTCAGAGATCGCTGTGACACTGCTGGATTCAGAGATCGCTGTGACACTGGCTGTAGTCAGAGATCGCGTTGACACTGGCTGGAGTCAGAGACCCGTGTGCCACTTGCTGGATTCAGAGATCGCTGTGACACTGGCCGGATTCAGAGATCGCTGTGACAATGGCTGGAATCAGAGATCGCTGTGACACTGGCTGGAATCAGAGATCGCTGTGACACTGGCTGGGGTCAGAGATTGCTGTGACACTGGCTGGATTCAGAGATCGCTATGACACTGGCCGGAGTCAGAGATCGCTGTGACACTGGCCGGAGGCCGAGATCGCTGTGACTCTGGCTGGATTCAGAGGTCGCTGTGACACTGCCTGGAGTCAGAGATTGCTGTGACACTGGCTGGAGTCAAAGATCGCTGTGACACTGGCTGGAGTCAGAGATCGCTGTGACACTGGCTGGAGTCTGAGATCGCTGTGACACTGGCCAGAGGCCGAGATCGCTGTGACACTGGCTGGATTCAGAGATCGCTGTGACACTGCTGGAGTCAGAGATCGCTGTGATACTGGCTGGAGTCAGAGATCGCTGAGACACTGGCTGGATTCAGAGGTCGCTGTGACACTGCCTGGAGTCAGAGATCGTCTTGACACTGGCTGGAGTCAGAGATCGCTGTGACACTGGCTGGAGTCAGAGATCGCGTTGACACTGGCTGGAGTCAGAGACCCGTGTGTCACTTGCTGGAGTCAGAGATCGCTGTGACACTGCTGCATTCTGAGATCGCTGTGACAATGGCTGGAATCAGAGATCGCTGTGACACTGGCTGGAGTCAGAGATCGCTGTGACATTGGCTGGAGTCACAGATCGCTGTGACACTGGCTGGAGTCAGAGATCGCTGAGACACTGGCTGGATTCAGAGATCGCTGTGACACTGGCTGGAGTCAGAGATTGCTTTGACACTGCTGGATTCAGAGATCGCTGTGACACTGGCTGGCGTCAGAGATCGCGTTGACACTGGCTGTAGTCAGAGATCGCGTTGACACTGGCTGGAGTCAGAGACCCGTTTGTCACTTGCTGGATTCAGAGATCGCTGTGACACTGCTTGATTCAGAGATCGCTGTGACAATGGCTGGAATCAGAGATCGCTGTGACACTGGCTGGAATTAGAGATCGCTGTGACACTGGCTGGAGTCAGAGATCGCTGTGACACTGGCTGGATTCAGAGATCGCTATGACACTGGCCGGAGTCAGAGATCGCTGTGACACTGGCCGGAGGCCGAGATCGCTGTGACTCTGGCTGGATTCAGAGGTCGCTGTGACACTGCCTGGAGTCAGAGATCGCTGTGACACTGGCGGGAGTCAGAGATCGCTGTGACACTGGCAGGAGTCAGAGATCGCTGTGACACTGGCCGGAGGCCGAGATCGCTGTGACACTGGCTGGATTCAGAGATCGCTGTGACACTGCCTGGAGTCAGAGATCGCTGTGACACTGGCTGGAGTCAGAGATCGCTGTGACACTGGCTGATTCAGAGATCGCTGTGAAACTGCTGGATTCATATATCGCTGTGACATTGGCAGGCAAATTCATTGCTGTGACACTGGCTGGATTCAGAGATCGCTATGACACTGGCCAGAGTCAGAGATCGCTGTCACACTGTCCAGAGGCCGAGATCGCAGTGACACTGGCTGGTTTCAGAGATCGCTGTGACACTGGCTGATTCAGAGATCGCTGTGACACTGCTGGATTCAGAGATCGCTGTGACACTGGCTGTAGTCAGAGATCGCGTTGACACTGGCTGAAGTCAGAGGCCCGTGTGTCACTTGCTGGATTCAGAGATCGCTGTGACACTGGCCGGATTCAGAGATCGCTGTGACAATGGCTGGAATCAGAGATCGCTGTGACACTGGCTGGAATCAGAGATCGCTGTGACACTGGCTGGGGTCAGAGATTGCTGTGACACTGGCTGGAGTCTGAGATCGCTGTGACACTGGCCAGAGGCCGAGATCGCTGTGACACTGGCTGGTTTCAGAGATCGCTGTGACACTGCCTGGAGTCAGAGATCGCTGTGACACTGGCTGGAGTCAGAGATCGCTGTGACACTGGCTGATTCAGAGATCGCTGTGACACTGCTGGATTCAGATATCGCTGTGACACTGGCAGGCATCAGACATTGCTGTGACACTGGCTGGATTCAGTGATCGCTATGACACTGGCCGGAGTCAGAGATCGCTGTGACACTGTCCGGAGGCCGAGATTGCTGTGACACTGGCTGGAGTCAGAGATCGCTGTGACAATGGCTGGAATCAGAGATCGCTGTGACACTGGCTGGAATCAGAGATCGCTGTGACACTGGCTGGATTCAGAGATCGCTGTGACACTGGCCGGAGTCAAAGATCGCTGTGACACTGGCCGGAGGCCGAGATCGCTGTGAGACTGGTTGGATTCAGAGGTCGCTGTGACACTGCATGGAGTCAGAGATGGCTGTGACACTGGCTGGAGTCACAGATCGCTGTGACACTGGCTGGAGTCAGAGATCGCTGAGACACTGGCTGGATTCAGAGATCGCTGTGACACTGGCTGGAGTCAGAGATTGCTTTGACACTGCTGGATTCAGAGATCACTGTGACACTGGCTGTAGTCAGAGATCGCGTTGACACTGGCTGTAGTCAGAGATCACGTTGACACTGGCTGGAGTCAGAGACCCGTGTGTCACTTGCTGGATTCAGAGATCGCTGTGACACTGCTTGATTCAGAGATCGCTGTGACAATGGCTGGAATCAGAGATCGCTGTGACACTGGCTGGAATCAGAGATCGCTGTGACACTGGCTGGAGTCAGAGATCGCTGTGACACTGGCTGGATTCAGAGATCGCTATGACACTGGCCGGAGTCAGAGATCGCTGTGACACTGGCCGGAGGCCAAGATCGCTGTGACTCTGGCTGGATTCAGAGGTCGCTGTGACACTGCCTGGAGTCAGAGATCGCTGTGACACTGGCTGGAGTCAGAGATCGCTGTGACACTGGCAGGAGTCAGAGATCGCTGTGACACTGGCTGGAGTCAGAGATCGCTGTGACACTGGCCAGAGGCCGAGATCGCTGTGACACTGGCTGGATTCAGAGATCGCTGTGACACTGCCTGGAGTCAGAGATCGCTTTGACACTGGCTGGAGTCAGAGATCGCTGTGACACTGGCTGGAGTCAGAGATCGCGTTGACACTGGCTGGAGTCAGAGACCGGTGTGTCACTTGCTGGAGTCAGAGATCGCTGTGACACTGCTGTATTCAGAGATCGCTGTGACAATGGCTGGAATCAGAGATCGCTGTGACACTGGCTGGAGTCAGAGATCGCTGTGACACTGGCTGGATTCAGAGATCGCTGTGACACTGCCTGGAGTCAGAGATCGCTGTGACACTGGCTGGAGTCAGAGATCGCTGTGACACTGGCTGATTCAGAGATCGCTGTGAAACTGCTGGATTCAGATATCGCTGTGACATTGGCAGGCATCAGACATTGCTGTGACACTGGCTGGATTCAGAGATCGCTATGACACTGGCCAGAGTCAGAGATCGCTGTCACACTGTCCAGAGGCCGAGATCGCTGTGACACTGGCTGGATTCAGAGGTCGCTGTGACACTGCCTGGAGTCAGAGATCGCTGTGACACTGGCTGGAGTCAGAGATCGCTGTGACACTGGCTGGAGTCAGAGATCGCGTTGACACTGGCTGGAGTCAGAGACCGGTGTGTCACTTGCTGGAGTCAGAGATCGCTGTGACACTGCTGTATTCAGAGATCGCTGTGACAATGGCTGGAATCAGAGATCGCTGTGACACTGGCTGGAATCAGAGATCGCTGTGACACTGGCTGGAGTCAGAGATCGCTGTGACACTGGCTGGATTCAGAGATCGCTATGACACTGGCCGGAGTCAGAGATTTCTGTGACATTGGCCGGAGGCCGAGATCGCTGTGACTCTGGCTGGATTCAGAGGTCGCTGTGACACTGCCTGGAGTCAGAGATCGCTGTGACACTGGCTGGCGTCAGAGATCGCTGTGACACTGGCTGATTCAGAGATCGCTGTGACACTGCTGGATTCAGAGATCGCTGTGACACTGGCTGTAGTCAGAGATCGCGTTGACACTGGCTGGAGTCAGAGGCCCGTGTGCCACTTGCTGGATTCAGAGATCGCTGTGACACTGGCCGGATTCAGAGATCGCTGTGACAATGGCTGGAATCAGAGATCGCTGTGACACTGGCTGGAATCAGAGATCGCTGTGACACTGGCTGGGGTCAGAGATTGCTGTGACTCTGGCTGGATTCAGAGGTCGCTGTGACACTGCCTGGAGTCAGAGATCGCTGTGACACTGGCTGGAGTCAGAGATCGCTGTGACACTGGCTGGATTCAGAGATCGCTGTGACACTGCCTGGAGTCAGAGATCGCTTTGACACTGGCTGGAGTCAGAGATCGCTGTGACACTGGCTGGAGTCAGAGATCGCGTTGACACTGGCTGGAGTCAGAGACCGGTGTGTCACTTGCTGGAGTCAGAGATCGCTGTGACACTGCTGTATTCAGAGATCGCTGTGACAATGGCTGGAATCAGAGATCGCTGTGACACTGGCTGGAGTCAGAGATCGCTGTGACACTGGCTGGATTCAGAGATCGCTGTGACACTGCCTGGAGTCAGAGATCGCTGTGACACTGGCTGGAGTCAGAGATCGCTGTGACACTGGCTGATTCAGAGATCGCTGTGAAACTGCTGGATTCAGATATCGCTGTGACATTGGCAGGCATCAGACATTGCTGTGACACTGGCTGGTATCAGAGATCGCTATGACACTGGCCAGAGTCAGAGATCGCTGTCACACTGTCCAGAGGCCGAGATCGCTGTGACACTGGCTGGATTCAGAGGTCGCTGTGACACTGCCTGGAGTCAGAGATCGCTGTGACACTGGCTGGAGTCAGAGATCGCTGTGACACTGGCTGGAGTCAGAGATCGCTGTGACACTGGCTGGAGTCAGAGACCGGTGTGTCACTTGCTGGAGTCAGAGATCGCTGTGACACTGCTGTATTCAGAGATCGCTGTGACAATGGCTGGAATCAGAGATCGCTGTGACACTGGCTGGAATCAGAGATCGCTGTGACACTGGCTGATTCAGAGATCGCTGTGACACTGCTGGATTCAGAGATCGCTGTGACACTGGCTGTAGTCAGAGATCGCGTTGACACTGGCTGGAGTCAGAGGCCCGTGTGCCACTTGCTGGATTCAGAGATCGCTGTGACACTGGCCGGATTCAGAGATCGCTGTGACAATGGCTGGAATCAGAGATCGCTGTGACACTGGCTGGAATCAGAGATCGCTGTGACACTGGCTGGGGTCAGAGATTGCTGTGACACTGGCTGGATTCAGAGATCGCTATGACACTGGCCGGAGTCAGAGATCGCTGTGACACTGGCCGGAGGCCGAGATCGCTGTGACTCTGGCTGGATTCAGAGGTCGCTGTGACACTGCCTGGAGTCAGAGATTGCTGTGACACTGGCTGGAGTCAAAGATCGCTGTGACACTGGCTGGAGTCAGAGATCGCTGTGACACTGGCTGGAGTCTGAGATCGCTGTGACACTGGCCAGAGGCCGAGATCGCTGTGACACTGGCTGGATTCAGAGATCGCTGTGACACTGCTGGAGTCAGAGATCGCTGTGACACTGGCTGGAGTCAGAGATCGTCTTGACACTGGCTGATTCAGAGATCGCTGTGACACTGCTGGATTCAGATATCGCTGTGACATTGGCAGGCATCAGACATTGCTGTGACACTGGCTGGATTCAGTGATCGCTATGACACTGGCCGGAGTCAGAGATCGCTGTGACACTGTCCGGAGGCCGAGATTGCTGTGACACTGGCTGGATTCAGAGGTCGCTGTGACACTGCCTGGAGTCAGAGATCGTCTTGACACTGGCTGGAGTCAGAGATCGCTGTGACACTGGCTGGAGTCAGAGATCGCGTTGACACTGGCTGGAGTCAGAGACCCGTGTGTCACTTGCTGGATTCAGAGATCGCTGTGACACTGCTGCATTCAGAGATCGCTGTGACAATGGCTGGAATCAGAGATCGCTGTGACACTGGCTGGAATCAGAGATCGCTGTGACACTGGCTGGATTCAGAGACCGCTGTGACACTGGCCGGAGTCAAAGATCGCTGTGACACTGGCCGGAGGCCGAGATCGCTGTGAAACTGGTTGGATTCAGAGGTCGCTGTGACACTGCCTGGAGTCAGAGATGGCTGTGACACTGGCTGGAGTCAGAGATCGCTGTGACACTGGCTGGAGTCAGAGATCGCTGTGACACTGGCTGGATTCAGAGATCGCTGTGACTCTGCTGGATTCAGAGATCGCTGTGACACTGGCAGGCATCAGACATCGCTGTGACACTGGCTGGATTCAGAGATCGCTTTGACACTCGCCGGAGTCAGAGATCGCTGTGACACTGTCCGGAGGACGAGATCGCTGTGACACTGGCTGTATTCAGAGATCGCTGTGACACTGCCTGGAGTCAGAGATCGCTGTGACACTGGCTGGAGTCAGAGATCGCTGTGACACTGGCTGGTGTCAGAGATTGCTTTTACACTGCTGGATTCAGAGATCGCTGTGACACTGGCTGTAGTCAGAGATCACGTTGACACTGGCTGGAGTCAGAGACCCGTATGTCACTTGCTGGATTCAGAGATCGCTGTGACACTGCTGGATTCAGAGATCGCTGTGACAATGGCTGGATTCAGAGATCGCTGTGACACTGGCTGGAATCAGAGATCGCTGTGACACTGGCTGGAGTCAGAGATCGCTGTGACACTGGCTGGATTCAGAGATCGCTATGACACTGGCCGGAGTCAGAGATCGCTGTGACACTGGCTGTAGGCTGAGATCGCTGTGACTCTGGCTGGATTCAGAGATTGCTGTGACACTGGCTGGAGTCAGAGATCGCTGTGACACTGGCTGGAGTCAGAGATCACTGTGACACTGGCTGGAGTCAGAGATCGCTGTGACACTGGCTGGAGTCTGAGATCGCTGTGACATTGGCCGGAGGCCGAGATCGCTGTGACACTGCCTGGAGTCAGAGATCGCTGTGACACTGCCTGGAGTCAGAGATCGCTGTGACACTGGCTGATTCAGAGATCGCTGTGACACTGCTGGATTCAGATATCGCTGTGACACTGGAAGGCATCAGACATTGCTGTGACACTGGCTGGATTCAGAGATCGCTATGACACTGGCCGGAGTCAGAGATCGCTCTGACACTGGCTGGAGTCAGAGATGGCTGAGACACTGGCTGGATTCAGAGATCGCTGTGACACTGGCTGGAGTCAGAGATTGCTTTGACACTGCTGGATTCGGAGATCGCTGTGACACTGGCTGTAGTCAGAGATCGCGTTGACACTGCCTGGAGTCAGAGACCCGTGTGTCACTTGCTGGATTCAGAGATCGCTGTGACACTGCTGGATTCAGAGATCGCTGTGACAATGGCTGGAATCAGAGATCGCTGTGACACTGGCTGGAATCAGGGATCGCTGTGACACTGGCTGGATCAGAGATCGCTGTGACACTGGCCGGAGGCCGAGATCGCTGTGACTCTGGCTGGATTCAGAGGTCGCTGTGACACTGCCTGGAGTCAGAGATCGCTGTGACACTGGCAGGCATCAGACATTGCTGTGACACTGGCTGGATTCAGAGATCGCTATGACACTGGCTGGAGTCAGAGATCGCTGTGACACTGCCTGGAGTCAGAGATCGCTGTGACACTGGCTGGAGTCAGAGATCGCTGTGACACTGACCTGAGTCAGAGATCGCTGTGACACTGGCTGGAGTCTGAGATCGCTGTGACACTGGCCAGAGGCCGAGATCGCTGTGACACTGGCTGGATTCAGAGATCGCTGTGACACTGCCTGGAGTCAGAGATCGCTGTGACACTGGCTGGAGTCAGAGATCGCTGTGACACTGGCTGATTCAGAGATCGCTGTGACACTGCTGGATTCAGATATCGCTGTGACACTAGCAGGCATCAGACATTGCTGTGACACTGGCTGGATTCAGTGATCGCTATGACACTGGCTGGAGTCAGAGATCGCTGTGACACTGTCCGGAGGCCGAGATCGCTGTGACACTGGCTGGATTCAGAGGTCGCTGTGACACTGCCTGGAGTCAGATCGCTGTGACACTGGCTGGAGTCAGAGATCGCTGTGACACTGGCTGGAGTCAGAGATCGCGTTGACACTGGCTGGAGTCAGAGACCCGTGTGTCACTTGCTGGAGTCAGAGATCGCTGTGACACTGCTGCATTCAGAGATCGCTGTGACAATGGCTGGAATCAGAGATCGCTGTGACACTGGCTGGAATCAGAGATCGCTGTGACACTGGCTGGATTCAGAGATCGCTGTGACACTGGCCGGAGTCAAAGATCGCTGTGACACTGGCCGGAGGCCGAGATCGCTGTGACACTGGCTGGATTCAGAGGTCGCTGTGACACTGCCTGGAGTCAGAGATGGCTGTGACACTGGCTGGAGTCAGAGATCGCTGTGACACTAGCTGGAGTAGGAGATCGCTGTGACACTGGCTGGATTCAGAGATCGCTGTGACACTGCTGGATTCATAGATCGCTGTGACACTAGAAGGCATCAGACATCGCTGTGACAATGGCTTGATTCAGAGATCGCTATGACACTGGCCGGAGTCAGAGATCGCTGTGACACTGTCCGGAGGACGAGATCGCTGTGACACTGGCTGGATTCAGAGATCTCTGTGACACTGCCTGGAGTCAGAGATCGCTGTGACACTGGCTGGAGTCAGAGATCGCTGTGACACTGGCTGGCGTCAGAGATCGCTGAGACCCTGGCTGGATTCAGAGATCGCTGTGACACTGGCTGGAGTCAGAGATTGCTTTGGCACTGCTGGATTCAGAGATCGCTGTGACACTGGCTGTAGTCAGAGATCGCGTTGACACTGGCTGGAGTCAGAGACCCGTATGTCACTTGCTAGATTCAGAGATCGCTGTGACACTGGCCGGATTCAGAGATCGCTGTGACAATGGCTGGATTCAGAGATCGCTGTGACACTGGCTGGAATCAGAGATCGCTGTGACAAAGGCTGGTGTCAGAGATCGCTGTGACACTGGCTGGAGTCAGAGATCGCTGTGACACTGGAAGGAGACTGAGATCGCTGTGACATTGGCCGGAGGCCGAGATCGCTGTGACACTGGCTGGTGTCAGAGATCGCTGTGACACTGCCTGGAGTCAGAGATCGCTGTGACACTGGCTGGAGTCAAGATCGCAGTGACAAAGGCTGGTGTCAGAGATCGCTGTGACACTGGCTGGAGTCAGAGATCGCTGTGACACTGGCTGATTCAGAGATCGCTGTGACACTGCTGGATTCAGATATCGCTGTGACACTGGCAGGCATCAGACATTGCTGTGAAACTGGCTGGATTCAGTGATCGCTATGACACTGGCTGGAGTCAGAGATCGCTGTGACACTGTCCGGAGGCCGAGATCGCTGTGACACTGGCTGGATTCAGAGGTCGCTGTGACACTGCCTGGAGTGAGATCGCTTTGACACTGCTGTATTCAGAGATCGCTGTGACAATGGCTGGAATCAGAGATCGCTGTGACACTGGCTGGAATCAGAGATCGCTGTGACACTGGCTGGAGTCAGAGATCGCTGTGACACTGGCTGGATTCAGAGATCGCTATGACACTGGCCGGAGTCAGAGATCGCTGTGACACTGGCCGGAGGCCGAGATCGCTGTGACACTGGCTGGATTCAGAGGTCGCTGTGACACTGCCTGGAGTCAGAGATCGCTGTGACACTGGCTGGAGTCAGAGATCGCTGAGACACTGGCTGGATTCAGAGATCGCTGTGACTCTGGCTGGAGTCAGAGATTGCTTTGACACTGCTGGATTCAGAGATCGCTGTGACAGTGGCTGTAGTCAGAGATCGCATTGACACTTGCTGGAGTCAGAGACCCGTGCGTCACATGCTGGATTCAGAGATCGCTGTGACACTGCTGTATTCAGAGATCGCTGTGACAATGGCTGGAATCAGAGATCGCTGTGACACTGGCTGGAATCAGAGATCGCTGTGACACTGGCTGGAGTCAGAGATCGCTGTGACACTGGCTGGATTCAGAGATCGCTATGACACTGGCCGGAGTCAGAGATCGCTGTGACACTGGCCGGAGGCCGAGATCGCTGTGACACTGGCTGGATTCAGAGGTCGCTGTGACACTGCCTGGAGTCAGAGATCGCTGTGACACTGGCTGGAGTCAGAGATCGCTGAGACACTGGCTGGATTCAGAGATCGCTGTGACACTGGCTGGAGTCAGAGATTGCTTTGACACTGCTGGATTCAGAGATCGCTGTGACAGTGGCTGTAGTCAGGGATCGCATTGACACTTGCTGGAGTCAGAGACCCGTGCGTCACTTGCTGGATTCAGAGATCGCTGTGACACTGCTATATTCAGAGATCGCTGTGAAAATGGCTGGAATGAGAGATCGCTGTGACACTGGCTGGAATCAGAGATCGCTGTGACAATGGCTGGAGTCAGAGATCGCTGTGACACTGGCTGGATTCAGAGATCGCTATGACACTGACCGGAGTCAGAGATCGCTGTGACACTGGCTGGAGGCCGAGATCGCTGTGACTCTGGCTGGATTCAGAGGTCGCTGTGACACTGCCTGGAGTCAGAGATCCCTGTGACACTGGCTGGAGTCAGAGATCGCTGTGACACTGGCTGGAGTCAGAGATCGCTGTGACACTGGCTGGACTCTGAGATCGCTGTGACACTGGCCTGAGGCCGAGATCGCTGTGACACTGGCTGGATTCAGAGGTCGCTGTGACACTGCCTGGAGTCCGAGATCGCTGTGACACTGGCTGGAGTCAGAGATCGCTATGACACTGGCTGGAGTCAGAGATCGCTGAGACACTGGCTGGATTCAGAGATCGCTGTGACACTGGCTGGAGTCAGAGATTGCTTTGACACTGCTGGATTCAGAGATCGCTGTGACACTGGCTGTAGTCGGAGATCGCATTGACACTGGCTGGAGTCGGAGACCCGTGTGTCACTTGCTGGATTCAGAGATCGCTGCGACACTGGCTGGAGTCAGAGATCGCTGTGACACTGGCTGGACTCTGAGATCGCTGTGACACTGGCCTGAGGCCGAGATCGCTGTGACACTGGCTGGATTCAGAGGTCGCTGTGACACTGCCTGGAGTCAGAGATCGCTGTGACACTGGCTGGAGTCAGAGATCGCTATGATACTGGCTGGAGTCAGAGATCGCTGTGACACTGGCTGGAGTCTGAGATCGCTGTGACACTGGCCTGAGGCCGAGATCGCTGTGACACTGGCTGGATTCAGAGGTCGCTGTGACACGGCCTGGAGTCAGAGATCGCTGTGACACTGGCTGGAGTCAGAGATCGCTATGACACTGGCTGATTCAGAGATCGCTGTGACACTGGCTGGAGTCAGAGATCACTGTGACACTGGCTGATTCAGAGATCGCTGTGACACTGCTGGATTCAGAGATCGCTGTGACACTGGCAGGCATCAGACATTGGTGTGTCACTGGCTGGATTCAGAGATCGCTATGACACTGGCCAGAGTCAGAGATCGCTGTGACACTGGCTGGAGTCAGAGATCGCTGAGACACTGGCTGGATTCAGAGATCGCTGTGACACTGGCTGGAGTCAGAGATTGCTTTGACACTGCTGGATTCAGAGATCGCTGTGACACTGGCTGTAGTCAGAGATCGCATTGACACTGGCTGGAGTCGGAGACCCGTGTGTCACTTGCTGGATTCAGAGATCGCTGCGACACTGGCTGGAGTCAGAGATCGCTGTGACACTGGCTGGACTCTGAGATCGCTGTGACACTGGCCTGAGGCCGAGATCGCTGTGACACTGGCTGGATTCAGCGGTCGCTGTGGCACGGCCTGGAGTCAGAGATCGCTGTGACACTGGCTGGAGTCAGAGATCGCTCTGACACTGGCTGATTCAGAGATCGCTGTGACACTGGCTGGAGTCAGAGATCACTATGACACTGGCTGATTCAGAGATCGCTGTGACACTGCTGGATTCAGATATCGCTGTGACACTGGCAGGCATCAGACATTGCTGTGTCACTGGCTGGATTCAGAGATCGCTATGACACTGGCCAGAGTCAGAGATCGCTGTGACACTGGCTGGAGTCAGAGATCGCTGAGACACTGGCTGGATTCAGAGATCGCTGTGACACTGGCTGGAGTCAGAGATTGCTTTGACACTGCTGGATTCAGAGATCGCTGTGACACTGGCTGTAGTCAGAGATCGCATTGACACTGGCTGGAGTCGGAGACCCGTGTGTCACTTGCTGGATTCAGAGATCGCGTTGACACTGGCTGGAGTCAGAGATCGCTGTGACACTGGCTGGACTCTGAGATCGCTGTGACACTGGCCTGAGGCCGAGATCGCTGTGACACTGCCTGGAGTCAGAGATCGCTGTGACACTGGATGGAGTCAGAGATCGCTATGACACTGGCTGATGCAGAGATCGCTGTGACACTGCTGGATTCAGAGATCACTGTGACACTGGCAGGCATCAGACATTGCTGTGACACTGGCTGGATTCAGAGATCGCTATGACACTGGCCGGAGTCAGAGATCGCTGTGACACTGTCCGGAGTCAGAGATCGCTGTGACACTGCTGTATTCTGAGATTGCTGTGACAATGGCTGGAATCAGAGATCGCTGTGACACTGGCTGGAATCAGAGATCGCTGTGACACTGGCTGGATTCAGAGATCGCTATGACACTGGCCGGAGTCAAAGATCGCTGTGACACTGGCCGGAGGCCGAGATCGCTGTGACACTGGCTGGAATCAGAGATCGCTGTGACACTGGCTGGATTCAGAGATCGCTATGACACTGGCCGGAGTCAAAGATCGCTGTGACACTGGCCGGAGGCCGAGATCGCTGTGACACTGGCTGGATTCAGAGGTCGCTGTGACACTGCCTGGAGTCAGAGATGGCTGTGACACTGGCTGGAGTCAGAGATCGCTGTGACACTGCTGGATTCAGAGATCACTGTGACACTGGCAGGCATCAGACATCGCTGTGACACTGGCTGATTCAGAGATCGCTATGACACTGGCCGGAGTCAGAGATCGCTGTGACACTCTCCGGAGGACGAGATCGCTGTGACACTGGCTGGATTCAGAGATCGCTGTGGCACTGCCTGGAGTCAGAGATCGCTGTGACACTGGCTGTAGTCAGAGATCGCAGTGACACTGGCTGGAGTCAGAGATCGCTGTGACACTGGCTGGAGTCAGAGATCGCTGTGACACTGGCTGGAGTCAGAGATCGCTGAGACACTGGCTGGATTCAGAGATCGCTGTGACACTGGCTGGAGTCAGAGATCTCTTTGACACTGCTGGAGTCAGAGATCGCTGTGACACTGGCTGGAGTCAGAGATCGCGTTGGCACTGGCTGGAGTCAGAGACCCGTGTGTCACTTGCTGGAGTCAGAGATCGCTGTGACACTGCTGGATTCAGAGATCGCTGTGACAATGGCTGGAATCAGAGATCGCTGTGACACTGGCTGGAATCAGAGATCGCTGTGACACTGGCTGGAGTCAGAGATCGCTGTGACACTGGCTGGATTCAGAGATCGCTGTGACACTGGCTGATTCAGAGATCGCTGTGACACTGGCTGGAGTCTTAGATCGCTGTGACACTGGCCGGAGGCCGAGATCGCTGTGACACTGGCTGGATTCAGAGGTCGCTGTGACACTGCCTGGAGTCAGAGATGGCTGTGACACTGGCTGGAGTCAGAGATCGCTGTGACACTAGCTGGAGTAGGAGATCGCTGTGACACTGGCTGGATTCAGAGATCGCTGTGACACTGCTGGATTCAGAGATCGCTGTGACACTAGAAGGCATCAGACATCGCTGTGACAATGGCTGGATTCAGAGATCGCTATGACACTGGCCGGAGTCAGAGATCGCTGTGACACTGTCCGGAGGACGAGATCGCTGTGACACTGGCTGGATTCAGAGATCTCTGTGACACTGCCTGGAGTCAGAGATCGCTGTGACACTGGCTGGAGTCAGAGATCGCTGTGACACTGGCTGGCGTCAGAGATCGCTGTGACACTGGCTGGATTCAGAGATCGCTGTGACACTGGCTGGTGTCAGAGATCGCTGAGACCCTGGCTGGATTCAGAGATCGCTGTGACACTGGCTGGAGTCAGAGATTGCTTTGGCACTGCTGGATTCAGAGATCGCTGTGACACTGGCTGTAGTCAGAGATCGCGTTGACACTGGCTGGAGTCAGAGACCCGTATGTCACTTGCTAGATTCAGAGATCGCTGTGACACTGGCCGGATTCAGAGATCGCTGTGACAATGGCTGGATTCAGAGATCGCTGTGACACTGGCTGGAATCAGAGATCGCTGTGACAAAGGCTGGTGTCAGAGATCGCTGTGACACTGGCTGGAGTCAGAGATCGCTGTGACACTGGAAGGAGACTGAGATCGCTGTGACATTGGCTGGAGGCCGAGATCGCTGTGACACTGGCTGGATTCAAAGATCGGTGTGACACAGCCTGGAGTCAGAGATCGCTGTGACACTGGCTGGTGTCAGAGATCGCTGTGACACTGCCTGGAGTCAGAGAACGCTGTGACACTGGCTGGAGTCAGAGATCGCAGTGACAAAGGCTGGTGTCAGAGATCGCTGTGACACTGGCTGGAGTCAGAGATCGCTGTGACACTGGCTGATTCAGAGATCGCGGTGACACTGCTGGATTCAGATATCGCTGTGACACTGGCAGGCATCAGACATTGCTGTGAAACTGGCTGGATTCAGTGATCGCTATGACACTGGCTGGAGTCAGAGATCGCTGTGACACTGTCCGGAGGCCGAGATCGCTGTGACACTGGCTGGATTCAGAGGTCGCTGTGACACTGCCTGGAGTGAGATCGCTTTGACACTGCTGTATTCAGAGATCGCTGTGACAATGGCTGGAATCAGAGATCGCTGTGACACTGGCTGGAATCAGAGATCGCTGTGACACTGGCTGGAGTCAGAGATCGCTGTGACACTGGCTGGATTCAGAGATCGCTATGACACTGGCCGGAGTCAGAGATCGCTGTGACACTGGCCGGAGGCCGAGATCGCTGTGACACTGGCTGGATTCAGAGGTCGCTGTGACACTGCCTGGAGTCAGAGATCGCTGTGACACTGGCTGGAGTCAGAGATCGCTGAGACACTGGCTGGATTCAGAGATCGCTGTGACACTGGCTGGAGTCAGAGATTGCTTTGACACTGCTGGATTCAGAGATCGCTGTGACAGTGGCTGTAGTCAGAGATCGCATTGACACTTGCTGGAGTCAGAGACCCGTGCGTCACTTGCTGGATTCAGAGATCGCTGGGACACTGCTGTATTCAGAGATCGCTGTGACAATGGCTGGAATCAGAGATCGCTGTGACAGTGGCTGTAGTCAGAGATCGCATTGACACTTGCTGGAGTCAGAGACCCGTGCGTCACTTGCTGGATTCAGAGATCGCTGTGACACTGCTGTATTCAGAGATCGCTGTGACACTGGCTGGAATCAGAGATCGCTGTGACACTGGCTGGAGTCAGAGATCGCTGTGACACTGGCTGGATTCAGAGATCGCTATGACACTGGCCGGAGTCAGAGATCGCTGTGACACTGGCCGGAGGCCGAGATCGCTGTGACACTGGCTGGATTCAGAGGTCGCTGTGACACTGCCTGGAGTCAGAGATCGCTGTGACACTGGCTGGAGTCAGAGATCGCTGAGACACTGGCTGAATTCAGAGATCGCTGTGACACTGGCTGGAGTCAGAGATTGCTTTGACACTGCTGGATTCAGAGATCGCTGTGACAGTGGCTGTAGTCAGAGATCGCATTGACACTTGCTGGAGTCAGAGACCCGTGCGTCACTTGCTGGATTCAGAGATCGCTGTGACACTGCTGGATTCAGAGATCGCTGTGAAAATGGCTGGAATGAGAGATCGCTGTGACACTGGCTGGAATCAGAGATCGCTGTGACAATGGCTGGAGTCAGAGATCGCTGTGACACTGGCTGGATTCAGAGATCGCTATGACACTGACCGAGTCAGAGATCGCTGTGACACTGGCTGGAGGCCGAGATCGCTGTGACTCTGGCTGGATTCAGAGGTCGCTGTGACACTGCCTGGAGTCAGAGATCCCTGTGACACTGGCTGGAGTCAGAGATCGCTGCGACACTGGCTGGAGACAGAGATCGCTGTGACACTGGCTGGACTCTGAGATCGCTGTGACACTGGCCTGAGGCCGAGATCGCTGTGACACTGGCTGGATTCAGAGGTCGCTGTGACACTGCCTGGAGTCCGAGATCGCTGTGACACTGGCTGGAGTCAGAGATCGCTATGACACTGGCTGATTCAGAGATCGCTGTGACACTGGCTGGAGTCAGAGATCGCTGTGACACTGGCTGATTCAGAGATCGCTGTGACACTGCTGGATTCAGATATCGCTGTGACACTGGCAGGCATCAGACATTGCTGTGTCACTGGCTGGATTCAGAGATCGCTATGACACTGGCCAGAGTCAGAGATCGCTGTGACACTGGCTGGAGTCAGAGATCGCTGAGACACTGGCTGGATTCAGAGATCGCTGTGACACTGGCTGGAGTCAGAGATTGCTTTGACACTGCTGGATTCAGAGATCGCTGTGACACTGGCTGTAGTCAGAGATCGCATTGACACTGGCTGGAGTCGGAGACCCGTGTGTCACTTGCTGGATTCAGAGATCGCTGCGACACTGGCTGGAGTCAGAGATCGCTGTGACACTGGCTGGACTCTGAGATCGCTGTGACACTGGCCTGAGGCCGAGATCGCTGTGACACTGGCTGGATTCAGAGGTCGCTGTGACACTGCCTGGAGTCAGAGATCGCTGTGACACTGGCTGGAGTCAGAGATCGCTATGATACTGGCTGGAGTCAGAGATCGCTGTGACACTGGCTGGAGTCTGAGATCGCTGTGACACTGGCCTGAGGCCGAGATCGCTGTGACACTGGCTGGATTCAGAGGTCGCTGTGACACGGCCTGGAGTCAGAGATCGCTATGACACTGGCTGATTCAGAGATCGCTGTGACACTGGCTGGAGTCAGAGATCACTGTGACACTGGCTGATTCAGAGATCGCTGTGACACTGCTGGATTCAGATATCGCTGTGACACTGGCAGGCATCAGACATTGCTGTGTCACTGGCTGGATTCAGAGATCGCTATGACACTGGCCAGAGTCAGAGATCGCTGTGACACTGGCTGGAGTCAGAGATCGCTGAGACACTGGCTGGATTCAGAGATCGATGTGACACTGGCTGGAATCAGAGATTGCTTTGACACTTCTGGATTCAGAGATCGCTGTGACACTGGCTGTAGTCAGAGATCGCATTGACACTGGCTGGAGTCGGAGACCCGTGTGTCACTTGCTGGATTCAGAGATCGCTGCGACACTGGCTGGAGTCAGAGATCGCTGTGACACTGGCTGGACTCTGAGATCGCTGTGAAACTGGCCTGAGGCCGAGATCGCTGTGACACTGGCTGGATTCAGCGGTCGCTGTGACACGGCCTAGAGTCAGACATCGCTGTGACACTGGCTGGAGTCAGAGATCGCTATGACACTGGCTGATTCAGAGATCGCTGTGACACTGGCTGGAGTCAGAGATCACTGTGACACTGGCTGATTCAGAGATCGCTGTGACACTGCTGGATTCAGATATCGCTGTGACACTGGCAGGCATCAGACATTGCTGTGTCACTGGCTGGATTCAGAGATCGCTATGACACTGGCCAGAGTCAGAGATCGCTGTGACACTGGCTGGAGTCAGAGATCGCTGAGACACTGGCTGGATTCAGAGATCGCTGTGACACTGGCTGGAGTCAGAGATTGCTTTGACACTGCTGGATTCAGAGATCGCTGTGACACTGGCTGTAGTCAGAGATCGCATTGACACTGGCTGGAGTCGGAGACCCGTGTGTCACTTGCTGGATTCAGAGATCGCTGCGACACTGGCTGGAGTCAGAGATCGCTGTGACACTGGCTGGACTCTGAGATCGCTGTGACACTGGCCTGAGGCCGGGATCGCTGTGACACTGGCTGGATTCAGAGGTCGCTGTGACACTGCCTGGAGTCAGAGATCGCTGTGACACTGGCTGGAGTCAGAGATCGCTATGATACTGGCTGGAGTCAGAGATCGCTGTGACACTGGCTGGAGTCTGAGATCGCTGTGACACTGGCCTGAGGCCGAGATCGCTGTGACACTGGCTGGATTCAGAGGTCGCTGTGACACGGCCTGGAGTCAGAGATCGCTGTGACACTGGCTGGAGTCAGAGATCGCTATGACACTGGCTGATTCAGAGATCGCTGTGAAACTGGCTGGAGTCAGAGATCACTGTGACACTGGCTGATTCAGAGATCGCTGTGACACTGCTGGATTCAGATATCGCTGTGACACTGGCAGGCATCAGACATTGCTGTGTCACTGGCTGGATTCAGAGATCGCTATGACACTGGCCAGAGTCAGAGATCGCTGTGACACTGGCTGGAGTCAGAGATCGCTGAGACACTGCCTGGATTCAGAGATCGCTGTGACACTGGCTGGAGTCAGAGATTGCTTTGACACTGCTGGATTCAGAGAGCACTGTGACACTGGCTGTAGTCAGAGATCGCATTGACACTGGCTGGAGTCGGAGACCCGTGTGTCACTTGCTGGATTCAGAGATCGCTGCGACACTGGCTGGAGTCAGAGATCGCTGTGACACTGGCTGGAGTCTGAGATCGCTGTGAGACTGGCCTGAGGCCGAGATCGCTGTGACACTGGCTGGATTCAGAGGTCACTGTGACACTGCCTGGAGTCAGAGATCGCTGTGACACTGGATGGAGTCAGAGATCGCTATGACACTGGCTGATGCAGAGATCGCTGTGACACTGCTGGATTCAGAGATCACTGTGACACTGGCAGGCATCAGACATTGCTGTGACACTGGCTGGATTCAGAGATCGCTATGACACTGGCCGGAGTCAGAGATCGCTGTGACACTGTCCGGAGTCAGAGATCGCTGTGACACTGCTGTATTCTGAGATTGCTGTGACAATGGCTGGAATCAGAGATCGCTGTGACACTGGCTGGAATCAGAGATCGCTGTGACACTGGCTGGATTCAGAGATCGCTATGACACTGGCCGGAGTCAAAGATCGCTGTGACACTGGCCGGAGGCCGAGATCGCTGTGACACTGGCTGGATTCAGAGGTCGCTGTGACACTGCCTGGAGTCAGAGATGGCTGTGACACTGAATGGAGTCAGAGATCGCTGTGACACTGGCTGGATTCAGAGATCGCTGTGACACTGCTGGATTCAGAGATCGCTGTGACACTGGCAGGCATCAGACATCGCTGTGACACTGGCTGATTCAGAGATCGCTATGACACTGGCCGGAGTCAGAGATCGCTGTGACACTGTCCGGAGGACGAGATCGCTGTGACACTGGCTGGATTCAGAGATCGCTGTGGCACTGCCTGGAGTCAGAGATCGCTGTGACACTGGCTGTAGTCAGAGATCGCAGTGACACTGGCTGGAGTCAGAGATCGCTGTGACACTGGCTGGAGTCAGAGATCGCTGTGACACTGTCTGGAGTCAGAGATCGCTGAGACACTGGCTGGATTCAGAGATCGCTGTGACACTGGCTGGAGTCAGAGATCGCTTTGACAGTGCTGAAGTCAGAGATCGCTGTGACACTGGCTGGAGTCAGAGATCGCGTTGGCACTGGCTGGAGTCAGAGACCCGTGTGTCACTTGCTGGAGTCAGAGATCGCTGTGACACTGCTGGATTCAGAGATCGCTGTGACAATGGCTGGAATCAGATATCGCTGTGACACTGGCTGGAATCAGAGATCGCTGTGACACTGGCTGGAGTCAGAGATCGCTGTGACACTGGCTGGATTCAGAGATCGCTGTGACATTGGCTGATTCAGAGATCGCTGTGACACTGGCTGGAGTCTTAGATCGCTGTGACACTGGCCGGAGGCCGAGATCGCTGTGACACTGGCTGGATTCAGAGGTCGCTGTGACACTGCCTGGAGTTAGAGATCGCTGTGACACTGGCTGAAGTCAGAGATCGCTGTGACACTGGCTGATGCAGAGATCGCTGTGACACTGCTGGATTCAGAGATCGCTGTGACACTGGCAGGCATGAGACAACGCTGTGACACTGGCTGGATTCAGAGATCGCTATGACACTGGCCAGAGTCAGAGATCGCTGTGACACTGTCCGGAGGCCGAGATCGCTGTGACACTGGCTGGATTCAGAGGTCGCTGTGGCACTGCCTGGAGTCAGAAATCGCTGTGACACTGGCTGGAGTCAGAGATCGCTGTGACTCTGGCTGGAGTCAGAGATCGCGTTGACACTGGCTGTAGTAAGAGACACGTGTGTCACCGGCTGGAGTCAGAGATCGCTGTGACACTGCTGTATTCAGAGATCGCTGTGACAATGGCTGGAATCAGAGATCGCTGTGACACTGGCTGGAATCAGAGATCGCTGTGACACTGGCTGGAGTCAGAGATCGCTGTGACACTGGCTGGAGTCAGAGATCGCTGTGACACTGGCTGGATTCAGAGATCGCTGTGACACTGTTGGATTCAGAGATCGCTGTGACACTGGCAGGCATCAGACATCGCTGTGACACTGGCTGGATTCAGAGATCGCTGTGACACTTTCCGGAGGACGAGATCGCTGTGACACTGGCTGGAATCAGAGATCGCTGTGACACTGGCTGGAGTCAGAGATCGCTGTGACACTGGCTGGAGTCATAGATCGCTGTGACACTGGCTGAATTCAGAGATCGCTATGACACTGGCCGGAGTCAGAGATCGCTGTGACACTGGCCGGAGGCCGAGATCGCTGTGACACTGGCTGGATTCAGAGGTCGCTGTGACACTGCCTGGAGTCAGAGATCGCTGTGACACTGGCTGGAGTCAGAGATCGCTGTGACACTGGCTGGATTCAGAGATCGCTGTGACACTGCTGGATTCAGAGATCGCTGTGACACTGGCTGGAGTCAGAGATCGCTGTGACACTGGCTGGAGTCAGAGATCGCTGTGACAGTGGCTGGATTCAGAGATCGCAGTGACACTGCTGGATTCAGAGATCGCTGTGACACTGGCAGGCATCAGACATCGCTGTGACACTGGCTGGATTCAGAGATCGCTGTGACACTTTCCGGAGGACGAGATCGCTGTGACACTGGCTGGATTCAGAGGTCGCTGTGACACTGCCTGAAGTCAGAGATCGCTGTGACACTGGCTGGAATCAGAGATCGCTTTGACACTGGCTGGAGTCAGAGATCGCTGTGACACTGGCTGGAGTCAGAGATCTTTGAGACACTGGCTGGATTCAGAGATCGCTGTGACACTGTCTGGAGTCAGAGATCGCGTTGACACTAGCTGGAGTCAGAGTCCCGTGTGTCACTTGCTGGATTCAGGCATCGCTGTGACACTGCTGGATTCAGAGATCGCTGTGACAATGGCTGCAATCAGAGATCGCTGTGACACTGGCTGGAATCAGAGATCGCTGTGACACTGGCTGGAGTCAGAGATCGCTGTGACACTGGCTGGAGTCAGAGATCGCTGTGACACTGGCTGGAGTCAGAGATCGCTGTGACACTGGCTGAATTCAGAGATCGCTATGACATTGGCCGGAGTCAGAGATCGCTGTGACACTGGCCGGAGGCCGAGATCGCTGTGACACTGGCTGGATTCAGAGGTCGCTGTGACACTGCCTGGAGTCAGAGATCGCTGTGACACTGGCTGGAGTCAGAGATCGCTGTGACACTGGCTGGATTCAGTGATCGCTGTGACACTGGCTGGATTCAGAGATCGCTGTGACACTGCTGGATTCAGAGATCGCTGTGACACTGGCTGGAGTCAGAGATCGCTGTGACACTGGCTGGAGTCAGAGATCGCTGTGACACTGGCTGGAGTCAGAGATCGCTGAGACACTGGCTGGATTCAGAGATCGCTGTGACAATGGCTGGAGTCAGAGATCGCTTTGACACTGCTGGAGTCAGAGATCGCTGTGACACTGGCTGGAGTCAGAGATCGCGTTGACACTGGCTGGAGTCAGAGACCCGTGTGTCACTTGCTGGAGTCAAAGATCGCTGTGACACTGCTGGATTCAGAGATCGCTGTGACAATGGCTGGAATCAGAGATCGCTGTGACACTGGCTGGAATCAGAGATCGCTGTGACACTGGCTGGAGTCAGAGATCGCTGTGACACTGGCTGGGTTCAGAGATCGCTGTGACACAGGCTGATTCAGAGATCGCTGTGACACTGCTGGATTCAGAGATCGCTGTGACACTGGCCGGAGGCCGAGATCGCTGTGACACTGGCTGGATTCAGAGGTCGCTGTGACACTGCCTGGAGTCAGAGATCGCTGTGACACTGGCTGGAGTCAGAGATCGCTGTGACACTGGCTGATGCAGAGATCGCTGTGACACTGCTGGATTCAGAGATCGCTGTGACACTGGCAGGCATGAGACATCGCTGTGACACTGGCTGGATTCAGAGATCGCTATGACACTGGCCAGAGTCAGAGATCGCTGTGACACTGTCCGGAGGCCGAGATCGCTGCGACACTGGCTGGATTCAGAGGTCGCTGTGACACTGCCTGGAGTCAGAAATCGCTGTGACACTGGCTGGAGTCAGAGATCGCTGTGACTCTGGCTGGAGTCAGAGATCGCGTTGACACTGGCTGTAGTAAGAGACACGTGTGTCACCGGCTGGAGTCAGAGATCACTGTGACACTGCTGTATTCAGAGATCGCTGTGACACTGGCTGGAATCAGAGATCGCTGTGACACTGGCTGGAATCAGAGATCTGTGTGACACTGGCTGGATTCAGAGATCGCTATGACACTGGCCGGAGTCAGAGATCGCTGTGACACTGGCCGGAGGCCGAGATCGCTGTGACACTGGCTGGATTCAGAGGTCGCTGTGACACTGCCTGGAGTCAGAGATCGCTGTGACACTGGCTGGAGTCAGAGATCGCTGTGACACTGGCTGGAGTCAGAGATCGCTGTGACACTGGCTGGATTCAGAGATCGCTGTGACACTGTTGGATTCAGCGATCGCTGTGACACTGGCAGGCATCAGACATCGCTGTGAAACTGGCTGGATTCAGAGATCGCTGTGACACTTTCCGGAGGACGAGATCGCTGTGACACTGGCTGGATTCAGAGGTCGCTGTGACACTGCCTGAAGTCAGAGATCGCTGTGACACTGGCTGGAATCAGAGATCGCATTGACACTGGCTGGAGTCAGAGATCGCTGTGACACTGGCTGGAGTCAGAGATCTTTGAGACACTGGCTGGATTCAGAGATCGCTGTGACACTGTCTGGAGTCAGAGATCGCGTAGACACTGGCTGGAGTCAGAGTCCCGTGTGTCACTTGCTGGATTCAGGCATCGCTGTGACACTGCTGGATTCAGAGATCGCTGTGACAATGGCTGCAATCAGAGATCGCTGTGACACTGGCTGGAATCAGAGATCGCTGTGACACTGGCTGGAGTCAGAGATCGCTGTGACACTGGCTGGAGTCAGAGATCGCTGTGACACTGGCTGGAGTCAGAGATCGCTGTGACACTGGCTGAATTCAGAGATCGCTATGACACTGGCCGGAGTCAGAGATCGCTGTGACACTGGCCGGAGGCCGAGATCGCTGTGACACTGGCTGGATTCAGAGGTCGCTGTGACACTGCCTGGAGTCAGAGATCGCTGTGACACTGGCTGGAGTCAGAGATCGCTGTGACACTGGCTGGATTCAGAGATCGCTGTGACACTGGCTGGATTCAGAGATCGCTGTGACACTGCTGGATTCAGAGATCGCTGTGACACTGGCTGGAGTCAGAGATCGCTGAGACACTGGCTGGATTCAGAGATCGCTGTGACAATGGCTGGAGTCAGAGATCGCTTTGACACTGCTGGAGTCAGAGATCGCTGTGACACTGGCTGGAGTCAGAGATCGCGTTGACACTGGCTGGAGTCAGAGACCCGTGTGTCACTTGCTGGAGTCAAAGATCGCTGTGACACTGCTGGATTCAGAGATCGCTGTGACACTGGCTGGAATCAGAGATCGCTGTGACACTGGCTGGAGTCAGAGATGGCTGTGACACTGGCTGGGTTCAGAGATCGCTGTGACACAGGCTGATTCAGAGATCGCTGTGACACTGCTGGATTCAGAGATCGCTGTGACACTGGCCGGAGGCCGAGATCGCTGTGACACTGGCTGGATTCAGAGGTCGCTGTGACACTGCCTGGAGTCAGAGATCGCTGTGACACTGGCTGGAGTCAGAGATCGCTGTGACACTGGCTGATGCAAAGATCGCTGTGACACTGCTGGATTCAGAGATCGCTGTGACACTGGCAGGCATGAGACATCGCTGTGACACTGGCTGGATTCAGAGATCGCTATGACACTGGCCAGTGTCAGAGATCGCTGTGACACTGTCCGGAGGCCGAGATCGCTGTGACACTGGCTGGATTCAGAGGTCGCTGTGACACTGCCTGGAGTCAGAAATCGCTGTGACACTGGCTGGAGTCAGAGATCGCTGTGACTCTGGCTGGAGTCAGAGATCGCGTTGACACTGGCTGTAGTAAGAGACACGTGTGTCACCGGCTGGAGTCAGAGATCGCTGTGACACTGCTGTATTCAGAGATCGCTGTGACAATGGCTGGAATCAGAGATCGCTGTGACACTGGCTGGAATCAGAGATCGCTGTGACACTGGCTGGAGTCAGAGATCTCTGTGACACTGGCTGGATTCAGAGATCGCTATGACACTGGCCTGAGTCAGAGATCGCTGTGACACTGGCCGGAGGCCGAGATCGCTGTGACACTGGCTGGATTCAGAGGTCGCTGTGACACTGCCTGGAGTCAGAGATCGCTGTGACACTGGCTGGAGTCAGAGATCGCTGTGACACTGGCTGGAGTCAGAGATCGCTGTGACACTGGCTGGATTCAGAGATCGCTGTGACACTGTTGGATTCAGAGATCGCTGTGACACTGGCAGGCATCAGACATCGCTGTGACACTGGCTGGATTCAGAGATCGCTGTGACACTTTCCGGAGGACGAGATCGCTGTGACACAGGCTGGATTCAGAGGTCGCTGTGACACTGCCTGAAGTCAGAGATCGCTGTGACACTGGCTGGAATCAGAGATCGCTTTGACACTGGCTGGAGTCAGAGATCGCTGTGACACTGGCTGGAGTCAGAGATCTTTGAGACACTGGCTGGATTCAGAGATCGCTGTGACACTGTCTGGAGTCAGAGATCGCGTTGACACTGGCTGGAGTCAGAGTCCGGTGTGTCACTTGCTGGATTCAGGCATCGCTGTGACACTGCTGGATTCAGAGATCGCTGTGACAATGGCTGCAATCAGAGATCGCTGTGACACTGGCTGGAATCAGAGATCGCTGTGACACTGGCTGGAGTCAGAGATCGCTGTGACACTGGCTGGAGTCAGAGATCGCTGTGACACTGGCTGGAGTCAGAGATCGCTGTGACACTGGCTGAATTCAGAGATCGCTATGACACTGGCCGGAGTCAGAGATCGCTGTGACACTGGCCGGAGGCCGAGATCGCTGTGACACTGGCTGGATTCAGAGGTCGCTGTGACACTGCCTGGAGTCAGAGATCGCTGTGACACTGGCTGGAGTCAGAGATCGCTGTGACACTGGCTGGATTCAGAGATCGCTGTGACACTGGCTGGATTCAGAGATCGCTGTGACACTGCTGGATTCAGAGATCGCTGTGACACTGGCTGTAGTCAGAGATCGCTGTGACACTGGCTGGAGTCAGAGATCGCTGTGACACTGGCTGGAGTCAGAGATCGCTGAGACACTGGCTGGATTCAGAGATCGCTGTGACAATGGCTGGAGTCAGAGATCGCTTTGACACTGCTGGAGTCAGAGATCGCTGTGACACTGGCTGGAGTCAGAGATCGCGTTGACACTGGCTGGAGTCAGAGACCCGTGTGTCACTTGCTGGAGTCAAAGATCGCTGTGACACTGCTGGATTCAGAGATCGCTGTGACAATGGCTGGAATCAGAGATCGCTGTGACACTGGCTGGAATCAGAGATCGCTGTGACACTGGCTGGAGTCAGAGATCGCTGTGACACTGGCTGGGTTCAGAGATCGCTGTGACACAGGCTGATTCAGAGATCGCTGTGACACTGCTGGATTCAGAGATCGCTGTGACACTGGCCGGAGGCCGAGATCGCTGTGACACTGGCTGGATTCAGAGGTCGCTGTGACACTGCCTGGAGTCAGAGATCGCTGTGACACTGGCTGGAGTCAGAGATCGCTGTGACACTGGCTGATGCAGAGATCGCTGTGACACTGCTGGATTCAGAGATCGCTGTGACACTGGCAGGCATGAGACATCGCTGTGACACTGGCTGGATTCAGAGTTCGCTATGACACTGGCCAGAGTCAGAGATCGCTGTGACACTGTATGGAGGCCGAGATCGCTGTGACACTGGCTGGATTCAGAGGTCGCTGTGACACTGCCTGGAGTCAGAAATCGCTGTGACACTGGCTGGGGTCAGAGATCGCTGTGACTCTGGCTGGAGTCAGAGATCGCGTTGACACTGGCTGTAGTAAGAGACCCGTGTGTCACCGGCTGGAGTCAGAGATCGCTGTGACACTGCTGTATTCAGAGATCGCTGTGACAATGGCTGGAATCAGAGATCGCTGTGACACTGGCTGGATTCAGAGGTCGCTGTGACACTGCCTGGAGTCAGAGATCGCTGTGACACTGGCTGGAGTCAGAGATTGCTGTGACACTGGCTGGAGTCAGAGATCGCTGTGACACTGGCTGGATTCAGAGATCGCTGTGACACTGCTGGATTCAGAGATCGCTGTGACACTGGCAGGCATCAGACCTCGCTGTGACACTGGCTGGATTCAGAGATCGCTGTGACACTTTCCGGAGGACGAGATCGCTGTGACACTGGCTGGATTCAGAGGTCACTGTGACACTGCCTGAAGTCAGAGATCGCTGTGACACTGGCTGGAATCAGAGATCGCTTTGACACTGGCTGGAGTCAGAGATCGCTGTGACACTGGCTGGAGTCAGAGATCTTTGAGACACTGGCTGGATTCAGAGATCGCTGTGACACTGTCTGGAGTCAGAGATCGCGTTGACACTGGCTGGAGTCAGAGTCCCGTGTGTCACTTGCTGGAGTCAGGCATCGCTGTGACACTGCTGGATTCAGAGATCGCTGTGACAATGGCTGCAATCAGAGATCGCTGTGACACTGGCTGGAATCAGAGATCGCCGTGACACTGGCTGGAGTCAGAGATCGCTGTGACACTGGCTGGATTCAGAGATCGCTGTGACACTGGCTGATTCAGAGATCGCTGTGACACTGCTGGATTCAGAGATCGCTGTGACACTGGCTGGATACAGAGGTCGCTGCGACACTGCCTGGAGTCAGAGATCGCTGTGACACTGGCTGGAGTCAGAGATTGCTGTGACACTGGCTGGAGTCAGAGATCGATGTGACACTGGCTGGAGTCTGAGATCGCTGTGACACTGGCCGGAGGCCGAGATCGCTGTGACACTGGCTGGAATCAGAGGTCGCTGTGACACTGCCTGGAGTCAGAGATCGCTGTGACACTGGCTGAAGTCAGAGATCGCTGTGACACTGGCTGATGCAGTGATCGCTGTGACACTGCTGGATTCAGAGATCGCTGTGACACGGGCAGGCATGAGACATCGCTGTGACACTGGCTGGATTCAGAGATCGCTGTGACACTGGCTGGAATCAGAGATCGCTGTGACACTGGCTGGAATCAGAGATCGCCGTGACACTGGCTGGAGTCAGAGATCGCTGTGACACTGGCTGGTATCAGAGATCGGCGTGACACTGGCTGGAGTCAGAGATCGCTGTGACACTGGCTGGATTCAGAGATCGCTGTGACACTGGCTGATTCAGAGATCGCTGTGACACTGCTGGATTCAGAGATCGCTGTGACATTGGCTGGATACAGAGGTCGCTGTGAAACTGCCTGGAGTCAGAGATCGCTGTGACACTGGCTGGAGTCAGAGATTGCTGTGACACTGGCTGGAGTCAGAGATCGATGTGACACTGGCTGGAGTCTGAGATCGCTGTGACACTGGCCGGAGGCCGAGATCGCTGTGACACTGGCTGGAATCAGAGGTCGCTGTGACACTGCCTGGAGTCAGAGATCGCTGTGACACTGGCTGGAGTCAGAGATCGCTGTGACACTGGCTGATGCAGAGATCGCTGTGACACTGCTGGATTCAGAGATCGCTGTGACACGGGCAGGCATGAGACATCGCTGTGACACTGGCTGGATTCAGAGATCGCTGTGACACTGGCTGGAGTCAGAGATCGCTAAAACACTGGCTGATTCAGAGATCGCTGTGACACTGGCTAGAGTCAGAGATCACTGTGACACTGGCTGATTCAGAGATCGCTGTGACACTGCTGGATTCAGATATCGCTGTGACACTGGCAGGCATCAGACATTGCTGTGTCACTGGCTGGATTCAGAGGTCGCTGTGACACTTTCCGGAGGACGAGATCGCTGTGACACTGGCTGGATTCAGAGGTCACTGTGACACTGCCTGAAGTCAGAGATCGCTGTGACACTGGCTGGAATCAGAGATCGCTTTGACACTGGCTGGAGTCAGAGATCGCTGTGACACTGGCTGGAGTCAGAGATCTTTGAGACACTGGCTGGATTCAGAGATCGCTGTGACACTGTCTGGAGTCAGAGATCGCGTTGACACTGGCTGGAGTCAGAGTCCCGTGTGTCACTTGCTGGAGTCAGGCATCGCTGTGACACTGCTGGATTCAGAGATCGCTGTGACAATGGCTGCAATCAGAGATCGCTGTGACACTGGCTGGAATCAGAGATCGCCGTGACACTGGCTGGAGTCAGAGATCGCTGTGACACTGGCTGGATTCAGAGATCGCTGTGACACTGGCTGATTCAGAGATCGCTGTGACACTGCTGGATTCAGAGATCGCTGTGACACTGGCTGGATACAGAGGTCGCTGCGACACTGCCTGGAGTCAGAGATCGTTGTGACACTGGCTGGAGTCAGAGATTGCTGTGACACTGGCTGGAGTCAGAGATCGATGTGACACTGGCTGGAGTCTGAGATCGCTGTGACACTGGCCGGAGGCCGAGATCGCTGTGACACTGGCTGGAATCAGAGGTCGCTGTGACACTGCCTGGAGTCAGAGATCGCTGTGACACTGGCTGAAGTCAGAGATCGCTGTGACACTGGCTGATGCAGTGATCGCTGTGACACTGCTGGATTCAGAGATCGCTGTGACACGGGCAGGCATGAGACATCGCTGTGACACTGGCTGGATTCAGAGATCGCTGTGACACTGGCTGGAATCAGAGATCGCTGTGACACTGGCTGGAATCAGAGATCGCCGTGACACTGGCTGGAGTCAGAGATCGCTGTGACACTGGCTGGTATCAGAGATCGGCGTGACACTGGCTGGAGTCAGAGATCGCTGTGACACTGGCTGGATTCAGAGATCGCTGTGACACTGGCTGATTCAGAGATCGCTGTGACACTGCTGGATTCAGAGATCGCTGTGACACTGGCTGGATACAGAGGTCGCTGTGAAACTGCCTGGAGTCAGAGATCGCTGTGACACTGGCTGGAGTCAGAGATTGCTGTGACACTGGCTGGAGTCAGAGATCGATGTGACACTGGCTGGAGTCTGAGATCGCTGTGACACTGGCCGGAGGCCGAGATCGCTGTGACACTGGCTGGAATCAGAGGTCGCTGTGACACTGCCTGGAGTCAGAGATCGCTGTGACACTGGCTGGAGTCAGAGATCGCTGTGACACTGGCTGATGCAGAGATCGCTGTGACACTGCTGGATTCAGAGATCGCTGTGACACGGGCAGGCATGAGACATCGCTGTGACACTGGCTGGATTCAGAGATCGCTGTGACACTGGCTGGAGTCAGAGATCGCTAAAACACTGGCTGATTCAGAGATCGCTGTGACACTGGCTAGAGTCAGAGATCACTGTGACACTGGCTGATTCAGAGATCGCTGTGACACTGCTGGATTCAGATATCGCTGTGACACTGGCAGGCATCAGACATTGCTGTGTCACTGGCTGGATTCAGAGGTCGCTGTGACACTTTCCGGAGGACGAGATCGCTGTGACACTGGCTGGATTCAGAGGTCACTGTGACACTGCCTGAAGTCAGAGATCGCTGTGACACTGGCTGGAATCAGAGATCGCTTTGACACTGGCTGGAGTCAGAGATCGCTGTGACACTGGCTGGAGTCAGAGATCTTTGAGACACTGGCTGGATTCAGAGATCGCTGTGACACTGTCTGGAGTCAGAGATCGCGTTGACACTGGCTGGAGTCAGAGTCCCGTGTGTCACTTGCTGGAGTCAGGCATCGCTGTGACACTGCTGGATTCAGAGATCGCTGTGACAATGGCTGCAATCAGAGATCGCTGTGACACTGGATGGAATCAGAGATCGCCGTGACACTGGCTGGAGTCAGAGATCGCTGTGACACTGGCTGGATTCAGAGATCGCTGTGACACTGGCTGATTCAGAGATCGCTGTGACACTGCTGGATTCAGAGATCGCTGTGACACTGGCTGGATACAGAGGTCGCTGCGACACTGCCTGGAGTCAGAGATCGCTGTGACACTGGCTGGAGTCAGAGATTGCTGTGACACTGGCTGGAGTCAGAGATCGATGTGACACTGGCTGGAGTCTGAGATCGCTGTGACACTGGCCGGAGGCCGAGATCGCTGTGACACTGGCTGGAATCAGAGGTCGCTGTGACACTGCCTGGAGTCAGAGATCGCTGTGACACTGGCTGAAGTCAGAGATCGCTGTGACACTGGCTGATGCAGTGATCGCTGTGACACTGCTGGATTCAGAGATCGCTGTGACACGGGCAGGCATGAGACATCGCTGTGACACTGGCTGGATTCAGAGATCGCTGTGACACTGGCTGGAATCAGAGATCGCTGTGACACTGGCTGGAATCAGAGATCGCCGTGACACTGGCTGGAGTCAGAAATCGCTGTGACACTGGCTGGAATCAGAGATCGCCGTGACACTGGCTGGAGTCAGAGATCGCTGTGACACTGGCTGGATTCAGAGATCGCTGTGACACTGGCTGATTCAGAGATCGCTGTGACACTGCTGGATTCAGAGATCGCTGTGACACTGGCTGGATACAGAGGTCGCTGTGAAACTGCCTGGAGTCAGAGATCGCTGTGACACTGGCTGGAGTCAGAGATTGCTGTGACACTGGCTGGAGTCAGAGATCGATGTGACACTGGCTGGAGTCTGAGATCGCTGTGACACTGGCCGGAGGCCGAGATCGCTGTGACACTGGCTGGAATCAGAGGTCGCTGTGACACTGCCTGGAGTCAGAGATCGCTGTGACACTGGCTGGAGTCAGAGATCGCTGTGACACTGGCTGGAGTCAGAGATCGCTGTGACACTGGCTGATGCAGAGATCGCTGTGACACTGCTGGATTCAGAGATCGCTGTGACACGGGCAGGCATGAGACATCGCTGTGACACTGGCTGGATTCAGAGATCGCTGTGACACTGGCTGGAGTCAGAGATCGCTAAAACACTGGCTGATTCAGAGATCGCTGTGACACTGGCTGGAGTCAGAGATCACTGTGACACTGGCTGATTCAGAGATCGCTGTGACACTGCTGGATTCAGATATCGCTGTGACACTGGCAGGCATCAGACATTGCTGTGTCACTGGCTGGATTCAGAGATCGCTATGACACTGGCCAGAGTCAGAGATCGCTGTGACACTGGCTGGAGTCAGAGATCGCTGAGACACTGCCTGGATTCAGAGATCGCTGTGACACTGGCAGGCATCAGACATTGCTGTGTCACTGGCTGGATTCAGAGGTCGCTGTGACACTTTCCGGAGGACGAGATCGCTGTGACACTGGCTGGATTCAGAGGTCACTGTGACACTGCCTGAAGTCAGAGATCGCTGTGACACTGGCTGGAATCAGAGATCGCTTTGACACTGGCTGGAGTCAGAGATCGCTGTGACACTGGCTGGAGTCAGAGATCTTTGAGACACTGGCTGGATTCAGAGATCGCTGTGACACTGTCTGGAGTCAGAGATCGCGTTGACACTGGCTGGAGTCAGAGTCCCGTGTGTCACTTGCTGGAGTCAGGCATCGCTGTGACACTGCTGGATTCAGAGATCGCTGTGACAATGGCTGCAATCAGAGATCGCTGTGACACTGGATGGAATCAGAGATCGCCGTGACACTGGCTGGAGTCAGAGATCGCTGTGACACTGGCTGGATTCAGAGATCGCTGTGACACTGGCTGATTCAGAGATCGCTGTGACACTGCTGGATTCAGAGATCGCTGTGACACTGGCTGGATACAGAGGTCGCTGCGACACTGCCTGGAGTCAGAGATCGCTGTGACACTGGCTGGAGTCAGAGATTGCTGTGACACTGGCTGGAGTCAGAGATCGATGTGACACTGGCTGGAGTCTGAGATCGCTGTGACACTGGCCGGAGGCCGAGATCGCTGTGACACTGGCTGGAATCAGAGGTCGCTGTGACACTGCCTGGAGTCAGAGATCGCTGTGACACTGGCTGAAGTCAGAGATCGCTGTGACACTGGCTGATGCAGTGATCGCTGTGACACTGCTGGATTCAGAGATCGCTGTGACACGGGCAGGCATGAGACATCGCTGTGACACTGGCTGGATTCAGAGATCGCTGTGACACTGGCTGGAATCAGAGATCGCTGTGACACTGGCTGGAATCAGAGATCGCCGTGACACTGGCTGGAGTCAGAAATCGCTGTGACACTGGCTGGAATCAGAGATCGCCGTGACACTGGCTGGAGTCAGAGATCGCTGTGACACTGGCTGGATTCAGAGATCGCTGTGACACTGGCTGATTCAGAGATCGCTGTGACACTGCTGGATTCAGAGATCGCTGTGACACTGGCTGGATACAGAGGTCGCTGTGAAACTGCCTGGAGTCAGAGATCGCTGTGACACTGGCTGGAGTCAGAGATTGCTGTGACACTGGCTGGAGTCAGAGATCGATGTGACACTGGCTGGAGTCTGAGATCGCTGTGACACTGGCCGGAGGCCGAGATCGCTGTGACACTGGCTGGAATCAGAGGTCGCTGTGACACTGCCTGGAGTCAGAGATCGCTGTGACACTGGCTGGAGTCAGAGATCGCTGTGACACTGGCTGGAGTCAGAGATCGCTGTGACACTGGCTGATGCAGAGATCGCTGTGACACTGCTGGATTCAGAGATCGCTGTGACACGGGCAGGCATGAGACATCGCTGTGACACTGGCTGGATTCAGAGATCGCTGTGACACTGGCTGGAGTCAGAGATCGCTAAAACACTGGCTGATTCAGAGATCGCTGTGACACTGGCTGGAGTCAGAGATCACTGTGACACTGGCTGATTCAGAGATCGCTGTGACACTGCTGGATTCAGATATCGCTGTGACACTGGCAGGCATCAGACATTGCTGTGTCACTGGCTGGATTCAGAGATCGCTATGACACTGGCCAGAGTCAGAGATCGCTGTGACACTGGCTGGAGTCAGAGATCGCTGAGACACTGCCTGGATTCAGAGATCGCTGTGACACTGGCTGTAGTCAGAGATCGCATTGACACTGGCTGGAGTCGGAGACCCGTGTGTCACTTGCTGGATTCAGAGATCGCTGCGACACTGGCTGGAGTCAGAGATCGCTGTGACATTGGCTGGAGTCTGAGATCGCTGTGACACTGGCCTGAGGCCGAGATCGCTGTGACACTGGCTGGATTCAGAGGTCGCTGTGACACTGCCTGGAGTCAGAGATCGCTGTGACACTGGCTGGAGTCAGAGATCGCTATGACACTGGCTGATTCAGAGATCGCTGTGACCCTGCTGGATTCAGAGATCACTGTGACACTGGCAGGCATCAGACATTGTTGTGACACTGGCTGGATTCAGAGATCGCTATGACACTGGCCGGAGTCAGAGATCGCTGTGACATTGTCCGGAGTCAGAGATCGCTGTGACACTGCTGTATTCTGAGATTGCTGTGACAATGGCTGGAATCAGATATCGCTGTGACACTGGCTGGAATCAGAGATCGCTGTGACACTGGCTGGATTCAGAGATCGCTATGACACTGGCCGGAGTCAAAGATCGCTGTGACACTGGCCGGAGGCCGAGATCGCTGTGACACTGGCTGGATTCAGAGGTCGCTGTGACACTGCCTGGAGTCAGAGATGGCTGTGACACTGGCTGGAGTCAGAGATCGCTGTGACACTGGCTGGATTCAGAGATCGCTGTGACACTGCTGGATTCAGAGATCGCTGTGACACTGGCAGGCATCAGACATCGCTGTGACACTGGCTGGATTCAGAGATCGCTATGACACTGGCCGGAGTCAGAGATCGCTGTGACACTGTCCGGAGAACGAGATCGCTGAGACACTGGCTGGATTCAGAGATCGCTGTGACACTGCCTGGAGTCAGAGATCGCTGTGACACTGGCTGTAGTCAGAGATCGCAGTGACACTGGCTGGAGTCAGAGATCGCTGTGACACTGGCTGGAGTCAGAGATCGCTGTGACACTGGCTGGAGTCAGAGATCGCTGAGACACTGGCTGGATTCAGTGATCGCTGTGACACTGGCTGGAGTCAGAGATCGCTTTGACAGTGCTGGAGTCAGAGATCGCTGTGACACTGGCTGGAGTCAGAGATCGCGTTGACACTGGCTGGAGTCAGAGACCCGTGTGTCACTTGCTGGAGTCAGAGATCACTGTGACACTGCTGGATTCAGAGATCGCTGTGACAATGGCTGGAATCAGAGATCGCAGTGACACTGGCAGGAATCAGAGATCGCTGTGACACTGGCTGGAGTCAGAGATCGCTGTGACACTGGCTGGATTCAGAGATTGCTGTGACACTGGCTGATTCAGAGATCGCTGTGACACTGCTGGATTCAGAGATCGCTGTGACACTGGCTGGATTCAGAGGTCGCTGTGACACTGCCTGGAGTCAGAGATCGCTGTGACACTGGCTGGAGTCAGAGATCGCTGTGACACTGGCTGGAGTCAGAGATCGCTGTGACACTGGCTGGAGTCAGAGATCGCTGTGACATTGGCCGGAGGCCGAGATCGCTGTGACACTGGCTGGATTCAGAGGTCGCTGTGACACTGCCTGGAGTCAGAGATCGCTGTGACACTGGCTGGTGTCAGAGATCGCTGTGACACTGGCTGATGCAGAGATCGCTGTGACACTGCTGGATTCAGAGATCGCTGTGACACTGGCAGGCATCAGACATCGCTGTGACAATGGCTGGATTCAGAGATCGCTATGACACTGGCCAGAGTCAGAGATCGCTGTGACACTGTCCGGAGGCCGAGATCGCTGTGACACTGGCTGGATTCAGAGGTCGCTGTGACACTGCCTGGAGTCAGAAATCGCTGTGACACTGGCTGGAGTCAGAGATCGCTGTGACTCTGGCTGGAGTCAGAGATCGCGTTGACACTGGCTGTAGTAAGAGACCCGTGTGTCACCGGCTGGAGTCAGAGATCGCTGTGACACTGCTGTATTCAGAGATCGCTGTGACAATGGCTGGAATCAGAGATCGCTGTGACACTGGCTGGAATCAGAGATCGCTGTGACACTGGCTGGAGTCAGAGATCGCTGTGACACTGGCTGGATTCAGAGATCGCTATGACACTGGCCGGAGTCAGAGATCGCTGTGACACTGGCCGGAGGCCGAGATCGCTGTGACACTGGCTGGATTCAGAGGTCGCAGTGACACTGCCTGGAGTCAGAGATCGCTGTGACACTGGCTGGAGTCAGAGATCGCTGTGACACTGGCTGGAGTCAGAGATCGCTGTGACAGTGGCTGGATTCAGAGATCGCTGTGACATTGCTGGATTCAGAGATCGCTGTGACACTGGCAGGCATCAGACATCGCTGTGACACTGGCTGGATTCAGAGATCGCTGTGACACTTTCCGGAGGACGAGATCGCTGTGACACTGGCTGGATTCAGAGGTCGCTGTGACACTGCCTGAAGTCAGAGATCGCTTTGACACTGGCTGGAGTCAGAGATCGCTATGACACTGGCTGGAGTCAGAGATCTTTGAGACACTGGCTGGATTCAGAGATCGCTGTGACACTGTCTGGAGTCAGAGATCGCGTTGACACTGGCTGGAGTCATTGTCCCGTGTGTCACTTGCTGGAGTCAGGCATCGCTGTGACACTGCTGGATTCAGAGATCGCTGTGACAATGGCTGCAATCAGAGATCGCTGTGACACTGGCTGGAATCAGAGATCGCTGTGACACTGGCTGGAGTCAGAGATCGCTGTGACACTGGCTGGAGTCAGAGATCGCTGTGACACTGGCTGGAGTCAGAGATCGCTGTGACACTGGCTGGATTCAGAGATCGCTATGACACTGGCCGGCGTCAGAGATCGCTGTAACACTGGCCGGAGGCCGAGATCGCTGTGACACTGGCTGGATTCAGAGGTCGCTGTGACACTGGCTGGAGTCAGAGATCGCTGTGACACTGGCTGGAGTCAGAGATCGCTGTGACACTGGCTGGATTCAGAGATCGCTGTGACACTGGCTGGATTCAGAGATCGCTGTGACACTGCTGGATTCAGAGATCGCTGTGACACTGGCTGGAGTCAGAGATCGCTGTGACACTGGCTGGAGTCAGAGATCGCTGTGACACTGGCTGGAGTCAGAGATCGCTGAGACACTGGCTGGATTCAGAGATCGCTGTGACACTGGCTGGAGTCAGAGATCGCGTTGACACTGGCTGGAGTCAGAGACCCGTGTGTCACTTGCTGGAGTCAAAGATCGCTGTGACACTGCTGGATTCAGAGATCGCTGTGACAATGGCTGGAATCAGAGATCGCTGTGACACTGGCTGGAATCAGAGATCGCTGTGACACTGGCTGGAGTCAGAGATCGCTGTGACACTGGCTGGTTTCAGAGATCGCTGTGACACAGGCTGATTCAGAGATCGCTGTGACACTGCTGGATTCAGAGATCGCTGTGACACTGGCTGGATTCAGAGGTCGCTGTGACACTGCCTGGAGTCAGAGATCGCTGTGACACTGGCTGGAGTCAGAGATCGCTGTGACACTGGCTGGTGTCAGAGATCGCTGTGACACTGGCTGGAGTCTGAGATCGCTGTGACACTGGCCGGAGGCCGAGATCGCTGTGACACTGGCTGGATTCAGAGGTCGCTGTGACACTGCCTGGAGTCAGAGATCGCTGTGACACTGGCTGGAGTCAGAGATCGCTGTGACACTGGCTGATGCAGAGATCGCTGTGACACTGCTGGATTCAGAGATCGCTGTGACACTGGCAGGCATGAGACATCGCTGTGACAATGGCTGGATTCAGAGATCGCTATGACACTGGCCAGAGTCAGAGATCGCTGTGACACTGTCCGGAGGCCGAGATCGCTGTGACACTGGCTGGATTCAGAGGTCGCTGTGACACTGCCTGGAGTCAGAGATCGCTGTGACACTGGCTGGAGTCAGAGATCGCTATGACACTGGCTGATTCAGAGATCGCTGTGACACTGCTGGATTCAGAGATCACTGTGACACTGGCAGGCATCAGACATTGTTGTGACACTGGCTGGATTCAGAGATCGCTATGACACTGGCCGGAGTCAGAGATCGCTGTGACACTGTCCGGAGTCAGAGATCGCTGTGACACTGCTGTATTCTGAGATTGCTGTGACAATGGCTGGAATCAGATATCGCTGTGACACTGGCTGGAATCAGAGATCGCTGTGACACTGGCTGGATTCAGAGATCGCTATGACACTGGCCGGAGTCAAAGATCGCTGTGACACTGGCCGGAGGCCGAGATCGCTGTGACACTGGCTGGATTCAGAGGTCGCTGTGACACTGCCTGGAGTCAGAGATGGCTGTGACACTGGCTGGAGTCAGAGATCGCTGTGACACTGGCTGGATTCAGAGATCGCTGTGACACTGCTGGATTCAGAGATCGCTGTGACACTGGCAGGCATCAGACATCGCTGTGACACTGGCTGGATTCAGAGATCGCTATGACACTGGCCGGAGTCAGAGATCGCTGTGACACTGTCCGGAGAACGAGATCGCTGAGACACTGGCTGGATTCAGAGATCGCTGTGACACTGCCTGGAGTCAGAGATCGCTGTGACACTGGCTGTAGTCAGAGATCGCAGTGACACTGGCTGGAGTCAGAGATCGCTCTGACACTGGCTGGAGTCAGAGATCGCTGTGACACTGGCTGGAGTCAGAGATCGCTGAGACACTGGCTGGATTCAGTGATCGCTGTGACACTGGCTGGAGTCAGAGATCGCTTTGACAGTGCTGGAGTCAGAGATCGCTGTGACACTGTCTGGAGTCAGACATCGCGTTGACACTGGCTGGAGTCAGAGACCCGTGTGTCACTTGCTGGAGTCAGAGATCGCTGTGACACTGCTGGATTCAGAGATCGCTGTGACAATGGCTGGAATCAGAGATCGCTGTGACACTGGCAGGAATCAGAGATCGCTGTGACACTGGCTGGAGTCAGAGATCGCTGTGACACTGGCTGGATTCAGAGATCGCTGTGACACTGGCTGATTCAGAGATCGCTGTGACACTGCTGGATTCAGAGATCGCTGTGACACTGGCTGGATTCAGAGGTCGCTGTGACACTGCCTGGAGTCAGAGATCGCTGTGACACTGGCTGGAGTCAGAGATTGCTGTGACACTGGCTGGAGTCAGAGATCGCTGTGACACTGGCTGGAGTCTGAGATCGCTGTGACATTGGCCGGAGGCCGAGATCGCTGTGACACTGGCTGGATTCAGAGGTCGCTGTGACACTGCCTGGAGTCAGAGATTGCTGTGACACTGTCTGGTGTCAGAGATCGCTGTGACACTGGCTGATGCAGAGATCGCTGTGACACTGCTGGATTCAGAGATCGCTGTTACACTGGCAGGCATCAGACATCGCTGTGACAATGGCTGGATTCAGAGATCGCTATGACACTGGCCAGAGTCAGAGATCGCTGTGACACTGTCCGGAGGCCGAGATCGCTGTGACACTGGCTGGATTCAGAGGTCGCTGTGACACTGCCTGGAGTCAGAAATCGCTGTGACACTGGCTGGAGTCAGAGATCGCTGTGACTCTGGCTGGAGTCAGAGATCGCGTTGACACTGGCTGTAGTAAGAGACCCGTGTGTCACCGGCTGGAGTCAGAGATCGCTGTGACACTGCTGTATTCAGAGATCGCTGTGACAATGGCTGGAATCATAGATCGCTGTGACACTGGCTGGAATCAGAGATCGCTGTGACACTGGCTGGAGTCAGAGATCGCTGTGACACTGGCTGGATTCAGAGATCGCTATGACACTGGCCGGAGTCAGAGATCGCTGTGACACTGGCCGGAGGCCGAGATCGCTGTGACACTGGCTGGATTCAGAGGTCGCAGTGACACTGCCTGGAGTCAGAGATCGCTGTGACACTGGCTGGAGTCAGAGATCGCTGTGACACTGGCTGGAGTCAGAGATCGCTGTGACAGTGGCTGGATTCAGAGATCGCTGTGACACTGCTGGATTCAGAGATCGCTGTGACAATGGCTGCAATCAGAGATCGCTGTGACACTGGCTGGAATCAGAGATCGCTGTGACACTGGCTGGAGTCAGAGATCGCTGTGACACTGGCTGGAGTCAGAGATCGCTGTGACACTGGCTGGAGTCAGAGATCACTGTGACACTGGCTGGATTCAGAGATCGCTATGACACTGGCCGGCGTCAGAGATCGCTGTAACACTGGCCGGAGGCCGAGATCGCTGTGACACTGGCTGGATTCAGAGGTCGCTGTGACACTGCCTGGAGTCAGAGATCGCTGTGACACTGGCTGGAGTCAGAGATCGCTGTGACACTGGCTGGATTCAGAGATCGCTGTGACACTGGCTGGATTCAGAGATCGCTGTGACACTGCTGGATTCAGAGATCGCTGTGACACTGGCTGGAGTCAGAGATCGCTGTGACACTGGCTGGAGTCAGAGATCGCTGTGACACTGGCTGGAGTCAGAGATCGCTGAGACACTGGCTGGATTCAGAGATCGCTGTGACACTGGCTGGAGTCAGAGATCGCTTTGACACTGCTGGAGTCAGAGTTCGCTGTGACACTGGCTGGAGTCAGAGATCGCGTTGACACTGGCTCGAGTCAGAGACCCGTGTGTCACTTGCTGGAGTCAAAGATCGCTGTGACACTGCTGGATTCAGAGATCGCTGTGACAAAGGCTGGAATCAGAGATCGCTGTGACACTGGCTGGAATCAGAGATCGCTGTGACACTGGCTGGAGTCAGAGATCGCTGTGACACTGGCTGGTTTCAGAGATCGCTGTGACACAGGCTGATTCAGAGATCGCTGTGACACTGCTGGATTCAGAGATCGCTGTGACACTGGCTGGATTCAGAGGTCGCTGTGACACTGCCTGGAGTCAGAGATCGCTGTGACACTGGCTGGAGTCAGAGATCGCTGTGACACTGGCTGGTGTCAGAGATCGCTGTGACACTGGCTGGAGTCTGAGATCGCTGTGACACTGGCCGGAGGCCGAGATCGCTGTGACACTGGCTGGATTCAGAGGTCGCTGTGACACTGCCTGGAGTCAGAGATCGCTGTGACACTGGCTGGAGTCAGAGATCGCTGTGACACTGGCTGATGCAGAGATCGCTGTGACACTGCTGGATTCAGAGATCGCTGTGACACTGGCAGGCATGAGACATCGCTGTGACAATGGCTGGATTCAGAGATCGCTATGACACTGGCCAGAGTCAGAGATCGCTGTGACACTGTCCGGAGGCCGAGATCGCTGTGACACTGGCTGGATTCAGAGGTCGCTGTGACACTGCCTGGAGTCAGAAATCGCTGTGACACTGGCTGGGGTCAGAGATCGCTGTGACTCTGGCTGGAGTCAGAGATCGTGTTGACACTGGCTGTAGTAAGAGACCCGTGTGTCACCGGCTGGAGTCAGAGATCGCTGTGACACTGCTGTATTCAGAGATCGCTGTGACAATGGCTGGAATCAGAGATCGCTGTGACACTGGCTGGAATCAGAGATCGCTGTGACACTGGCCGGAGGCCGAGATCGCTGTGACACTGGCTGGATTCAGAGGTCGCTGTGACACTGCCTGGAGTCAGAGATCGCTGTGACACTGGCTGGATTCAGAGATCGCTGTGACACTGGCTGGAGTCAGAGATCGCTGTGACACTGGCTGGATTCAGAGATCGCTGTGACACTGCTGGATTCAGAGATCGCTGTGACACTGGCAGGCATCAGACATCGCTGTGACACTGGCTGGATTCAGAGATCGCTGTGACACTTTCCGGAGGACGAGATCGCTGTGACACTGGCTGGATTCAGAGATCGCTGTGACACTGCCTGGAGTCAGAGATCGCTGTGACACTGGCTGTAGTCAGAGATCGCAGTGACACTGCCTGGAGTCAGAGATCGCTGTGACACTGGCTGGAGTCAGAGATCGCTGTGACACTGGCTGGAGTCAGAGATCGCTGAGACACTGGCTGGATTCAGTGATCGCTGTGACACTGGCTGGAGTCAGAGATCGCTTTGACACTGCTGGCGTCAGAGATCGCTGTGACACTGGCTGGAGTCAGAGATCGCGTTGACACTGGCTGGAGTCAGAGACCCGTGTGTCACTTGCTGGAGTCAGAGATCGCTGTGACACTGCTGGATTCAGAGATCGCTGTGACAATGGCTGGAATCAGAGATCGCTGTGACACTGGCTGGAATCAGAGATCGCTGTGACACTGGCTGGAGACAGAGATCGCTGTGACACTGGCTGGATTCAGAGATCGCTGTGACACTGGCTGATTCAGAGATCGCTGTGACACTGCTGGATTCAGAGATCGCTGTGACACTGGCTGGATTCAGAGGTCGCTGTGACACTGCCTGGAGTCAGAGATCGCTGTGACACTGGCTGGAGTCAGAGATCGCTGTGACACTGGCTGGAGTCAGAGATCGCTGTGACACTGGCTGGAGTCTGAGATCGCTGTGACATTGGCCGGAGGCCGAGATCGCTGTGACACTGGCTGGATTCAGAGGTCGCTGTGACACTGCCTGGAGTCAGAGATCGCTGTGACACTGGCTGGAGTCAGAGATCGCTGTGACACTGGCTGATGCAGAGATCGCTGTGACACTGCTGGATTCAGAGATCGCTGTGACACTGGCAGGCATGAGACATCGCTGTGACACTGGCTGGATTCAGAGATCGCTGTGACACTGGCTGGAGTCAGAGATCGCTGTGACACTGGCTGGAGTCAGAGATCGCTGTGACACTGGCTGGAGTCTGAGATCGCTGTGACATTGGCCGTAGGCCGAGATCGCTGTGACACTGGCCAGAGTCAGAGATCGCTGTGACACTGTCCGGAGGCCGAGATCGCTGTGACACTGGCTGGATTCAGAGGTCGCTGTGACACTGCCTGGAGTCAGAAATCGCTGTGACATTGGCTGGAGTCAGAGATCGCTGTGACTCTGGCTGGAGTCAGAGATCGCGTTGACACTGGCTGTAGTAAGAGACCCGTGTGTCACCGGCTGGAGTCAGAGATCGCTGTGACACTGCTGTATTCAGAGATCGCTGTGACAATGGCTGGAATCAGAGATCGCTGTGACACTGGCTGGAATCAGAGATCGCTGTGACACTGGCTGGAGTCAGAGATCGCTGTGACACTGGCTGGATTCAGAGATCGCTATGACACTGGCCGGAGTCAGAGATCGCTGTGACACTGGCCGGAGGCCGAGATCGCTGTGACACTGGCTGGATTCAGAGGTCGCTGTGACACAGCCTGGAGTCAGAGATCGCTGTGACACTGGCTGGAGTCACAGATCGCTGTGACACTGGCTGGAGTCAGAGATCGCTGTGACAGTGGCTGGATTCAGAGATCGCTGTGACACTGCTGGATTCAGAGATCGCTGTGACACTGGCAGGCATCAGACATCGCTGTGACACTGGCTGGATTCAGAGATCGCTGTGACACTTTCCGGAGGACGAGATCGCTGTGACACTGGCTGGATTCAGAGGTCGCTGTGACACTGCCTGAAGTCAGAGATCGCTGTGACACTGGCTGGAATCAGAGATCGCTTTGACACTGGCTGGAGTCAGAGATCGCTGTGACACTGGCTGGAGTCAGAGAACTTTGAGACACTGGCTGGATTCAGAGATCGCTGTGACACTGTCTGGAGTCAGAGATCGCGTTGACACTGGCTGGAGTCATTGTCCCGTGTGTCACTTGCTGGAGTCAGGCATCGCTGTGACACTGCTGGATTCAGAGATCGCTGTGACAATGGCTGCAATCAGAGATCGCTGTGACACTGGCTGGAATCAGAGATCGCTGTGACACTGGCTGGAGTCAGAGATCGCTGTGACACTGGCTGGAGTCAGAGATCGCGTTGACACTGGCTGGAGTCAGAGATCGCTGTGACACTGGCTGGATTCAGAGATCGCTATGACACTGGCCGGCGTCAGAGATCGCTGTAACACTGGCCGGAGGCCGAGATCGCTGTGACACTGGCTGGATTCAGAGGTCGCTGTGACACTGCCTGGAGTCAGAGATCGCTGTGACACTGGCTGGAGTCAGAGATCGCTGTGACACTGGCTGGAGTCAGAGATCGCTGTGACAGTGGCTGGATTCAGAGATCGCTGTGACACTGCTGGATTCAGAGATCGCTGTGACACTGGCAGGCATCAGACATCGCTGTGACACTGGCTGGATTCAGAGATCGCTGTGACACTTTCCGGAGGACGAGATCGCTGTGACACTGGCTGGATTCAGAGGTCGCTGTGACACTGCCTGAGTTCAGAGATCGCTGTGACACTGGCTGGAATCAGAGATCGCTTTGACACTGGCTGGAGTCAGAGATCGCTGTGACACTGGCTGGAGTCAGAGATCTTTGAGACACTGGCTGGATTCAGAGATCGCTGTGACACTGTCTGGAGTCAGAGATCGCGTTGACACTGGCTGGAGTCATTGTCCCGTGTGTCACTTGCTGGAGTCAGGCATCGCTGTGACACTGCTGGATTCAGAGATCGCTGTGACAATGGCTGCAATCAGAGATCGCTGTGACACTGGCTGGAATCAGAGATCGCTGTGACACTGGCTGGAGTCAGAGATCGCTGTGACACTGGCTGGAGTCAGAGATCGCTGTGACACTGGCTGGAGTCAGAGATCGCTGTGACACTGGCTGGATTCAGAGATCGCTATGACACTGGCCGGCGTCAGAGATCGCTGTAACACTGGCCGGAGGCCGAGATCGCTGTGACACTGGCTGGATTCAGAGGTCGCTGTGACACTGCCTGGAGTCAGAGATCGCTGTGACACTGGCTGGAGTCAGAGATCGCTGTGACACTGGCTGGATTCAGAGATCGCTGTGACACTGGCTGGATTCAGAGATCGCTGTGACACTGCTGGATTCAGAGATCGCTGTGACACTGGCTGGAGTCAGAGATCGCTGTGACACTGGCTGGAGTCAGAGATCGCTGTGACACTGGCTGGAGTCAGAGATCGCTGAGACACTGGCTGGATTCAGAGATCGCTGTGACACTGGCTGGAGTCAGAGATCGCTTTGACACTGCTGGAGTCAGAGTTCGCTGTGACACTGGCTGGAGTCAGAGATCGCGTTGAAACTGGCTGGAGTCAGAGACCCGTGTGTCACTTGCTGGAGTCAAAGATCGCTGTGACACTGCTGGATTCAGAGATCGCTGTGACAATGGCTGGAATCAGAGATCGCTGTGACACTGGCTGGAATCAGAGATCGCTGTGACACTGGCTGGAGTCAGAGATCGCTGTGACACTGGCTGGGTTCAGAGATCGCTGTGACACAGGCTGATTCAGAGATCGCTGTGACACTGCTGGATTCAGAGATCGCTGTGACACTGGATGGATTCAGAGGTCGCTGTGACACTGCCTGGAGTCAGAGATCGCTGTGACACTGGCTGGAGTCAGAGATCGCTGTGACACTGGCTGGTGTCAGAGATCGCTGTGACACTGGCTGGAGTCTGAGATCGCTGTGACACTGGCCGGAGGCCGAGATCGCTGTGACACTGGCTGGATTCAGAGGTCGCTGTGACACTGCCTGGAGTCAGAGATCGCTGTGACACTGGCTGGAGTCAGAGATCGCTGTGACACTGGCTGATGCAGAGATCGCTGTGACACTGCTGGATTCAGAGATCGCTGTGACACTGGCAGGCATGAGACATTGCTGTGACAATGGCTGGATTCAGAGATCGCTATGACACTGGCCAGAGTCAGAGATCGCTGTGACACTGTCCGGAGGCCGAGATCGCTGTGACACTGGCTGGATTCAGAGGTCGCTGTGACACTGCCTGGAGTCAGAAATCGCTGTGACACTGGCTGGGGTCAGAGATCGCTGTGACTCTGGCTGGAGTCAGAGATCGCGTTGACACTGGCTGTAGTAAGAGACCCGTGTGTCACCGGCTGGAGTCAGAGATCGCTGTGACAATGCTGTATTCAGAGATCGCTGTGACAATGGCTGGAATCAGAGATCGCTGTGACACTGGCTGGAATCAGAGATCGCTGTGACACTGGCTGGAGTCAGAGATCGCTGTGACACTGGCTGGATTCAGAGATCGCTATGACACTGGCCGGAGTCAAAGATCGCTGTGACACTGGCCGGAGGCCGAGATCGCTGTGACACTGGCTGGATTCAGAGGTCGCTGTGACACTGCCTGGAGTCAGAGATCGCTGTGACACTGGCTGGAGTCAGAGATCGCCGTGACACTGGCTGGAGTCAGAGATCGCTGTGACACTGGCTGGATTCAGAGATCGCTGTGACACTGCTGGATTCAGAGATCGCTGTGACACTGGCAGGTATCAGACATCGCTGTGACACTGGCTGGATTCAGAGATCGCTGTGACACTTTCCGGAGGACGAGATCGCTGTGACACTGGCTGGATTCAGAGATCGCTGTGACACTGCCTGGAGTCAGAGATCGCTGTGACACTGGCTGTAGTCAGAGATCGCAGTGACACTGGCTGGAGTCAGAGATCGCTGTGACACTGGCTGGAGTCAGAGATCTTTGAGACACTGGCTGGAGTCAGAGAGCGCTGAGACACTGGCTGGATTCAGTGATCGCTGTGACACTGGCTGGAGTCAGAGATCGCTTTGACACTGCTGGAGTCAGATATCGCTGTGACACTGGCTGGAGTCAGAGATCGCGTTGACACTGGCTGGAGTCAGAGACCCGTGTGTCACTTGCTGGAGTCAGAGATCGCTGTGACACTGCTGGATTCAGAGATCGCTGTGACAATGGCTGGAATCAGAGATCGCTGTGACACTGGCTGGAATCAGAGATCGCTGTGACACTGGCTGGAGTCAGAGATCGCTGTGACACTGGCTGGATTCAGAGATCGCTGTGACACTGGCTGATTCAGAGATCGCTGTGACACTGCTGGATTCAGAGATCGCTGTGACACTGGCTGGATTCAGAGGTCGCTGTGACACTGCCTGGAGTCAGAGATCGCTGTGACACTGGCTGGAGTCAGAGATCGCTGTGACACTGGCTGGAGTCAGAGATCGCTGTGACACTGGCTGGAGTCTGAGATCGCTGTGACATTGGCCGGAGGCCGAGATCGCTGTGACACTGGCTGGATTCAGAGGTCGCTGTGACACTGCCTGGAGTCAGAGATCGCTGTGACACTGGCTGGAGTCAGAGATCGCTGTGACACTGGCTGATGCAGAGATCGCTGTGACACTGCTGGATTCAGAGATCGCTGTGACACTGGCAGGCATGAGACATCGCTGTGACACTGGCTGGATTCAGAGATCGCTATGACACTGGCCAGAGTCAGAGATCGCTGTGACACTGTCCGGAGGCCGAGATCGCTGTGACACTGGCTGGATTCAGAGGTCGCTGTGACACTGCCTGGAGTCAGAAATCGCTGTGACACTGGCTGGAGTCAGAGATCGCTGTGACTCTGGCTGGAGTCAGAGATCGCGTTGACACTGGCTGTAGTAAGAGACCCGTGTGTCACCGGCTGGAGTCAGAGATCGCTGTGACACTGCTGTATTCAGAGATCGCTGTGACAATGGCTGGAATCAGAGATCGCTGTGACACTGGCTGGAATCAGAGATCGCTGTGACACTGGCTGGAGTCAGAGATCGCTGTGACACTGGCTGGATTCAGAGATCGCTATGACACTGGCCGGAGTCAGAGATCGCTGTGACACTGGCCGGAGGCCGAGATCGCTGTGACACTGGCTGGAGTCAGAGATCGCGTTGACACTGGCTGTAGTAAGAGACCCGTGTGTCACCGGCTGGAGTCAGAGATCGCTGTGACACTGCTGTATTCAGAGATCGCTGTGACAATGGCTGGAATCAGAGATCGCTGTGACACTGGCTGGAATCAGAGATCGCTGTGACACTGGCTGGAGTCAGAGATCGCTGTGACACTGGCTGGATTCAGAGATCGCTATGACACTGGCCGGAGTCAGAGATCGCTGTGACACTGGCCGGAGGCCGAGATCGCTGTGACACTGGCTGGATTCAGAGGTCGCTGTGACACTGCCTGGAGTCAGAGATCGCTGTGACACTGGCTGGAGTCAGAGATCGCTGTGACACTGGCTGGAGTCAGAGATCGCTGTGACACTGGCTGGATTCAGAGATCGCTGTGACACTGCTGGATTCAGAGATCGCTGTGACACTGGCAGGTATCAGACATCGCTGTGACACTGGCTGGATTCAGAGATCGCTGTGACACTTTCCGGAGGACGAGATCGCTGTGACACTGGCTGGATTCAGAGATCGCTGTGACACTGCCTGGAGTCAGAGATCGCTGTGACACTGGCTGTAGTCAGAGATCGCAGTGACACTGGCTGGAGTCAGAGATCGCTGTGACACTGGCTGGAGTCAGAGATCTTTGAGACACTGGCTGGAGTCAGAGAGCGCTGAGACACTGGCTGGATTCAGTGATCGCTGTGACACTGGCTGGAGTCAGAGATCGCTTTGACACTGCTGGAGTCAGATATCGCTGTGACACTGGCTGGAGTCAGAGATCGCGTTGACACTGGCTGGAGTCAGAGACCCGTGTGTCACTTGCTGGAGTCAGAGATCGCTGTGACACTGCTGGATTCAGAGATCGCTGTGACAATGGCTGGAATCAGAGATCGCTGTGACACTGGCTGGAATCAGAGATCGCTGTGACACTGGCTGGAGTCAGAGATCGCTGTGACACTGGCTGGATTCAGAGATCGCTGTGACACTGGCTGATTCAGAGATCGCTGTGACACTGCTGGATTCAGAGATCGCTGTGACACTGGCTGGATTCAGAGGTCGCTGTGACACTGCCTGGAGTCAGAGATCGCTGTGACACTGGCTGGAGTCAGAGATCGCTGTGACACTGGCTGGAGTCAGAGATCGCTTTGACACTGGCTGGAGTCTGAGATCGCTGTGACATTGGCCGGAGGCCGAGATCGCTGTGACACTGGCTGGATTCAGAGGTCGCTGTGACACTGCCTGGAGTCAGAGATCGCTGTGACACTGGCTGGAGTCAGAGATCGCTGTGACACTGGCTGATGCAGAGATCGCTGTGACACTGCTGGATTCAGAGATCGCTGTGACACTGGCAGGCATGAGACATCGCTGTGAAAATGGCTGGATTCAGAGATCGCTATGACACTGGCCAGAGTCAGAGATCGCTGTGACACTGTCCGGAGGCCGAGATCGCTGTGACACTGGCTGGATTCAGAGGTCGCTGTGACACTGCCTGGAGTCAGAAATCGCTGTGACACTGGCTGGAGTCAGAGATCGCTGTGACTCTGGCTGGAGTCAGAGATCGCGTTGACACTGGCTGTAGTAAGAGACCCGTGTGTCACCGGCTGGAGTCAGAGATCGCTGTGACACTGCTGTATTCAGAGATCGCTGTGACAATGGCTGGAATCAGAGATCGCTGTGACACTGGCTGGAATCAGAGATCGCTGTGACACTGGCTGGAGTCAGAGATCGCTGTGACACTGGCTGGATTCAGAGATCGCTATGACACTGGCCGGAGTCAGAGATCGCTGTGACACTGGCCGGAGGCCGAGATCGCTGTGACACTGGCTGGATTCAGAGGTCGCTGTGACACAGCCTGGAGTCAGAGATCGCTGTGACACTGGCTGGAGTCAGAGATCGCTGTGACACTGGCTGGAGTCAGAGATCGCTGTGACAGTGGCTGGATTCAGAGATCGCTGTGACACTGCTGGATTCAGAGATCGCTGTGACACTGGCAGGCATCAGACATCGCTGTGACACTGGCTGGATTCAGAGATCGCTGTGACACTTTCCGGAGGACGAGATCGCTGTGACACTGGCTGGATTCAGAGGTCGCTGTGACACTGCCTGAAGTCAGATATCGCTGTGACACTGGCTGGAATCAGAGATCGCTTTGACACTGGCTGGAGTCAGAGATCGCTGTGACACTGGCTGGAGTCAGAGATCTTTGAGACACTGGCTGGATTCAGAGATCGCTGTGACACTGTCTGGAGTCAGAGATCGCGTTGACACTGGCTGGAGTCATTGTCCCGTGTGTCACTTGCTGGAGTCAGGCATCGCTGTGACACTGCTGGATTCAGAGATCGCTGTGACAATGGCTGCAATCAGAGATCGCTGTGACACTGGCTGGAATCAGAGATCGCTGTGACACTGGCTGGAGTCAGAGATCGCTGTGACACTGGCTGGATTCAGAGATCGCTGTGACACTGGCTGATTCAGAGATCGCTGTGACACTGCTGGATTCAGAGATCGCTGTGACACTGGCTGGATTCAGAGGTCGCTGTGACACTGCCTGGAGTCAGAGATCGCTGTGACACTGGCTGGAGTCAGAGATCGCTGTGACACTGGCTGGAGTCAGAGATCGCTGTGACACTGGCTGGAGTCTGAGATCGCTGTGACATTGGCCGGAGGCCGAGATCGCTGTGACACTGGCTGGATTCAGAGGTCGCTGTGACACTGCCTGGAGTCAGAGATCGCTGTGACACTGGCTGGAGTCAGAGATCGCTGTGACACTGGCTGATGCTGAGATCGCTGTGACACTGCTGGATTCAGAGATCGCTGTGACACTGGCAGGCATGAGACATCGCTGTGACAGTGGCTGGATTCAGAGATCGCTATGACACTGGCCAGAGTCAGAGATCGCTGTGACACTGTCCGGAGGCCGAGATCGCTGTGACACTGGCTGGATTCTGAGGTCGCTGTGACACTGCCTGGAGTCAGAAATCGCTGTGACACTGGCTGGAGTCAGAGATCGCTGTGACTCTGGCTGGAGTCAGAGATCGCGTTGACACTGGCTGTAGTAAGAGACCCGTGTGTCACCGGCTGGAGTCAGAGATCGCTGTGACACTGCTGTATTCAGAGATCGCTGTGACAATGGCTGGAATCAGAGATCGCTGTGACACTGGCTGGAATCAGAGATCGCTGTGACACTGGCTGGAGTCAGAGATCGCTGTGACACTGGCTGGATTCAGAGATCGCTATGACACTGGCCGGAGTCAGAGATCGCTGTGACACTGGCCGGAGGCCGAGATCGCTGTGACACTGGCTGGATTCAGAGGTCGCTGTGACACAGCCTGGAGTCAGAGATCGCTGTGACACTGGCTGGAGTCAGAGATCGCTGTGACACTGGCTGCAGTCAGAGATCGCTGTGACAGTGGCTGGATTCAGAGATCGCTGTGACACTGCTGGATTCAGAGATCGCTGTGACACTGGCAGGCATCAGACATCGCTGTGACACTGGCTGGATTCAGAGATCGCTGTGACACTTTCCGGAGGTCGAGATCGCTGTGACACTGGCTGGATTCAGAGGTCGCTGTGACACTGCCTGAAGTCAGAGTTCGCTGTGACACTGGCTGGAATCAGAGATCGCTTTGACACTGGCTGGAGTCAGAGATCGCTGTGACACTGGCTGGAGTCAGAGATCTTTGAGACACTGGCTGGATTCAGAGATCGCTGTGACACTGTCTGGAGTCAGAGATCGCGTTGACACTGGCTGGAGTCATTGTCCCGTGTGTCACTTGCTGGAGTCAGGCATCGCTGTGACACTGCTGGATTCAGAGATCGCTGTGACAATGGCTGCAATCAGAGATCGCTGTGACACTGGCTGGAATCACAGATCGCTGTGACACTGGCTGGAGTCAGAGATCGCTGTGACACTGGCTGGAGTCAGAGATCGCGTTGACACTGGCTGGAGTCAGAGATCGCTGTGACACTGGCTGGATTCAGAGATCGCTATGACACTGGCCGGCGTCAGAGATCGCTGTAACACTGGCCGGAGGCCGAGATCGCTGTGACACTGGCTGGATTCAGAGGTCGCTGTGACACTGCCTGGAGTCAGAGATCGCTGTGACACTGGCTGGAGTCAGAGATCGCTGTGACACTGGCTGGAGTCAGAGATCGCTGTGACACTGGCTGGATTCAGAGATCGCTGTGACACTGGCTGGATTCAGAGATCGCTATGACACTGGCCGGCGTCACAGATCGCTGTAACACTGGCTGGAGGCCGAGATCGCTGTGACACTGGCTGGATTCAGAGGTCGCTGTGACACTGCCTGGAGTCAGAGATCGCTGTGACACTGGCTGGAGTCAGACATCGCTGTGACACTGGCTGGATTCAGAGATCGCTGTGACACTGGCTGGATTCAGAGATCGCTGTGACACTGCTGGATTCAGAGATCGCTGTGACACTGGCTGGAGTCAGAGATCGCTGTGACACTGGCTGGAGTCAGAGATCGCTGTGACACTGGCTGGAGTCAGAGATCGCTGAGACACTGGCTGGATTCAGAGATCGCTGTGACACTGGCTGGAGTCAGAGATCGCTTTGACACTGCTGGAGTCAGAGTTCGCTGTGACACTGGCTGGAGTCAGAGATCGCGTTGACACTGGCTGGAGTCAGAGACCCGTGTGTCACTTGCTGGAGTCAAAGATCGCTGTGACACTGCTGGATTCAGAGATCGCTGTGACAATGGCTGGAATCAGAGATCGCTGTGACACTGGCTGGAATCAGAGATCGCTGTGACACTGGCTGGAGTCAGAGATCGCTGTGACACTGGCTGGGTTCAGAGATCGCTGTGACACAGGCTGATTCAGAGATCGCTGTGACACTGCTGGATTCAGAGATCGCTGTGACACTGGCTGGATTCAGAGGTCGCTGTGACACTGCCTGGAGTCAGAGATCGCTGTGACACTGGCTGGAGTCAGAGATCGCTGTGACACTGGCTGGTGTCAGAGATCGCTGTGACACTGGCTGGAGTCTGAGATCGCTGTGACACTGGCCGGAGGCCGAGATCGCTGTGACACTGGCTGGATTCAGAGGTCGCTGTGACACTGCCTGGAGTCAGAGATCGCTGTGACACTGGCTGGAGTCAGAGATCGCTGTGGCACTGGCTGATGCAGAGATCGCTGTGACACTGCTGGATTCAGAGATCGCTGTGACACTGGCAGGCATGAGACATCGCTGTGACAATGGCTGGATTCAGAGATCGCTATGACACTGGCCAGAGTCAGAGATCGCTGTGACACTGTCCGGAGGCCGAGATCGCTGTGACACTGGCTGGATTCAGAGGTCGCTGTGACACTGCCTGGAGTCAGAAATCGCTGTGACACTGGCTGGGGTCAGAGATCGCTGTGACTCTGGCTGGAGTCAGAGATCACGTTGACACTGGCTGTAGTAAGAGACCCGTGTGTCACCGGCTGGAGTCAGAGATCGCTGTGACACTGCTGTATTCAGAGATCGCTGTGACAATGGCTGGAATCAGAGATCACTGTGACACTGGCTGGAATCAGAGATCGCTGTGACACTGGCTGCAGTCAGAGATCGCTGTGACAGTGGCTGGATTCAGAGATCGCTGTGACACTGCTGGATTCAGAGATCGCTGTGACACTGGCAGGCATCAGACATCGCTGTGACACTGGCTGGATTCAGAGATCGCTGTGACACTTTCCGGAGGACGAGATCGCTGTGACACTGGCTGGATTCAGAGGTCGCTGTGACACTGCCTGAAGTCAGAGTTCGCTGTGACACTGGCTGGAATCAGAGATCGCTTTGACACTGGCTGGAGTCAGAGATCGCTGTGACACTGGCTGGAGTCAGAGATCTTTGAGACACTGGCTGGATTCAGAGATCGCTGTGACACTGTCTGGAGTCAGAGATCGCGTTGACACTGGCTGGAGTCATTGTCCCGTGTGTCACTTGCTGGAGTCAGGCATCGCTGTGACACTGCTGGATTCAGAGATCGCTGTGACAATGGCTGCAATCAGAGATCGCTGTGACACTGGCTGGAATCACAGATCGCTGTGACACTGGCTGGAGTCAGAGATCGCTGTGACACTGGCTGGAGTCAGAGATCGCGTTGACACTGGCTGGAGTCAGAGATCGCTGTGACACTGGCTGGATTCAGAGATCGCTATGACACTGGCCGGCGTCAGAGATCGCTGTAACACTGGCCGGAGGCCGAGATCGCTGTGACACTGGCTGGATTCAGAGGTCGCTGTGACACTGCCTGGAGTCAGAGATCGCTGTGACACTGGCTGGAGTCAGAGATCGCTGTGACACTGGCTGGAGTCAGAGATCGCTGTGACACTGGCTGGATTCAGAGATCGCTGTGACACTGGCTGGATTCAGAGATCGCTATGACACTGGCCGGCGTCACAGATCGCTGTAACACTGGATGGAGGCCGAGATCGCTGTGACACTGGCTGGATTCAGAGGTCGCTGTGACACTGCCTGGAGTCAGAGATCGCTGTGACACTGGCTGGAGTCAGACATCGCTGTGACACTGGCTGGATTCAGAGATCGCTGTGACACTGGCTGGATTCAGAGATCGCTGTGACACTGCTGGATTCAGAGATCGCTGTGACACTGGCTGGAGTCAGAGATCGCTGTGACACTGGCTGGAGTCAGAGATCGCTGTGACACTGGCTGGAGTCAGAGATCGCTGAGACACTGGCTGGATTCAGAGATCGCTGTGACACTGGCTGGAGTCAGTGATCGCTTTGACACTGCTGGAGTCAGAGTTCGCTGTGACACTGGCTGGAGTCAGAGATCGCGTTGACACTGGCTGGAGTCAGAGACCCGTGTGTCACTTGCTGGAGTCAAAGATCGCTGTGACACTGCTGGATTCAGAGATCGCTGTGACAATGGCTGGAATCAGAGATCGCTGTGACACTGGCTGGAATCAGAGATCGCTGTGACACTGGCTGGAGTCAGAGATCGCTGTGACACTGGCTGGGTTCAGAGATCGCTGTGACACAGGCTGATTCAGAGATCGCTGTGACACTGCTGGATTCAGAGATCGCTGTGACACTGGCTGGATTCAGAGGTCGCTGTGACACTGCCTGGAGTCAGAGATCGCTGTGACACTGGCTGGAGTCAGAGATCGCTGTGACACTGGCTGGTGTCAGAGATCGCTGTGACACTGGCTGGAGTCTGAGATCGCTGTGACACTGGCCGGAGGCCGAGATCGCTGTGACACTGGCTGGATTCAGAGGTCGCTGTGACACTGCCTGGAGTCAGAGATCGCTGTGACACTGGCTGGAGTCAGAGATCTTTGAGACACTGGCTGGATTCAGAGATCGCTGTGACACTGTCTGGAGTCAGAGATCGCGTTGACACTGGCTGGAGTCATTGTCCCGTGTGTCACTTGCTGGAGTCAGGCATCGCTGTGACACTGCTGGATTCAGAGATCGCTGTGACAATGGCTGCAATCAGAGATCGCTGTGACACTGGCTGGAATCACAGATCGCTGTGACACTGGCTGGAGTCAGAGATCGCTGTGACACTGGCTGGAGTCAGAGATCGCGTTGACACTGGCTGGAGTCAGAGATCGCTGTGACACTGGCTGGATTCAGAGATCGCTATGACACTGGCCGGCGTCAGAGATCGCTGTAACACTGGCCGGAGGCCGAGATCGCTGTGACACTGGCTGGATTCAGAGGTCGCTGTGACACTGCCTGGAGTCAGAGATCGCTGTGACACTGGCTGGAGTCAGAGATCGCTGTGACACTGGCCGGAGGCCGAGATCGCTGTGACACTGGCTGGAATCAGATGTCGCTGTGACACTGCCTGGAGTCAGAGATCGCTGTGACACTGGCTGGAGTCAGAGATCGCTGTGACACTGGCTGATGCAGAGATCGCTGTGACACTGCTGGATTCAGAGATCGCTGTGACACTGGCAGGCATGAGACAGCGCTGTGACACTGGCTAGATTCAGAGATCGCTATGACACTGGCCAGAGTCAGAGATCGCTGTGAAACTGTCCGGAGGCCGAGATCGCTGTGACACTGGCTGGATTCAGAGGTCGCTGTGACACTGCCTGGAGTCAGAAATCGCTGTGACACTGGCTGGAGTCAGAGATCGCTGTGACACTGGCTGGATTCAGAGATCGCTGTGACACTGGCTGGATTCAGAGATCGCTGTGACACTGCTGGATTCAGAGATCGCTGTGACACTGGCAGGCATCAGACATCGCTGTGACACTGGCTGGATTCAGAGATCGCTGTGACACTTTCCGGAGGACGAGATCGCTGTGACACTGGCTGGATTCAGAGGTCGCTGTGACACTGCCTGGAGTCAGAGATCGCTGTGACACTGGCTGGAATCAGAGATCGCTTTGACATTGGCTGGAGTCAGAGATCGCTGTGACACTGGCTGGAGTCAGAGATCTTTGAGACACTGGCTGGATTCAGAGATCGCTGTGACAATGTCTGGAGTCAGAGATCGCGTTGACACTGGCTGGAGTCAGAGTCCCGTGTGTCACTTGCTGGAGTCAGGCATCGCTGTGACACTGCTGGATTCAGAGATCGCTGTGACAATGGCTGCAATCAGAGATCGCTGTGACACTGGCTGGAATCAGAGATCGCTGTAACACTGGCTGGAGTCAGAGATCGCTGTGACACTGGCTGGATTCAGAGATCGCTATGACACTGGCCGGAGTCAGAGATCGCTGTGACTCTGGCTGGGTTCAGAGATCGCTGTGACACTGGCTGGAGTGAGAGATCGCTGTGACACTGGCTGGATTCAGAGATCGCTGTGACACTGCTGGATTCAGAGATCGCTGTGACACTGGCAGGCATCAGACATCGCTGTGACACTGGCTGGATTCAGAGATCGCTATGACACTGGCCGGTGTCAGAGATCGCTGTGACACTGTCCGGAGGCCGAGATCGCTGTGACACTGACTGGATTCAGAGGTCGCTGTGACACTGGCTGGAGTCAGAGATCGCTGTGACACTGGCTGGAGTCAGAGATCGCTGTGACACTGGCTGGAGTCAGAGATCGCTGTGACACTGGCTGGATTCAGAGATCGCTGTGACACTGGCTGGAGTCAGAGATCGCTGTGACTCTGGCTGGATTCAGAGATCACTGTGACCTTGGCCGGAGTCAGAGATCGCTGTGACACTGGCCGGACTCCGAGATCGCTGTGACACTGGCTGGATTCAGAGATCGCTGTGACACTGCCAGGAGTCAGAGATCGCTGTGACTCTGGCTGGATTCAGAGATCACTGTGACCTTGGCCGGAGTCAGAGATCGCTGTGACACTGGCCGGAGTCCGAGATCGCTGTGACACTGGCTGGATTCAGAGATCGCTGTGACACTGCCTGGAGTCAGAGACCCGTGTGACACTGGCCAGAGTCAGAGATCGCTGTGACACTGGCCGGAGTCAGACATCGCTGTGACACTGGCTGGAGTCAGACATTGCTGTGACACTGGCTGGAGTCCGAGATCACTGTGACACTGGCTGGGTCAGAGATCGCTGTGATACTGGCTGGAGTCAGAGATCACTGTTACACTGGCTGGATTCAGAGATCGCTATGACACTGGCCGGCGTCACAGATCGCTGTAACACTGGCTGGAGGCCGAGATCGCTGTGACACTGGCTGGATTCAGAGGTCGCTGTGACACTGCCTGGAGTCAGAGATCGCTGTGACACTGGCTGGAGTCAGACATCGCTGTGACACTGGCTGGATTCAGAGATCGCTGTGACACTGGCTGGATTCAGAGATCGCTGTGACACTGCTGGATTCAGAGATCGCTGTGACACTGGCTGGAGTCAGAGATCGCTGTGACACTGGCTGGAGTCAGAGATCGCTGTGACACTGGCTGGAGTCAGAGATCGCTGAGACACTGGCTGGATTCAGAGATCGCTGTGACACTGGCTGGAGTCAGAGATCGCTTTGACACTGCTGGAGTCAGAGTTCGCTGTGACACTGGCTGGAGTCAGAGATCGCGTTGACACTGGCTGGAGTCAGAGACCCGTGTGTCACTTGCTGGAGTCAAAGATCGCTGTGACACTGCTGGATTCAGAGATCGCTGTGACAATGGCTGGAATCAGAGATCGCTGTGACACTGGCTGGAATCAGAGATCGCTGTGACACTGGCTGGAGTCAGAGATCGCTGTGACACTGGCTGGGTTCAGAGATCGCTGTGACACAGGCTGATTCAGAGATCGCTGTGACACTGCTGGATTCAGAGATCGCTGTGACACTGGCAGGCATGAGACATCGCTGTGACAATGGCTGGATTCAGAGATCGCTATGACACTGGCCAGAGTCAGAGATCGCTGTGACACTGTCCGGAGGCCGAGATCGCTGTGACACTGGCTGGATTCAGAGGTCGCTGTGACACTGCCTGGAGTCAGAAATCGCTGTGACACTGGCTGGGGTCAGAGATCGCTGTGACACTGGCAGGCATGAGACATCGCTGTGACAGTGGCTGGATTCAGAGATCGCTATGACACTGGCCAGAGTCAGAGATCGCTGTGACACTGTCCGGAGGCCGAGATCGCTGTGACACTGGCTGGATTCTGAGGTCGCTGTGACACTGCCTGGAGTCAGAAATCGCTGTGACACTGGCTGGAGTCAGAGATCGCTGTGACTCTGGCTGGAGTCAGAGATCGCGTTGACACTGGCTGTAGTAAGAGACCCGTGTGTCACCGGCTGGAGTCAGAGATCGCTGTGACACTGCTGTATTCAGAGATCGCTGTGACAATGGCTGGAATCAGAGATCGCTGTGACACTGGCTGGAATCAGAGATCGCTGTGACACTGGCTGGAGTCAGAGATCGCTGTGACACTGGCTGGATTCAGAGATCGCTATGACACTGGCCGGAGTCAGAGATCGCTGTGACACTGGCCGGAGGCCGAGATCGCTGTGACACTGGCTGGATTCAGAGGTCGCTGTGACACAGCCTGGAGTCAGAGATCGCTGTGACACTGGCTGGAGTCAGAGATCGCTGTGACACTGGCTGCAGTCAGAGATCGCTGTGACAGTGGCTGGATTCAGAGATCGCTGTGACACTGCTGGATTCAGAGATCGCTGTGACACTGGCAGGCATCAGACATCGCTGTGACACTGGCTGGATTCAGAGATCGCTGTGACACTTTCCGGAGGACGAGATCGCTGTGACACTGGCTGGATTCAGAGGTCGCTGTGACACTGCCTGAAGTCAGAGTTCGCTGTGACACTGGCTGGAATCAGAGATCGCTTTGACACTGGCTGGAGTCAGAGATCGCTGTGACACTGGCTGGAGTCAGAGATCTTTGAGACACTGGCTGGATTCAGAGATCGCTGTGACACTGTCTGGAGTCAGAGATCGCGTTGACACTGGCTGGAGTCATTGTCCCGTGTGTCACTTGCTGGAGTCAGGCATCGCTGTGACACTGCTGGATTCAGAGATCGCTGTGACAATGGCTGCAATCAGAGATCGCTGTGACACTGGCTGGAATCAGAGATCGCTGTGACACTGGCTGGAGTCAGAGATCGCTGTGACACTGGCTGGAGTCAGAGATCGCGTTGACACTGGCTGGAGTCAGAGATCGCTGTGACACTGGCTGGATTCAGAGATCGCTATGACACTGGCCGGCGTCAGAGATCGCTGTAACACTGGCCGGAGGCCGAGATCGCTGTGACACTGGCTGGATTCAGAGGTCGCTGTGACACTGCCTGGAGTCAGAGATCGCTGTGACACTGGCTGGAGTCAGAGATCGCTGTGACACTGGCTGGAGTCAGAGATCGCTGTGACACTGGCTGGAGTCAGAGATCGCTGTGACACTGGCTGGAGTCAGAGATCGCTGTGACACTGGCTGGATTCAGAGATCGCTATGACACTGGCCGGCGTCAGAGATCGCTGTAACACTGGCTGGAGGCCGAGATCGCTGTGACACTGGCTGGATTCAGAGGTCGCTGTGACACTGCCTGGAGTCAGAGATCGCTGTGACACTGGCTGGAGTCAGACATCGCTGTGACACTGGCTGGATTCAGAGATCGCTGTGACACTGGCTGGATTCAGAGATCGCTGTGACACTGCTGGATTCAGAGATCGCTGTGACACTGGCTGGAGTCAGAGATCGCTGTGACACTGGCTGGAGTCAGAGATCGCTGTGACACTGGCTGGAGTCAGAGATCGCTGAGACACTGGCTGGATTCAGAGATCGCTGTGACACTGGCTGGAGTCAGAGATCGCTTTGACACTGCTGGAGTCAGAGTTCGCTGTGACACTGGCTGGAGTCAGAGATCGCGTTGACACTGGCTGGAGTCAGAGACCCGTGTGTCACTTGCTGGAGTCAAAGATCGCTGTGACACTGCTGGATTCAGAGATCGCTGTGACAATGGCTGGAATCAGAGATCGCTGTGACACTGGCTGGAATCAGAGATCGCTGTGACACTGGCTGGAGTCAGAGATCGCTGTGACACTGGCTGGGTTCAGAGATCGCTGTGACACAGGCTGATTCAGAGATCGCTGTGACACTGCTGGATTCAGAGATCGCTGTGACACTGGCTGGATTCAGAGGTCGCTGTGACACTGCCTGGAGTCAGAGATCGCTGTGACACTGGCTGGAGTCAGAGATCGCTGTGACACTGGCTGGTGTCAGAGATCGCTGTGACACTGGCTGGAGTCTGAGATCGCTGTGACACTGGCCGGAGGCCGAGATCGCTGTGACACTGGCTGGATTCAGAGGTCGCTGTGACACTGCCTGGAGTCAGAGATCGCTGTGACACTGGCTGGAGTCAGAGATCGCTGTGACACTGGCTGATGCAGAGATCGCTGTGACACTGCTGGATTCAGAGATCGCTGTGACACTGGCAGGCATGAGACATCGCTGTGACAATGGCTGGATTCAGAGATCGCTATGACACTGGCCAGAGTCAGAGATCGCTGTGACACTGTCCGGAGGCCGAGATCGCTGTGACACTGGCTGGATTCAGAGGTCGCTGTGACACTGCCTGGAGTCAGAAATCGCTGTGACACTGGCTGGGGTCAGAGATCGCTGTGACTCTGGCTGGAGTCAGAGATCACGTTGACACTGGCTGTAGTAAGAGACCCGTGTGTCACCGGCTGGAGTCAGAGATCGCTGTGACACTGCTGTATTCAGAGATCGCTGTGACAATGGCTGGAATCAGAGATCGCTGTGACACTGGCTGGAATCAGAGATCGCTGTGACACTGGCTGGAGTCAGAGATCGCTGTGACACTGGCTGGATTTAGAGATCGCTATGACACTGGCCGGAGTCAGAGATCGCTGTGACACTGGCCGGAGGCCGAGATCGCTGTGACACTGGCTGGATTCAGAGGTCGCTGTGACACTGCCTGGAGTCAGAGATCGCTGTGACACTGGCTGGAGTCAGAGATCGCTGTGACACTGGCTGGAGTCAGAGATCGCTGTGACACTGGCTGGATTCAGAGATCGCTGTGACACTGCTGGATTCAGAGATCGCTGTGACACTGGCAGGCATCAGACATCGCTGTGACACTGGCTGGATTCAGAGATCGCTGTGACACTTTCCGGAGGTCGAGATCGCTGTGACACTGGCTGGATTCAGAGGTCGCTGTGACACTGCCTGAAGTCAGAGATCGCTGTGACACTGGCTGGAATCAGAGATCGCTTTGACACTGGCTGGAGTCAGAGATCGCTGTGACACTGGCTGGAGTCAGAGATCTTTGAGACACTGGCTGGATTCAGAGCTCGCTGTGACACTGTCTGGAGTCAGAGATCGCGTTGACACTGGCTGGAGTCAGAGTCCCGTGTGTCACTTGCTGGAGTCAGGCATCGCTGTGACACTGCTGGATTCAGAGATCGCTGTGACAATGGCTGCAATCAGAGATCGCTGTGACACTGGCTGGAATCAGAGATCGCTGTGACACTGGCTGGAGTCAGAGATCGCTGTGACACTGGCTGGATTCAGAGATCGCTGTGACACTGGCTGATTCAGAGATCGCTGTGACACTGCTGGATTCAGAGATCGCTGTGACACTGGCTGGATTCAGAGGTCGCTGTGACACTGCCTGGAGTCAGAGATCGCTGTGACACTGGCTGGATTCAGAGATTGCTGTGACACTGGCTGGAGTCAGAGATCGCTGTGACACTGGCTGGAGTCTGAGATCGCTGTGACACTGGCCGGAGGCCGAGATCGCTGTGACACTGGCTGGAATCAGAGGTCGCTGTGACACTGCCTGGAGTCAGAGATCGCTGTGACACTGGCTGGAGTCAGAGATCGCTGTGACACTGGCTGATGCAGAGATCGCTGTGACACTGCTGGATTCAGAGATCGCTGTGACACTGGCAGGCATGAGACAGCGCTGTGACACTGGCTAGATTCAGAGATCGCTATGACACTGGCCAGAGTCAGAGATCGCTGTGACACTGTCCGGAGGCCGAGATCGCTGTGACACTGGCTGGATTCAGAGGTCGCTGTGACACTGCCTGGAGTCAGAAATCGCTGTGACACTGGCTGGAGTCAGAGATCGCTGTGACACTGGCTGGATTCAGAGATCGCTGTGACACTGGCTGGATTCAGAGATCGCTGTGACACTGCTGGATTCAGAGATCGCTGTGACACTGGCAGGCATCAGACATCGCTGTGACACTGGCTGGATTCAGAGATCGCTGTGACACTTTCCGGAGGACGAGATCGCTGTGACACTGGCTGGATTCAGAGGTCGCTGTGACACTGCCTGGAGTCAGAGATCGCTGTGACACTGGCTGGAATCAGAGATCGCTTTGACATTGGCTGGAGTCAGAGATCGCTGTGACACTGGCTGGAGTCAGAGATCTTTGAGACACTGGCTGGATTCAGAGATCGCTGTGACAATGTCTGGAGTCAGAGATCGCGTTGACACTGGCTGGAGTCAGAGTCCCGTGTGTCACTTGCTGGAGTCAGGCATCGCTGTGACACTGCTGGATTCAGAGATCGCTGTGACAATGGCTGCAATCAGAGATCGCTGTGACACTGGCTGGAATCAGAGATCGCTGTAACACTGGCTGGAGTCAGAGATCGCTGTGACACTGGCTGGATTCAGAGATCGCTATGACACTGGCCGGAGTCAGAGATCGCTGTGACTCTGGCTGGGTTCAGAGATCGCTGTGACACTGGCTGGAGTGAGAGATCGCTGTGACACTGGCTGGATTCAGAGATCGCTGTGACACTGCTGGATTCAGAGATCGCTGTGACACTGGCAGGCATCAGACATCGCTGTGACACTGGCTGGATTCAGAGATCGCTATGACACTGGCCGGTGTCAGAGATCGCTGTGACACTGTCCGGAGGCCGAGATCGCTGTGACACTGACTGGATTCAGAGGTCGCTGTGACACTGGCTGGAGTCAGAGATCGCTGTGACACTGGCTGGAGTCAGAGATCGCTGTGACACTGGCTGGAGTCAGAGATCGCTGTGACACTGGCTGGATTCAGAGATCGCTGTGACACTGGCTGGAGTCAGAGATCGCTGTGACTCTGGCTGGATTCAGAGATCACTGTGACCTTGGCCGGAGTCAGAGATCGCTGTGACACTGGCCGGACTCCGAGATCGCTGTGACACTGGCTGGATTCAGAGATCGCTGTGACACTGCCAGGAGTCAGAGATCGCTGTGACTCTGGCTGGATTCAGAGATCACTGTGACCTTGGCCGGAGTCAGAGATCGCTGTGACACTGGCCGGAGTCCGAGATCGCTGTGACACTGGCTGGATTCAGAGATCGCTGTGACACTGCCTGGAGTCAGAGACCCGTGTGACACTGGCCAGAGTCAGAGATCGCTGTGACACTGGCCGGAGTCAGACATCGCTGTGACACTGGCTGGAGTCAGACATTGCTGTGACACTGGCTGGAGTCCGAGATCACTGTGACACTGGCTGGGTCAGAGATCGCTGTGATACTGGCTGGAGTCAGAGATCACTGTTACACTGGCTGGATTCAGAGATCGCTATGACACTGGCCGGCGTCACAGATCGCTGTAACACTGGCTGGAGGCCGAGATCGCTGTGACACTGGCTGGATTCAGAGGTCGCTGTGACACTGCCTGGAGTCAGAGATCGCTGTGACACTGGCTGGAGTCAGACATCGCTGTGACACTGGCTGGATTCAGAGATCGCTGTGACACTGGCTGGATTCAGAGATCGCTGTGACACTGCTGGATTCAGAGATCGCTGTGACACTGGCTGGAGTCAGAGATCGCTGTGACACTGGCTGGAGTCAGAGATCGCTGTGACACTGGCTGGAGTCAGAGATCGCTGAGACACTGGCTGGATTCAGAGATCGCTGTGACACTGGCTGGAGTCAGAGATCGCTTTGACACTGCTGGAGTCAGAGTTCGCTGTGACACTGGCTGGAGTCAGAGATCGCGTTGACACTGGCTGGAGTCAGAGACCCGTGTGTCACTTGCTGGAGTCAAAGATCGCTGTGACACTGCTGGATTCAGAGATCGCTGTGACAATGGCTGGAATCAGAGATCGCTGTGACACTGGCTGGAATCAGAGATCGCTGTGACACTGGCTGGAGTCAGAGATCGCTGTGACACTGGCTGGGTTCAGAGATCGCTGTGACACAGGCTGATTCAGAGATCGCTGTGACACTGCTGGATTCAGAGATCGCTGTGACACTGGCAGGCATGAGACATCGCTGTGACAATGGCTGGATTCAGAGATCGCTATGACACTGGCCAGAGTCAGAGATCGCTGTGACACTGTCCGGAGGCCGAGATCGCTGTGACACTGGCTGGATTCAGAGGTCGCTGTGACACTGCCTGGAGTCAGAAATCGCTGTGACACTGGCTGGGGTCAGAGATTGCTGTGACTCTGGCTGGAGTCAGAGATCGCGTTGACACTGGCTGTAGTAAGAGACCCGTGTGTCACCGGCTGGAGTCAGAGATCGCTGTGACACTGCTGTATTCAGAGATCGCTGTGACAATGGCTGGAATCAGAGATCGCTGTGACACTGGCTGGAATCAGAGATCGCTGTGACACTGGCTGGAGTCAGAGATCGCTGTGACACTGTCCGGAGGCCGAGATCGCTGTGACACTGGCTGGATTCAGAGGTCGCTGTGACACTGCCTGGAGTCAGAAATCGCTGTGACACTGGCTGGAGTCAGAGATCGCTGTGACACTGGCTGGATTCAGAGATCGCTGTGACACTGGCTGGATTCAGAGATCGCTGTGACACTGCTGGATTCAGAGATCACTGTGACACTGGCAGGCATCAGACATCGCTGTGACACTGGCTGGATTCAGAGATCGCTGTGACACTTTCCGGAGGACGAGATCGCTGTGACACTGGCTGGAGTCAGAGATCGCTGTGACACTGGCTGGATTCAGAGATCGCTGTGACACTGGCTGATTCAGAGATCGCTGTGACACTGCTGGATTCAGAGATCGCTGTGACACTGGCTGGATTCAGAGGTCGCTGTGACACTGCCTGGAGTCAGAGATCGCTGTGACACTGGCTGGATTCAGAGATTGCTGTGACACTGGCTGCAGTCAGAGATCGCTGTGACACTGGCTGGAGTCTGAGATCGCTGTGACACTGGCCGGAGGCCGAGATCGCTGTGACACTGGCTGGAATCAGAGGTCGCTGTGACACTGCCTGGAGTCAGAGATCGCTGTGACACTGGCTGGAGTCAGAGATCGCTGTGACACTGGCTGATGCAGAGATCGCTGTGACACTGCTGGATTCAGAGATCGCTGTGACACTGGCAGGCATGAGACATCGCTGTGACACTGGCTAGATTCAGAGATCGCTATGACACTGGCCAGAGTCAGAGATCGCTGTGACACTGTCCGGAGGCCGAGATCGCTG